>OZ005661.1:30665308-30672808 GCA_963930645.1 Salticus scenicus | reverse complement strand
AAAAGTCATTGTCAGAATTAATGTGTTTCAATAGCAGATGTAATAATTTATTTGAAATTGCGCAATATTAATGATATTTCAGTTTTTCCACCTGCTATCATGTCTTCAGTCAGGCACTTGGTAAAAGCCAGCCAACTAAAGATTTTTGGTTTTTCAGACCGTCTTTGAAAATTCAAAAAACTAACATTAGTTTATACTTAGAGACAAAGAATTGAAATTGGCGTAAAACACTGATAACGGAGGCAGATGGCTTCCCTACTTCACTGACATCTCCGTGTCAGTAAAACGTGAATCCCCAGATTTACTCTTTTTCCAGTGCACTAAATACGCAATAATTTTGTTCTCCGCCCTCCCTCTCTCTTCCTGGCTCCTCGAAATAACTTTGAAATTATTCAATTATTTTACGTTTAAGATTGAACCTGCTAAATAAGTTAAAAATATGACTTTTTCCGGAAATAAATAAAACCTGTTTGCACTTTTGAAGACTTCTATTTACTTGATTGCGGTACAACGCTTCCACGGTCAAGAATATGGTGTAAATGGAAACTATAATTAATTATATAATGGACAACAACACCATAAGGACTTCCAAATTTTTCGTTGGCTATGACCTTGCCTATTTGGCAATTTCTCATATAAGCAATACCCATAACCAGAAAATAGTTTCAAGAATTATGCCCAAAACATAAAATGTTATATATAAATATAAATCACTTAAACGATCAAAGTTTGAATAGATTTCGAATCAGAGAATTGAATTGAAACAAGAAAATAAAATTAATTTCATACCTATTATTTTTACTTAACTTTAGTACGATGATTTTATTGATTTTTCTCGTCGTAATTTATTTTATTTTATTTATGTATTACTTTCCACACATACATATGTAAGGAAATTATTGTAATCATGTCAAAAATTCGGCTTTGAGATTTTGATGTTTTTATATGTTTTGAGGTCTTCTATGCCCGTTTTCACTATTTTTGGATGATGTATGTGTGTGTGTGTGTATGTGTGTGTATGTATGTGTGTGCGCGTATGTGTGTGAATGAACACGCTAGCGTCTAAACACTTTGCTCGAATTAGCTGAAAGTTGGTACGTATGTTGTAAGTCGCCGTAGAACGAACTATACGTTTCGAGGTCTCCTGAGCCCGTTTTTACTATTTTTACGATGACGTATGCATGTGTGTGGGTATGTACACTCGGTAACAAAAGTGTTCGAACACTAGCAAAAATTCCTATGTAAAAAAAGTACACTTCATACGGTTTTGTTAAATAAATCCTTATCGAATCATGTTCTTACACTGACTAAGAACAGGATTCGACAAGGATTTATTTAACAAAACCGTATGAAGTATACTTTATTTATATAGGAATTTTTGCTAGTGTTCGGACACTATTGTTACCGACTGTGTGTTTGTGTGTATGTCTGTGTGTATGTCTTTGAGTAAACACGCTAGTGTCTAAACGCTTTGTTCGAATAAACTGAAAGTTGGTACGTATATTGTAAGTCACCATAGTACGAACCCTATTGATTTGGTGAATCTAGCACTCTTATAGTTTTTTTACATTGACATCAAGAAAAATTCTCTATCATTATGGCATATGGGGCCAAATTTTTTAAAGTGCTAATAGCATCTAAATGCCTTATTAAAGTGAACAAAAAACGTTATACACATGTTATAGATCACTTTTCCGCAAACTGCATATATTTCTGTGAATCTATCACTTATAGTTTTTTACAGGGACACAAAGAAAAATTCTTTATAATTATGGTCTACGGGACGAAATTTTTAAAACTGCAATAACATCTAAATGCCTTATTCAATTGAGCAAAAAAATTATTCACATACTATAGGTCACAGTTTCACAATCTGTATAGGTTTGGGTGAAACTAGCACTTGTAGTTTTCTTACAGGGACACAAAAAAAATCTGTATCATTATAGTCTTGGAACAGAAATTAGTTAAAATGTGATAACGTCTAAACGCCTTATTCAACAGAGCTGTAAATTTAACACATATAATAAGTCGCCGTCGTACAAACTGTATAAAGTTTGGTGAAGCTAGCATTTATAGTTTTTTTTTTTTTTTTTTTTTTTTTTTTTTTTGCAAGGACACAAAGAAAATTTTTTTATCATTATGTTACACGGGCCCAAATATTTTAAAGTACGATAGCGTCTAAACGTCTAATAGGATTGAGCTGAAAATTTATATACATATTGTAGGTTGCACGAACTGTGTAGGTTTTGGTGAATCTAGAATCTGGTGAAATATTTTAAAATGCGGTAGCGTCTAAATTGGATTGAGCTGAAAATTTATAGGCGTGCTATAGGTCACCATGTCACGACTTGTACAGATTTTGGTGAATCTAACCTTTAGAGATTTTTACAGGGATAAAACGAAAAATTCTTTATCATTACGATCTATGGGCTCAAATTATTTGAAGTTCAGTGCAATAGGGCAAAATTAAACAATATGGAATAATACGCAACTCCCTATTACAGTTTCGCTTTTGTTTATTTAACGATTTGTATCACATTGATTTATTTATACAACCGTTAATTACTTAATGTTCGGAAAGTCGAATGGAGTCACTCCAGATAATTATTTATTTATTTATTTATTTTTTTTTTTTTATGTTAACACTATGACGTTAACTACTGTCAAGAAAATTAATACTTAGAGAGATAGTTAATAAGGTGTAATACAGATAAATTGATATAAATATATATATATATATATAATGAAATGGTTTTATTAAATTTTTACAGAATGCATCCAAATAGAATTGCTCTTACTTTGTTTCTGAAATCTTTATCAAAACTTTCATTTTATTTTAAATACAATTTAAATATTATTTCTGAAGTAAATGCTCTTTTCTTTTTCCTTATGGGAGTTATTAAGATTTACAAAAAGAAATTAATCATTTCTGGTCTTTTTAAGCCTGGTGTTCAAAAATTGAAAATTTTCTTTTTTGTCATTTAGTAATGTAGGGGAGGAATCTAGTGTACCTCCTTGGCTATGCTTATACACCTACCGCATTTTAAAAACAAAATTAAAAATATTAATGAAAGAAAAAAAAAATCTTAGTTTGATAAAGCTGAAAAGAAATGAAAATCTATAAATTTATTTGAAAATAAACTTCGTTTTGTGACGTGACCAAAATAAAGATCTTTCAAAGCTATATTAAAATGTTGTTTTTAAAAGAAATGGATGTTAAAAAATATAAGCGTTTTGTGCGCCTAAATTTCACAGCAAATGAAAACCAAATAACTGTATTTAAAAAATGTTGTAGTAAAAAGCACTATCTTGCCTTTCCATTAACGCATTCCAACACTCATGCTTACGAAGACATATTTCTGGCGAAAGCATGTTTGGCTACATTTCGCCAATGTCCTGCGCGGTTGAGTGTTTCTAAATATGCTCCCGAGTAAGGCGTTTGTCACATGATTTAGAGACCCGCTCCCAAGATAGCGGGATACCAGTGACCGCTAATTTCAAATGGAAATATCATCTCAGACCCCTAATTATAACTTTTTATTATCTCTTTAAAAATTTTCAATGATTTTACTAGAGAACCAGGTATCGGCAGCATTTTGTTTTAGGTAAAGTGTAAGATATCAGGGACTGCTAATATTCCATAGAAACGAAAAATTTCAGATCAGTTTTTCATCTGAAAAAAAAAAAAAAAAAAAAAGAAGAAGAAGAAAAGAAAGAAAGAAAGAAAGAAGGAAAGAAAAAAAGAAACATCTGACACTTATTTTAATCATTCTAGCGATATCCAAAAAACCTTAATTTCCACGTATTTTCACAGAATAAGCTGTTAGTTGTCAATGAACGTTAATTATACTAAAATTGTGTGTAATGTCGGAAGGGAGAATTGACATATATGCCATAATATGTGAACGAAATTCCTCTTCAAAATTTGCTAACTGTAATTTTTACTTTCCGAACACTATAGTGAGGAAAGTATTGTAATCATGTCAAAAATCCGAATTCGAGATTTTGATGTTTCTGTACGTTTTGAGGTCCCCTGAGTCCGTTTTCACTATTTTTACGATGATGTATGTATGTGTGTGTGTATGTGTGTATGTGTGTATGTGTGTATGTCTGTGGGTGAACACGCTAGCGTCTAAACGCTTCGTTCGATTAACCTGAAAGTTGGTACGCATATTGTAAGTCACCATAGTACGAACCCTATAGATTTTGGTGAATCTAGCACTTATAGTTTTTTTACAGGGACACAAAGAAAAATTCTTTATCATTATGGCCTATGGGAGCAAAATCTTAAAAGTGCGATAGCATCTAAACGCCTTATTCAATTGAGCAAAAATTTTATACACATATTATAGATCACAAATACTCAATCTGTATAGATTTTGGAGAATCTAGCACTTATAGTTTTTTTACAGGGACACAAAGAAAAATACTTTATCTTTATGCCTATGGGGCCAAATTTTTAAAAATGTGATAGTGTCTAAACGCCTTATTAATCCGAGCAAAAAAATTGTACACATTTTATAGATCACAGTTGAACTAACTGTATAGATTTTGGTGAATCTAGCATTTACAGTTTTTTTACAGGGACACAAAGAAAAATTCTTTATCATTATGGCCTATGGGACTAAATTTTTAAAAGTACGATAGCATCTAAACGCCTTATTGAATTCAGCTGAAAATTTATATGAGTATTATAAATCACTGTTGCACTAACTATAAGCATTTTGGTGAATCTAACATTTATAGGTTTTTACAGGGACACAACGAAAATTTCTTTATCATTATGATCTATGAGCTCAAAGTTCAGTAGCGTTAAATAAAACAACGTGTAATAGATGGAGAAAAATACTCAAACACTCTATTATGGTTTTCTCTCTTTTGTTTGTTTAACAACTACTCTTTCTTTACTTTATCTACAAAACTGTTAATTACTCAATGTTCGGAAAGTCGAGTGGAGTCACTCCAGATTTTTTATTAAAATAATTCGAGTACTTTCAAAGAAAACGAAGTTTGAAACATTTTGTTTCACGGGAAAAGCTCCGGTTAAAGGTGAATGCTAATTACATTGAAGAAGAGGAAAATCCATAATGAAATGCTAGCTCAAACAGCACCTGAATCTAAAATTATATCAATCATTTAAGTAGTTAAAAAAAAAAAAAAAATCTACCATATTTTACCACGAACGGTATAAGGTTTAACTGTCTACGGTAATTTTAGAGAAGGTAAAAGATAAGACAGAATGGTTTATTATATAAAAAATCCAAAATAAAAAAATAAAAACCCCTAAATTTTTATCAAAATCGTTATAACTAATTCTGAATAAAACCAATTTCTGCTATATTTTACAACCGGTGGGTAAAGGGTTAATAGCGAACTTTAATTTTCCTGAAAATAAGGATATGATGAATTTCTTTCACAAATACAATTGGAAAAAAAAAAAAAAAAAAAAAAAAAAAAAAAAAACTTAACCTCAAATTTTCAATAAAATCGTTACGCACATTTATTGCCATTAAAATTTGAAAATCAAGATATAATTGTTGGACCGTAACGAAACTTGATGTGTAAGTACGTGCCAGGCAGATTTGCAAATGATTAGAAATGTAGCGTGATTGCGCATTGCGTAATGCCACCAGAAGGAGCTGATCTTTGTTCTTCTTGGAGTATAAAACAGGTAAGAAGAGCTTATTTGGTGTACATGATCTCTAACTGAAGGACCCTTTGTAAATACAGATGCCGTTACGCTTCCATCGAACACAATACAAGCAGCTGTCAGAGTCCGTCAGGGAATCATCGGTTCGATTGAATCAAGGTGATCAGCTCGGCAAGTAGCCAGCCACCTAGGCCGTTCTGATTTTTCTGTAGGGATGTGTTGGGACTAGTGGATAAGAGAGAGGTCGCTTACACGATATTCAGGTTAAGGACGAATTCAACAGACCAATAATCGAAATAACCGTCACATCATACAAAACATACGAATAGCGCCAAATGTTTTGTTGTCCGCCATCCGTACCATTGCAAGGTACCTGACTGAAGGACATTTGCTATCGCGGCGCCCATTACGTGTGCCATCAATAATACCCACCCCCCTCTCCTCCATTTGTGGTGGTGTCACACTTGACGGGGTTGGATTGCAACCGAATGAAACCATGTCGTCCTTAGCGACGAATCCAGAATCAATTTGGGCAGAGATGACTAACATGTACGTGTGTGAAGGCACCGGAGTGAATGCCTAATCCTGCTTTTTCTTTACAGCTGCACACTGCAACCACAGTTGGTGTGATGGCATGGGATGATATTGCAAACGACACATGGTCATCCCTAATATTGATCCAAGACACAATGGACAGCCCAGTGGTTTGTTCGTGACATCCTTCAGCCATAGGTGTTGCCACTAATGGCAGGGCTCCCAGGAACCCTTTTTTAACAGGACAATGCTCAGCCTCACACATGAAGAGTCCTCCACGGAGAGGTTGGCACTCCTGCTTCAGTGACCCCAGAGTCCTAAAGATGAGATAAAACCATTCGTTTTTCATACGAAAAACACTTAATCCTGAACTTTCATTAAAATTCTTGCATACAATTTAGAAGAAACATAATTTTTGCCATATGTTGCAAACGGTGCATGAAGCGTTAATAGCAGACGTGAATTTTTTTTAAAGATGAGAATAAGTCCAATCTTTTTTTTTTTTTCTTTCTAAATGAAAAGATTTTAAACCCCCAACTTTTATCAAAATCGCTAATTATATAGGTTCAGAATAAACCCAATTTCTGCCATTGTATATTGCAAATGGCGGATAAAGTGTTAACAATGAACTCGAATTTTTTTCTGAAAATGAATGTAAGATAAATCAATTTCCCACAGCAAGAAACCCTTAACACAAAACTTTCTCGAAATTTGTTTCATATATTTCTGAGAAAACCCAATTTCTGTTATATGTTGTAAACTGCGAATGAAGGGTTAACAGAGAACGCAACTTTTCCTGAATATGAAGATAAGACAAAACGATTTTTCACTACAAATATCTTTAACCCGGAAATTTTATCAAACTCATTATATATATTTGTGATTAAAACCAATTTCTGTCGTATGTTGCAAACGGTGGTTGAAGGGTTAAGAAATAATGGAATTTTCCTAAAGATGAGAATCCATGCAACCGATTTTTCACCACAAAAATAATTAACCTCAAACTATCATGAAAATCGTTAAAGATGATAGTTTGGGGATTACTAAAATTGTTAAAGCCATTTCCGAGAAACAAAAGAAATATACTTGTATATATATATATATATATATATATATAACAAGCAACGTGTTTAAATCCTTTAATATAGGAGAAGAAACTAAAAATATATAAAATAAAATGCATCATTTGTATACATTTATTGAAGTAAAAATATCTTTATATAAATAAAATTCACGTTATGAATGTGTATCTTTACCCCAAATCACTGAACCGATTTCAACCAAATTTCACTCAGTTACTGCTTATTCCCAATGTT
>OZ005661.1:30345308-30660308 GCA_963930645.1 Salticus scenicus | reverse complement strand
AGTAGAACAATAAATCAATTGTAAATATTCCATTTTTGCACACGACGAATCTAATATATTTTATGCTATTCAAATTTTTTTTTTTTTAATCATATGCTTGCAAGTGTATTAAGAACAGGTTTGCTGATAAGGTAATATTCATAGCAAGATAATATAATGTAGCAGAAATCAAAAACAAAACATTTTAAGGAAATTTTGACTTAGTTCAAAAATACTATTAAAATAATAATAATAATAATAATAATAGTTAAACATGATTACTCACAGTTGCATCACGTCTCTGTGAATTTTAACGTCTCTGTGAATTTTATTTTGTTCCCATTTGAAATAGTAGGGATAAGACCCCAATTACGAATTTGTGTTCTAAAGAAAAAAAAAGTGAACTTATCGGAGCCTGCTAGTGCTAAACGGCTTAAAGTGTTTCAAGAATCACGAAAAGGTACAATTCAAGACAAAGAAATAAATTATAGAATATATTTTTATTAATCGAAAAGTTTTTGTTGACTTATTTCTGCTCAAGAGTTTGGATAGAAGATTAGTTATCATCATGTTAGATAAAAACTCTCAATATTTAGTCCACAAATTATTTCATCTTGCTTTTTCTTAATATAAGATATTAAAGGTTTTTTTTATTATTATTATTTTTTTAAGGTATATCTAATATGTGTAACCATCTTTCCCCACAGCTTTGTGAAAAATATGTCCACTGTTCTTATAATCTATCTATATGCACAGTAAAAAAAAAAAAAAAAAAAAAAAAAAAAACGTTAAAAGTTCAGGAAAAATCTGGCAGCTGGGCTGGGGTGCAAGTATTTCTCCGTCAAATATACAGGAAAAAACTGTACTTTTAACAAGAAACCTGTTTGATTTATAGGATTCCTGTATAAAATATATGTCAGTGATACAAATTTACGGTTTTAAGCTGTATATTTGACGGAGAAATACTGACAACCCAACTGCCATATTTTTCCTGTACTTTTAACAGTTTTCTTTTTTCTTTTTTCTTTTCTTTCAGTGTGAGTTCACATTGATTGTTTAAAAAGTGGTTGAATCAAACATATCTTTGAGGTTGCGGTGAAAATATACAATTCCCAGGTTTTATAAAAATTGCTACTTAATAGCAGTGGAAAAATCAAACTACTAAGTCACGAATATAATTTGAAAATCTTAAAGAAGCTGCAAACATTAACTATCACAGATAAATATTTCCATAAAACCAGATTTTTTCCTTCGAAAAAAATGTGTTTTGGGATATTGACTTTATAGCTGATTTCTTGTTTTAAGCAATCACTGGCTTATTTGATTTTTTACAATGTATTGGTCTACAAATATCAAATCGAAGCCAATAAAATATTTTGTCGAAAAGGTAGTTATTTAACCTGCGTCTCTTGAGACCAAGCTTATTTCACACTTCATTACTTTCAGGTTCTGCTATAATAGCTACAGCTTTCTTTTATAAAAATTCCTTAATGGAGAAACCTGCAGATGAGACACAAATTGAGAAGAAGAAACTTAATAAAACAGGAAATTAATAAATGGCTCTTTCTCTAAATGTCTGAAATCTCTGCAGTTTTAACATCGAAAGATAAAACAGTCCGGGTCCTCATCAAAGATTTAACTTTTCAAAATAGAGGAAAAAAAAAGAAGTTGCAGAAAGCACATGTGATCTAAACAAGTTCTTCTATGTGAGTCAAGTTCTGGAAAAGGCGGACAAGGATATTTTTCTACAAGATTTTGAATCTGAATTCAGGTATGATGTTTATAAACGGACAAATAAACGGGTTTATAATTTCGTATTTTGCGGTGATTTGTCTTCGAAGTAACGTGCACTGAGGAATATATATATGTATATATATATATATATATATATATATATCACCTTCATCTAGAATGAATAAATGATCATTTTCTAAATCCTTAAAGTAGAAATATAAAATTACGAGCTATGCGCATAAGGCACGCCAACAAACTGAAACGACGAAATGGTCGAAAATTTTAATCTACACATTTCTAGATGGTGGAACAATATTCTGAATCTTTTGTATTACAAGAAATTCTCGTTTGATTTTCTAGAATTGGGTCATAAACCAAGATTATAGCTGCTGAAACCCGCCTCTTGTATTCATATTTATTTGGAGATATTTTCAAATAGGTTTGTCCTCGATTGTATAACAACCTCGATAGTATAGGCAAACGCTCAAGAATTCTAATAGAGGTCTCTATAGAATTCGCTTTCGAAGGGGACTAGATTTTTTTTTTATAAGAAATTTATAAGGATGACATGTAACTATTTTTTCTAGAGCCACAATTTAGATTCTAGATGTCAGTTATAGAATTTTTTCTCAGTGTATTGGCGTGCCTTATACTCATAGCTCAGAAATCTGTATTTCTAGTTTAGGGATTTAGAAAAGGACCATCTATTCGTTCTAGATGAAAGCGGTATATATATATATATATATATATATAAGTTTTTTTTTTTTCTCAGCGTGGTGAAGAGCGATTTTTACTGATGCTATTAGGAATGCGGAGAAAAGCGACACTCTATTTTCGCGCTTGGTTCATGTCATGACAGTTTAATACATATTTTTACTATTATTTTAATGTTCCAATCTTATTTCGTAAACGGACAAAAAAGTCCATGTTTGGTAGTTTTAAATGAAGAATAATCTGTCCAAGTTTGCTTATTTTCTCAAATGTTTTTATTTACATTACTTTAAATTAAAATTTCATTTCAAATATGTATATTAAAAGAGACTCTTTTATTTTGAAAATATTATGGAATTTTGAATTTAAATAATAGCACTCGTAACATAAAATATCTTAAATTTGGAACCATTGACATGTTAAATCCGGAACACTTCGTTGAAACAATATATTTGAAAGTTTTTTATTTATTATTTTATGAATTTTCTAAAGTATAAAAAGAAACTTTAAATTCGAATAACGATAGCCAGATAATGTAAAAGTTTCTGGGAAAAAAAAATACAAAAACATTTCTGTCTATTTAAAGTTCAAAAAATTACTAAAGGGAAATAAAGAAAATAGTAATCAAGAGGGTTTTTTTTTTTTACTTACTGACTTAGTGTAGTTCCAAGAAGTTACTTCTATTTTATTTTTATAGTTTCATTCGTAATACTTATACTAAAATAGATTACTAGATATTTCATTACATGTTTAAGTATCTTTTAACTATCATCAGGATCTTTTATGATGGAGGCAAATGATAATGCCAGTTGCTTTATTTTCGTTCCAGATTTTATTGGAATCTTTAGTACCCTGTTAGCTACCTCATTTTTCGTTAAAGTTGCTTTATTATATTTACTAACGTATCGTTAATGAGCCAGTACAAAATTGTTCATTTCAATAATTTAGAAAAACCTTCGTAATATTAAATAATCTTATTTTACAATGTCATCACCAAATATTTTTGAAAAAATTTCAAGTTTTAATGTAAAAAAAAAAAAAAAAAAAAAAAAAAAAAACTTTTCATTATCTACGGTTAGCATTTGATGAATTAAATTTCATTTTGCCTTGTATTATAAATAGTAGATTTGCTAATAGAACTTTGTTATGAAGATTTTAGAACATATATATGTTGATTCTATCACCAATCTCTTTTTAACAAATGAATGAAATCGAGACTGTATCTCAAAAATTTAATTACCCACTGCGTAGCATTAGTGTTAAACTCACCCACTCACTCAAAATATAGCATTATTCTGAAATGTCAAAGGAAAATTAATACGCAATGATTTGTGTTCTTTAAAAGCATATTTCAGAATTTAAGTTAATGTATTACTAACTACATGCTTGAGGTGTGTTTAAGCTGTACAATATTTTTTTTTTTTTTCACCGATTAATAAAGAGAGAGAGGTGTTATAAGAAAACCCGAATAAACTACTACGTCAGAAAAGCCAAAAGAAAAATATTTGCGATGCATACAGCTGTTTCGGTAGCTTTAAGCGTACCATCTACAATGCATAAAGAATTCTGAATCTGGGGAAGTGCTCGTATATATATATATATATATAGAAGAGGAACCGAATTTAGTTCAACCAATATCATTACGGGAAAGGTGGAGTGTGTGGCTTTAGGAATTTAGGAATGTTAGCTGTGTAAACAGTAGAAAAATTCAGAAAATGTGGACTGAATGTAAAATTTCCAACAATCAGACAAATAGGGAACAGCAAAATAACAATTTACAAGGTTTTTAAAATTTTTATAAATGTGAAAAACTTCAAAGAAATTGAGTTCATGAATGGATTTAGGTCTGCAAATTATTTTAGCTGAATTAAATTTAAAATTATGATTTTTGTCCCAGCAATGTTTAGAAATAGCCGATTTATTGGTTTCTTGTTTGCGGACGTAATTCATATGTTCTTTTAGACGAAATTTAAGACTACGTTTAGTTAGGCCAATATATGATAAACCACACTGACAGGAAATACTATAAATTCCCCAAGAATTATGCATATCAATGGGATATTTTAGCTGATAAATGGTGAGTTTATTGGAAGGCGAAAATATTATTTTAAAATCATATTGTTTGAGAATTTTAGCTATGGTTTGAGTGGATTTAGGAAAATAGGGTAAAACAATACTGATATTAGAAGAGACTGATTTAGTAGACGAAATACGAGGGAGCTGTAATTTTTGGATAGCTTTGTCTATAATGGAAGGTTCATAACCTCTGTCAATTGCAATGGCTTTCAGGTATTTAATTTCAGATTTTAATAAAATAGGATTTGAACAAATATTAAGGGCACGGTTTACAAAAGTATAGAAAGCAGCCATTTTCAGGTTAGGTGGGTAACATGAATGCGCATGGGGAGCAAGGGAGACTGCAAACTTTTTACGATAGATGGTGGTTGAAAATCCATTTACAGTACGAGAGACGAAGGTACCAAGAAATATAAGGGATTCATTATTTTCTATTTCATAGGTAAACTGGATATTACTGTAAATCTAATTTAAAGTTTCTAAGACATGGTCAATATTGTGACGAGATATGTCGATAAGCGTGAAGGTGTAGTCAACGTAACGGGTCCAAAAAGAAAAAGATATTTTCTTAAAAAGCTTGCTTTCGAAATAGTGCATGTAACTATCGGCGAGAATAGAGGAGAGAGGGGAACCCATGGCTAAACCTTCAGACTGACGATAGAATTTATTTTGGAAAGAAAAAAGTGGTTTGTGATAAACAAATGCGGGTAATTAATTTCTCTTACCCGCATTTGTTTATCACAAACCATTTGTTTATTACAAGCATTTCATGTATTTTTCAGTGACATAAACCATTTTTAGAGTTATGTCACTTTTCTTGAAAGTTGTGATTTTTGAAACTGCCGTCGAACGTCTTCTGATGTTCTGCGATATGAATAAGTTTTCACTGAAAAGAGAAAAATAAAATCCTTTTGTAAAAAATTAGAACCGACTACCAAAAAGCAACTACTATTCAAAAAACTAAAAAAAAAAAGGTATGAAATGAAACTGTAAATTGCGCCTAAAAGTATAAAATAATTTCCTTCGCCAAACAACCTATAACACTACAATTCATCATAATTTCGAAGTTGGCGCAAAAGTAAAAAAAAAATTGATACCTTTATTCAATACAGAAATCAAATCCTATTCAAAATACACATCTCACATTGTTACCTGCAAATCGCAGCCGAAAACTACTTTGATTCAAGAAAACAAATACGATTTCGTAAGCAGCAAAAGTTGGCGAAGATGCTGGTATCTGACGTACTTGGTAAAAGAAAAATCGCAAAACTATCTGGCAAACATATTTTATTTCTTTGGTATATCATGATTGTTTTGATAAGGTATATCAAGAGAGTAATCAATAATATGAAACAACGCATCGTACAATATATATTATGAAAATATGCATCTGGCGTGTATATTTTTGCCTTACGTTTTGATCGCCAAATCCAAAAGCCATCAAGGATGATAGTTATCAAAGTTATACCAAATTTGCAAAGGAAACTCTAACTTCGTAGAAACATAAATACCGCATTGTGAAGAATGTTCACTGTTCTTTATAGATGCTACTAATGGACCAATTGTATACAGTGATAAAATAATAAAGGAAACATGAAAAGGGATCATTTCAGACAACAGCATTTGTTGCTACCAATCTAAAAACAAACCTTTAAAAACTAATTAATTTTGCGCCGACTTCAAAAGTTATGATTAATTGTAGTGTTATAGGTTGTTTGGCGAACGAAATTATTTTATACTTTTAGGCGCAATTTACAATTTCATTTCATAACATTTTATTTTTTTAGTTGTTTGAATAGTAGTTGCTTTTTGGAGTCGGTTCTATTTTTTTACAAAAAGGTTTTGTAATATTAATACATTTCAACGCATGTGTATGGAAATATTCATAATTCTAAGACATGTAATTTCAAAGACCGATTTCCAACGTTCATTATCCCCTTAAGAGGAGTTGGCATACTACATATCGGCCACTAAATGCATATAAATGAATTTAACTCTGGTCTTCTAATCAAAGCAGTGTGGCCGTATCACACGAGAGATTTCGCTCAGCTTTTTACTGAGCAAAGCATACTGAATTCTTCCGAAAGACTGTCGAACAAGTTGATTAACCACTGACCTTGAATTTTCCCCGTACGCTGCTGTTTTGTGTTTAGTAAAACGTTACGCGAAAATCTCTGGTGCGGCGCTCAACGGCGCTACCTCACAGATATGAAATCCAACAAAGTATTAAATCATGCTGTGTTGCTTAATGGCTCTTGGTGTTACTATTTTGACTTTATTTTTTCGGTATATTTCAACAATTTTTAATTCATTGCTCCAAAATATAAGCAACAGTTTCTCCGGCTATAGTTACTGTTACAACGATGTTATAATTTTTCACTCTTAAAATTGCGATGAAAGGAAAAAAAAAAAAAAAGACGATGTTATTCGAAAATTTCGAATTTATGTCACTATACAAGTAACATTAAGAGTTATACTGCTTTAAATGTTTTGAAGTATGAATGTATGCCTTCAAATACCAATATCTGACTTTAAATTTCACTTAATTGAGTAGATAGACGACTCAAGATTTATATATCGGAAAACATTTTAATGGCCACCCTGTATATCATATTAAATGTTTTATATGAAAAAAGTTGGCTGCGTACATATTACTATTTAAAACATGGTCTGTTAATAGAAATAACACTCAAAATAAAAATAAAAATATTACAATGTTTTATCTTTGTCTTAGTAATTTATTCTATTTCTTAAAAAAAAAAAAAAAAAAAAAAAAAAAAGAAAATCATTTTTCAAAGTTGTTTTCTTAGATAAAAGAAGTAATATATACTTTCTAAAATTCACTAACGGAAAAATATTGTAATATTAGTTTATAGATTCCTTAATCTTTAAACCTATTACAACAATAATTCATTAAATCTTTCTGAAACTGTAATAAGTTTGAAGAAAATCATGTAATATAATAAAAAAAATTAACGCGCATTTCCTTGCTTTGCTTTATCTTTTAATACTTGACGAAATTGCATCGAGCTTCAGACATCCAAAAAACATTGGATTTATTCATAGAATTTGGAATCCATCTGTTTTCATTTTTAACTCACTGCACTCCTATAGAGCAGCCAATGAATTTTAATGTTTTTTGGACTATTAAATATATAAATTCTGCTTGTTCTGGATGGATTTCCAATAAACCTGGTTTAATTAAAAACATTTTTAATGTATCATTTATTGCAAAACTGCACTGACACAAGCATAAATAAACATTAGCTTCCAATAAACATGATAGCTGGGATTTTAAAAACTGGAATGTGCCACCTGAATGTTAATATCTTTACTGAGCATAACTTTATATCCTTGTGTGCAACGGACATACCAAATCCATAACTGGAATCTATTGTTAAAAATGAAGTAGGCCCTCCTATCAATTCAGAAAGTTACATAAAGGAGGGTTGATTTTACAAAAACCCAATTTCAACATTTTTGGTTTTTCTCCGGCAGACAGTGGAGCTCGTATGATTTCAGCTGAGGATGTTGGACCATTAAATTGAGAAGTTGTTAGATCATTAAAATGGCTAAATCAAGAATAAAGATACTCAAATTATACACATAGGGAAAGAGGAACTTCCTCAATATTGGCAGAGTTACCAAATATAAACGAAATTGAAATAATAATATAATAATAATAAAATTAATAATAATAATAATACTAGTAATTAGTATCACCCAGTGGTCAAAAGTCGACTACTTTTCTGTAAAACAAGGTAATAAAGCAAAGTTATTGTCTTCTCCTAAACGGAATTAATCTGCAACACAGATGCGGCAAAAGTTTGTCGATATGCTCTCAAACTGAATCAGCGGAGTTTTACTTAATATTTTTCTCTAACTTTGTTACACTGTAGATGTCGAGCTATTCCTGAAATGAGGGAAATCGCAACGTGGAAGCGCCCCATGTTGGGTGATATAGCCGAAAAACTAATCAGCACCAAGTCACACCAAGGTCCAAGAACATATCAAATTCGGTAAAATTAATTCTATTGGTTCATAAAGTATAGTGTATGGACTCAAAGAGACAGATGTTTTCTAAAAATGATCGAACTGAGTTCGGGAAATCTCAAAACGTGTAACTTCATCGAAAACCGAAAATCTAATTTTTTTCTGAATCTTATACTTTCTTCTTATGTATTCAGAGGATGGAAAAATAAATCTTTTTTTTTTTTTTTCTTTTCTTTCTCTCTTTTTTTTTTTTAATAAGCAGCCAATATCAGTTAATTGTAATGCAAGGAAATCTCAAAACGTGTAAATTGATTCAAATATTTTTCTGTATCTTCTACTTTCTTATTATACATGCAGAAGCTAGTAATAAATCCACTTTTTTAAAAGTAAAGAGCCAATTTCAGTTAACTAAAATGCAAGGGAATCTCAAAACTTATAAATTCGCCGGAAAAAAAAAAAAAAAAAAAAAAAAAAAAACTTATTTATTTTCTGATTCTAATGCTTTCTTATCATATATGTAGCAGATAGAATAACAAATCCACTTTTTTAAAAATAAGTAGTCACTTTCAGTTAATTCAAATGCAAAGAAATCTCAAAACGTGTAAATTCGTCGAAAACCGGAAATTGAAATTTTTTCCGTATCTTCTATTTGCTTCTTATACATGCAGAACCTAGTAATAAATCTGCTTTTTAAAAAATTTTTAGTTAATTTCAGTTAATTCAAATGCAAGATATTCTCAAAATGTGTAAATTCATCGAAAACAGGAAAATAAAAGTTTTTCTACATCTTAAACTTTCTTCTTATATATGTAGAAGATATACGCAACCGAAGTGTTACGTCACTGACCGTCGTTGGGGCCAAATAAAATATTTCCTATCTTAATCGTTCATTGAATTTTCTTTTAAAAATAGTAAAAAATGAGGGAAATTATTTTCCGATTTTTGTCCCCATATATGGGTATAAATTAGTCATCGTTCACATGTGTTATTAGAAAAAATATATTTCCAAGCTGTAAGTATTTCCAATTTAGAAGAATTATATATATTTTATTTATTTATAAAATAGTCAACTGAATTATAGATTTCGGTAAGTAAATTGCACATACATGTGAAACGATCTTCTTATAGATGATTCATCAATCTTATTCCAGCTGTTAATTTACTGGATAGGTACAGCATGGTAATAACAATATCAGATGCTCCTTATTTGCGAAGCTGAAGCTGAAATGAAAACTTCATATTAATGTTAATTAAGTTAGTATGACTTTTACTTGAATTTCGAAGAAAAATGATCTTAAACTATATTAATTTCTCTTGATTAATTTTATTAAAATATATATTATTGGAGAGCGAATGCTAAGCTCATTCTTCCATTTTAATGTCAGGAAGGCATCCAGATTAAAATCTTACAAAAACGAGACATAAGCTATTTCTACATGTACATTCACAAACTGCAGAGAAAGTAGAAAAACGCGGTACAAGCAAATCTGATACATATATATTGGCATATGGAAAGAGAGTATTTTATACTATTAAAAAGAATGTTCCTTGATTAAATATGGAAATAATGAATTACAGATTTTATAGTTTTGTAATATTCCCACCTAAGCTCTGAAAGTCTTATTGTTTTATATTTCAGTTCTATGCTTTTGAAAAATAGTTTGAGGCAAAGCTTTTGTGAGGATGTCGGCTGTCATTGTATCCGAGCTTATATAAACAAGTTCGATGAGGTTTTTATTTATTTCATCTCGAATTAAGTGATGTTTCAGATCAATATGTTTTGTTTTATTATGGTATTTATCACTTTGTGCAAGCTTTATGCATGACATATTGTCTTCAAATAAAGTCACTGGCTCTTCTTGTTGTAAATCAAGTTCATTAAGTAAATTCTTGATGAAGATTAGTTCTTGTGCAGCATTGGCGGTTGCGATATACTCCGCTTCAGCGGAGGACATAGCTACACATATTTTTCTCCTTGGAGCTCCACTGGAACGGACTACTTCCTAATATAAAAATATTACCCGCTATTGGTCTTCTGTCTGATGGATCGTTTGCCCAATCTGAATCTATGTATACCCTCCCGATAGGTTTCTCTGAATTGTTAAGTGTTAATTTAAGGTTAATAGTTGTTTTCTGATAGCGTATAACTCTTTTAACGGCCTCCCAACCCTTTGCTCTGGGATTCTCATTTCTACGGCTTAGAAACCCCACTGCAATGCTGATATCCGGTCGAGATACCGTGGATATATAGAGTAGCGCACTGATAGCTTGTCGGTATTGGGTGTTGTGCGGTTCGTTATCGATTAACTTTATATACCCTGGCTCCATGGGAGTATTAGTCGATATCGCATTTTCAAGCCCAAATTCGGTAATCAGTTCCATTATTTTGTTTATTTGGTGGAGCGTTATTGTGCCTTTATTGAGACTTTCTAAATGTATACCTAGATAACATTTAACTTCGCCTAGGTCTGTCAATGGATATTCTTCCTTTGATTTGTCTATTAGCATATATATATTTTTATTTTATCCCGCAATAAGTAAGTCGTCAACATAGACGAGATCATAAGTCACTTTTTTTTTTCTTTTATAAAGACATTTATCGTACTGGCTTTGATTAAAGCCTAGTTTGCATAATGTATCATTTAATTTCTGATTCCATGCCCTCGCGGCCTTCTTTAACCTATAGATGGCCTTCTTCAACTTACAAACCTTATGCTCCTCGCTTGTTGCAGTATAACCATCATATTGCTGCATATATACATTCTCCTGTAATTCCCCATATAAGAAAGCCATCTTAATATCGACATGTCTTAATCTTAAATTTTTGTATAGGGACATTGCTAGAAAACTTCTTAAGGTAGTGTGTGATGAAACAGGTGCAAAAGTTTCATCATAATCAATGTCATATCTCTGAGAAAAACCCTTGACGACCAACCTTGCTTTATAATTTTCCACTAGTCCCTGGCTATTGAATTTTGCTTTAAATGTCCGTTTGCTACCTATTACTTTGGTCCCTGGCAAGGCCTCTACTAATTGCCATGTGTAATTTTCCTTACGTGGATTTATTTCGTCTAATGAAGCATTAATCGAAATTTCCTTCTCTACAGCGTTTTGTATATTCATTATAGCATCCCAACATTTTGGTTCCTCAATTCTTTTATTGTTTACTGTGATTGTAAAGCTATCGGGTGGTACCCCCTATTAGGTTTTTCTGATCAACGCGGAATGTTTTGGGAATTTTCTGACAAATCATTATCATCTGTTTACGAATTTATTATTTGTAGTTTCGGTGATAATTTTTTATTATCAGGTCGTTCATTATTGTTTTGTGAAGTTTTGTTATTCAGTATCTCTTGATTTTCATGTTCTACAAATTCCACAGTTTGACTTATAATTATGTTTTTGTCATTCGAACAGATTCTATACCCTTTACATCTATTATCGTACCCTACAAGTATACCTTGCTGTGCGGTATTATCTAATTTATCCCTGTGTAGCTTTTGTACACAGGCATAGGCACAGCAACCGAATAGTTTTAATTTTGATAAGTCAGGTTTTCGACCAGTCCATAATTCATAGGGTGTCGATTCACACGCGGAAGTTGAGAGTCTATTTTGTAAGTAAACAGCAGTATTGATTGCCTCCCCCCAGAAAGAATTCGGTAAATTTCCATCTATTAATAACAACGTGCAAGCGATTTTTACGCCCTGTAACGCCATTTTGGGGAGCGGAATATGGAACTGTACATTGGTGGTCTATGCCTAATTTTCTGAAATATTCATCGAATTCTTCTCAGGTGTATTCCCCTCCATTATCGGAGCAGATTGCCTGCAATGTTCTCCCAAATTTATTTGATGTTCGCAATGTATTCTTTTAATTTTGATAAAACTTCATTTTTATTTCTCAATAAATATGTGACGGTGAATCGACTAAAGTCGTCTATGAATGTCAAGAAATATTACTTTCCACCCACATTAGGAGTTTTCATTGTCCCGCATAAATCAGTGTGTACTAACTCCAATGTAGTTTTCCCTCTAAATTGACCTATTTTGGGATATGGATTGTCGGTAAATTTATGTAATATACAAGTTTCGCATATATTTTCATGTTTACAATTATCTATCTTTATCCCAGTTGCCATATTATTATCCACTATTTGTTTCATATGATTGAAATTTCCTTGATCTTATTTGATATGCCATTTATTTATACAATTTTTATTTTCACAAGTTTTCACTATATTTCCGGTGTGTATTGCTTCAGTGTTTACTTTACATTCATATAGATTTTTATATATATAACCTTCTATACATGTGTATCCCTCATTCATTATTTTACAAGTTTTGTTTTCGCATAGAGCTACACACCAGTTCTCTTTTGCCCCTTTTACATATATTAAATTTGTTTCAATTTCTGGCGCATATAGGAAATTGTTTATATTATGGTGTTTTGTGTGTTAACCGAATTTATGTAATTTTACAGATCCATGCCCAAGAGATTTTATTTCCTGCTCATTCCCGATTGTGACGCATGATGAGCTAGGATATAATTCATAAAGTTTACTTTTATCGCTGCAGACACGTGTGGAACAACCGGAATCTATATACCAATTGTCAGATTTCGCACATACCCATAAATAATGTAAAAACCTTATCTGATTTTCTTTTATCGGTTTCTGAAGCACGTGCTTTGTCTACGTTATCTCTATCATGAGAGCATATCGCAGATCTAAAGGGGTATCTGTTGTTATTATATCAAGTATTTTATTTAGATTTGGTATTATGTTTCTTTTTTAGTTTCCAGCAGTCTTCAGTCGTATCATTATTTTTCTTATAATATTTACAAAATTTAGCATTTTCAGTTCTTGGTTTATTTATTAATTTTAAAGCGGAATTGCTGTTTTCTCTTTTATTCTGAACTATTTTTAAATATTCGTCGATTAATTTCGATCTGATAAATTCCGGGGTAAGGTCTGCTTCATCTCTACTCTCCAAAGATGTAATTGAAACGTCATAAGAAGGAGGTAGAGAGCACAGCAACAAGGCTCAAAGATGCTGATTATTTATTGTTTCTCCGATTGCAAGAAGTTTATCATGAGTTTCATAAATTTTAGTAACATGATCTGTCACGTGTCGTCCTTCACCTAATTTGATTGAATATAGTTTTCTGAGGAGAAACAGTTTGCTTGTTAGTGATGGCCTCTCGTGTACTCTTCGAAGAGTCTCCCAGCAATCACGCGCAGTTAACAGATTTTTGACATATGTAATTTGGTCGTTGTTAACTAGTAAAATAATAATTCCACGTTCTCTGCCATCTTTTGATTTCCATATATCAGTAAGAGGGGTGGGAGGCTCGTGAACTATAACCATAAAGAGATCGTGTTTTTCAAGTAAATTTTAAATTTTAAATTTCCAAATATCATAATTATTTGCGTTAAGTGGCTCAATAATTGTCTCTTTAAATGTATTCATCTGGAAATCAGTATTGAGTAAAGGTTTCATTTGCTGTACCATGAGTAGTTATTTTGACAAAAAATATAGAACAGTTTTAATATGTATATACAGTATCAAAAGTTCAAATCTAATATATATTGGCATAGGGAAAGAAAGTCTTTTATACTATGAAAAAGAATTTTCCTTGATTAAATATGAAAATAAGGCATTTCAGACTTTATAATTTCAAACTTGTGTTAGAATACGTTATTCTGCTGTCAAATTGACAAAATTTTAATTTTTAATTTCAAAACTCTAGAAACAAAATGGGCATAGATTTGATATCTGTTCGTCCTTGGTTTTTTGTGTATTTGGCGATCAAAAACGTAATACGGAAACATGTATGCAAGATATATATTTTCGTAATACATATACTCTACGAAAACGAAATATTGTTTCAAATTATTCATTGCTCATTATTAAAATAACATGATTTTTGATAGGAATTGAATATGTTCACCAGATAATTTGTCGATCTTTCATTATTATTATTATTATTATTATTATTATTATTATTATTATTATTTTCGCCAAGAACGGCAGATATCAAACCTGTTACTTTGAAATGAATCTCATTCCATTGAAATTAAATGTTTATGTTCAGATTCGAAAATGGAAGTCTGTCATTTTACTTTTCCAGAGTTTTGAAATTTAAAATTAAAATTTCATAAATATTATAGAAAAAATAAATCGCTTTAACACACAGACAGTATGGGAGAATGGGGTTGAATGGGACGCAGGATGAATGGGACAATAGCTAGATTTTTATGTTTTGCAAGCACCAGAATCTTGCCATTTTTTCTGATATATGGCAGCACTGAGATCATTCATCAAGTGTAGTTTCAGAATTGTGCTATCCATAGAAGGGCAGAAAAAAATTAAAGTGTCTTTTTCAGCTGGCAAAGTAAGTTTTTTCTGAATCAATAAGGTAGTTGTTAAGATATTAACTATTTGCTTAAAGTTGATATAACACTTATATGGTGAAAAGGCATAATCTTTTATTGCGTTTATGATACTCGAGAAAGATATTGACAATTGTTCTTTTAGCCTATTTCCTGTTTTATATGAACATGTGACGGTTGGGATGAATGGGACAGTTTAAATGGGGATGAATGGGACACTCCCCACTATGTACTAATTTAAAATTTTACACAAGAATTATATTAAAACGTAAACAATGCAAATTGCTTATCAGGATTATTAATTTTGTGGACTTAGAAGAAAAAATATTTTTTCTGATTTTTGTTTATAATAATAATGATTAAAAAAATTATAAGTTAGAAAATTCAATGCAACTTAAATTAATATATAAAAATAAATAAATAAATAAACTAATAAACTAATAATAATTTGATTGAAATCACAATTTAAATCAAGCTAATCAAATAAATCCTGGTGATTATTAATGTAATACAGAATAGAATGCTGATTTTTCCGATCAGTCGGAGACAAAAATTTATCTGGATAATTTGAACTCTATTATAATGATATATCTCTTTCTAGTGCCTTATTTATTTATTTATTTTTAGATTAAGTCTTATTAGATTAAATTACCAAAGCTTAGAGCTTTGTAGAAACTGTGCGAACCAAAGGAATTTTGCTTTTTGATGTTAATTTGAGTTAATACATCAGTTTATGAAATTTCCGTAAATTCCCAATGTGTAATAAAATAACATAAACCAATTAATCTTTAAAAATTTATTTACTTTCCATTTTGTTTCCTTTTCATTGTTAATTTCAGTCCTGTTCCATTCATCCCCATAGATGGGGATGAATGGGACAATATATATATATATATTATTAATTATTAATTAAAATTTAATTTTTTTTATTAAAGTAAGTTTGTTTATATCTAACTGATTGCTGAAGTGTACTTATGAGCCATGTTTCAAAATTCTAAATTACATATGGCCGACATTATCAATATAAACATGAAAAATGTCCCATTCATCCCCACTCTCTCCTAATATATATATCTATGCCCGAATTTGGGAATTAAAATCGGGAGATAATTTTCCTTAATGTTAAAAAAAAAAAAAAAAAAAAAAAAAAAAAAATGGACGAGTAACATAGGACATATTTTGTTTGTGCCTCACGGACGGTCAGTGACGTCACCACTTCGATTGTGTATAGTAATTAATCCATTAAAGAAAAAAAAAAAGTAGTCGATTTCAGTTAATTGGAATGCATTATGTTTTTCCCTAAAGAAACGTCTTCAAATTAGAGCTGTCGTAAAGTATAAGAAAAAAAAAGAAAGAAAGAAAGAAAAGAATTTAGATCTTAAAAAAATTTGAACTGTCATAAATCAAGTCCTTTTTGTCTTGCGTATAATTTCAAAGTGTAAAATTTTCGATCGACCACCCATTCACTAAAATTTCTCCCATCACATAGCTGTTTTCTATTAGAATAAAAAATATATGATCGAGAGTATAGTAATGCTGCATTAAACAAACTACTGTGTCTATGATTTTATTTGAGTTTAAAAAAATTGCCAAATTTGACAACTTTCTACTTTTAGGTATTTTTTAATGTAAAAGAATTCGTGTATAAAAGGAAAATATGCATGATAAATAGAAGTATTTGTAAATACCTTCTTGACATCGTAAGAAAAAAAAAATGTATTCTGAAAATCTGGCTAATCTTATCTTTCGAGTGATGCCACTTTCAACTATATACTTCCATAATTACTATTTTAAAAGTGTACCACAAATTTTATATTTGCATATTAATATATAGATAATAATAATAATAATTTTTGATAATGAAAACCATATGCATACAGAAGGCAAATGCCACATAAAAAGTTGGCCAGTGTTAAATAAATGATAAAAAAACCTTTTTTCTACCTACAAAAGGAAAAAAATGTATATATATTTGGGAAAAGCCCAAATCTTGACAATAGCTTAGACGACGGAGAATGGTATTGTCTGGCTTGTGTTGTTAGGTATAAAAACAGCAAACTTAAATAAGCGTGAGGAAATACAGACAATAAAAACTTTTGGTACGTTATATCTGCAAAAACGGAGACATTGAATTTTATGTTTGAGATAGGTTTTACTCTTATAATGTGATATCAAATGGGATAAAAACTACTCATATTTAATATTCCATCCATTACTTTTAGGTCTGTATAATTTAAAATTTACTTTCCACCGCTATAAGTCTTTTCTTTAAATTTGAAAAAAAAAAAAAAAAAAAAAAAAAAAAAAAAAAAAAAAAACGTATTTTTCTTAACTGCGTGTATTACTCGACTTTCATTATGAAAAGAAAATCTAGTTGACACATGCTTTAAAGTATTATTTTTAAAGCATGTGTCAACTTACCTCATAGGTAAAGACAATGTGCTGCCCGACGAGGTAGGTTTAGACACTTTTCATTTTAAATATATATTATTATTATTATTTTTTAATTATCGAATTTATTGATTTTATACCTTCATGCTTCCGTTAGACACAGACTACAAAAACTACAAACTGAAAACTCCTCAGTATTTTTAGTCAATTATGTGTGTTTTAAATGTGGAGTTAAATTTTGTTGAAAATGTTTAACAATAAAGTAACATAAATCAATAGCTAAAAAATTTCTGCACTAACCCCGGTCTCACTTATGGTGAAAATAAAATATCATATTTTATATAAGTATTACACCGAGAAAATACCGCGGAAATATTCATATTATTCCAGAAAAAAAAAAAAAAAAAAAAAAAAAAAAGGTTGAACTGACACATGGTAAAGCTTTTTTTTTTTTTTTTTAAAGTTATATTTTTAATTATTATTTCTGCAGTATTCAGCAGAAGAAAATATGTTACATTCCAAAAAAAAGAATTAACTTCCTGTTTTCGATGGATTTACAAGTTTTGAGAGGACCAGAATCCGGTTTAATCATTTTTAGAAAAATGTGAGTCTTCCTTTGTGCGAGACAAAACATTTATCGAGGCTCAAGAATTATTGTACGGAATTTCATACAAGTTTACATGTAGTTGAATCTTGACATAGATTAGCGCTTATTACTTTTTAGAGCAAATCACCTAATTAGTGGCGCTGCTATACTACGATTTCTCCCATTTACTGTAAAATTTTATATCAACTTCTAATGTGCATAATTGTACAAATCAAAAGGTGTGGGAAAATTATGAAACGCTTCTCTAATTCAAATTGGTGCATATATCGACGGAAAACATGCGCAGCTATTCTTCAAAATTTTCGGTGGATGTAAAAACTATATCTCAGCTTATATGGCATATATATTCACTAAATTTGATATGTGATAGGGACAATTAAAACATTTTCTTCATTGAGTTTCACTACATGTCTGCCATCAAATGGCGCTCCTATGTTGCAGTTCTCAACTTGCATGGAACGCCTATATCTCGGATTTTATGGCATATATATACACCAATCTTTATACATGTTGTGACGTTTATAAAAAAAGATTTCCAACTTAATGTGAGTATACATATGACGACAGATGATGATCTTCATTTTTTCCTATGCTGGGAAAGGGTATATTTAATCTGATCTGACATACGAATACACTGAACTACATATGTTTGATGACCATTATGAAAATAATGCTCTGCTCATACTCACGTTCAGGAATTTTTCCCATGGCTGCATCTCAGAATCTTTTATTTAAAATTGCATCAAATTGCATACATAAAACCTGTATTGTGGGAGTATAGGATTAAAATTTCATACATGTTAATCGGCTGTTATTGCTGTTAAATAAAAAGTTTTAAGTTGGCCAAAACTAGGTTTTAGCGTTATTACAATTATTATTATTATGATTTTTTTTTTTTTTTTTTTTTCCAGAAACATAAAAACCTATTATAAAATACTGGAATGTTTAAGGATTTTAAAGATTATTGCTTGTGATATCAGTAAAAAAATAAAATAAAATAAAATAAAATAAAAAATCTATTTAAAGTTGAATTGAACAGAATAAACCATACCATATAAATAATATTTTAAGAGACAGGGATATAAGGATATAATTTACAGAAATGCAATCACTTTCTAAAATTTAATAATTAAGACTTTAAGATATGAATAGATGAATCCACGTACATTACATTTTAGTTAAGTATAAAACCTTATTCAATATATTAGTATAATAGCAAAGTCTGAAAGGTATTTTGACGGAGAAATATTAGTTTAGTTCAAAATCAAAAAGCTTTCTATCTAGATATTTAATAAATATACCTCGGATAATGAAGCTCAAGATTAATAAATTAACTTTAAACTAAGAGTATGTTGTTTAAGAAAGATATGTTAAGTTTGGTTGATTATTTCCGCATGATACTTAACAGGAGAGGGAGATTATTTATAATCACTGGGGAATAGTAAAGCTTTACGGAAAGATGCTGAAATTCAGGGAGTGTTTATGTAGCAGTGGTATTCTGTGAGATAATCCTCTTAATTTCATTTAAGGTTGCAGTTTAGAATAGTTAAGAAATTCAGTCTGCATATATGAAAAGTATTAAAATGAACGTTTTTATTTGTTTATTTATCATTATTATTATTTTTAGAAAACTTTGGTTTAAATAATACTTGAAATCTAACAAACAATTTGTTTTATTATTTAATATGAAATCTCGTCTTTCCTTTCATTTTTATCAATAAATTTGAAATATTTACAGTGCTATTTATGTGGATTTTTTTTTAATGACGTAATTACTGAATTTAAATGAATGTCAAACCCAATTTCGAAAAAAAAAAATATATATATACATATATGTAAAATGTATTAAATTAGATACTGTTATTATTATTATTATTTTACCTTTCAGGAAATAAGGAAATGTGTGTTACATATGAAAATATGAGGATTTAAATGAGGTGTTAAGTATTTTCTTTATGCATTTTAAAGGAGGAGAATCATATTCAGTAAATAAATTTAAATAAAAATAATCTGGTGTGTCACTCACACGACTTTCTCTTACCCTAAAATTTAATACCATAAATAGAGGTTGGAGATTAAGGGGTAAGATAACGAGTTCTGTTATGCAAGCGTATGTTAAAACAATTCAAACTAGGCTTCGGAAGAGTTTTATATGATAATTAGTTTTGCGTGAGGGGGGCTACTACCGCCTTCCACCCCCCGTTTCATTACTGCACCTACTCTTATATAGAATTTAAATCGTTATTAAAATTAAAAGTTCAATTAAAATGATTCAGACAACTTTCACATGCAGCATTCCTTGTAACTTCTCAATCTTGATCAAACTTTTACAGCAACAAACTGATAATAACTTCAAAATACAACTTTGGGATCTCCTAAAAGTATTTGTTTTTAAGTCACTCTAAGAGACACAGACAAAGACCAGTCATTAAAAAACTTGTCTTTGTTAATCAGGTAGCCTCAAAACATGTAAATACATAAAAAACAAGCGATGAATATTTAGCTTAAAAACATACATTATTGACCATATCACTATGAGGAATTCATTTCAATTCCTGAACAGCTTTCCTGGGAATGGTAAAATATTATAGTAAAGCACATCCACTAACAACAAAAAGGAATGTTATCGCTTAAATATTTGCAGACCTGTATATCTTTGAAGGATTCAGGGCACCTCAAAGCGCTTAAATATAACAAAAACCACTTTCAAAAAATTGACCCAAGAACAATACTTTATCTCCCTTATGGGTAAGAGAAAGTAATTATTATAAAATAATTTAATATGCATGTAAAATAAATTTTGAAGATTTAAATAACTTGTAGCACACTACATTTTCTTTTTCATAATTCACAAATTCATAAGAAGTCAAATAAGAAATAAAAACATCACTCTCGCTTAAATTATGCATGAATTTTCAAAAACATAAAATATTTATAAAAAAAAAAAAAAAAAAAAAAAAAAAAAAACTAATTTTTGTACACCAAAATTTGTTATGAGCCAAGAAACTTTTTCCTGCTTTATGGCTATTTTTTTGTTAAATATAGTACAGCAATGAACGACCAGAATTTCTACCCTCTGACAATATTTCCTACCAGAAACAGGAAATATAAAATAATTAAACATCCTGGTACGGAAGAATCACATGATATATGTAAATCACTATAAATATGGTGGCAGAACGCACCAGTTTTTTAAATCGAATTTTTTGTAAAGCTTAATTGAGTTCTAATATTATATTTTTCGTTCTCTAGACACATTTTCTCTATTTTTTCTAATCTTTAAAAGATAGTTTATTACTTAGAACATTATGTTCGTTCTCCGTGTTATTATATCTCTGCCACTGATACAGCAACGAGTGTATTTCATTTTAATAAAATTTGTCTAAATTCTATAGTTTTATCTTTCTATTTTATTTTATTTTAAAAATTGTCTGAAATTTCCTAGATCTTCAACCAGGAAACTTTTTTAAAACTAATTTTTAAATCATGTTTCATATTTTAAAATGAGGAAAATACAATTAAAGTTATTTACTACCTCAGTATAAAGGCAATTACATTCAAAAAAAGAAATTTTAATCTTTGAAACTCTGAAAATAATTCGTAGATTGTTAAAAAGAGAACAAAACATAAATGCTAACCAAACAAATCTTAAGCTAAAATAAATATTTAAAAAACCAAACTTAACACTAATGATAAAAGACGAAAAATGTGGCATTTATAATGTAAACCAAAAGATAGGTTAAAACAATAATTATTCTGTACTTTATAAATAAATTTCATATTTAATCATAGTATATGATCGGATCACGGAAATCGGTATATCATCGGATCATCGGATAATCACGATCATCGGATAATCACGGAAAATTACACGTTTTTCATATTTCTCCTTTTGTATTTTTACGTTTATTTAAAGTTTAACTTATTATATACTTACATGAATCCAAGAAAGCCCGAGCTAACAAAACTGTTTAAAATACAATATTGTATTTCAGACGGAGCTCTCATATTGTTATCCTAAACAAATTTGTTCATCGAACTGGTAAATCCACAACCAATACTTACTGTTTTTGTTTGGATGGCCAAATGTAACAATCATGGAGCTTCATCGCACAGAATATGATACGGCATCTATACGAAACATCTATGCACGTTTTTATATTTGCTTCGAAATCTTGACAACTTCCGCTTTTATACCACACTTTCCGGTTCAATTAAACTTATGTTCAGAATGATTTCTGATTTGATCCAAATACACAAACAAATAAAATTAAGGGGTTTGTTTCATTTCTAACGAAAATTAAATTTTTTTTTTATTAATAGATGGAACTATATTAACACAATACACAGAACAGTAGGCGTGACACCCACACCAAATGTTATATCTGTTTTATAAATGTGGTGTATGGCAGTTCACTTTCTTCTAAATGTCATAATGTCATCAAGGTTTTTAAAATGGAGTACTGGGTTTAGTTTGAAGATAATTTGTCATTATTTTACAGAAATATCATATCTTGATTTATAAAAAGAGCATCATTAAAACCCTGGTTATATATTACCTTAAAAAGTAGATTTATAAATTCGGAGGATAGTATTCATTTCTGTAACAACGTGTTGGATTCGAGATTAGAGCGGCGAAAAAGAGCATTGAAAGAATAATGAAGCAACGGTGTGGAAAATTTATGTATGCAGAGATTTGTTAGATTTTTAGTTAAACTTGTTTTCATAGTTTGTAATCGTACTAAAGTGATTAATAAATAAAGTAATATTTTAATGTAAAAAAAACTCTCATAACCTAAAAAAAGAATTTGGTTAAACTAAATTAATAAATGATTTGAATTTCAAATTAATGATTGTTTTATTTTGTTCTAACTTTTGTATGTAAAATTAAAGTATTATTATTGTTATTGTTATTATTATTATACGTTTTTAATATGAAATATTATTTTTTTCAGTTAGGTTAAGTTTTATCAATTTTTTATAGTATTATTTATTTGTTTGTTACAAGATAATAAGCAAGGTGTAAGAGAATTTTTGATTTTTTAAAATGTATTAAAAATAATTAAAAATAATTCTTATAGATTGATATATAAAAACCCTGAGGAATATTCAAAAGCTCATTGTACGTTAAATAATGTTTTTAATTTTAATGTTGAATACTTTTATACACTCTGAATGTTTTATGTTTGCTTTACTCCATTTAATAAAATTTTCGTAAAAATATTCGTATTAAAGATTTACTTTTTGTTGAAAAAAAAAAAAAAAAAATCTGGTGTGAAACAACCACACGACTTCCATTACCCACTATTACACGCATTACATGCATTTTTTGGAATTAAAACATGTAAAACATGTAAAACAGAGTTTCCATAGCCAGTTAAAAAAAAAAAAAAAAAAAAAAAAAAAGATAGAATTATTTTTAAACACCAATTTTTGGGATCTAAAACGGAACTGCCTAATCAGGATGACCGTTAATATTCCTATAATAATCACATAATACATGAGAAAGGGTATCTAAAATGGATTAATGAAACAACTTTCAAGAAAATCGTTAGAGCCGTTTTTGAGTTACCAACTTCTACTAAAACTTGGTATACTCAATTGCTAACCGGAAAACAATAATTACATACAAAATTATATTTAAAAGGGAGTTATATGGCGAGTTTGAAAAAAAAATCGCAGAGTCCTTTTTAAAGGAACGCACTTGCGAGTCCTGGAATTCAGCTATTTATACAGGACGCCTATAAATTTTCTTGAACTAACCAACTATACCATTCGAATGGGCATCTAATAGAATGTTTATGTAGGAACTTTGAAGAAAATCGTTAGAGCTGTTTTTGAGATACGGACTTTTTGAGATACGGACTTTCTGGTTTCCGATGACATACATCCGTTTTTCCAATTTTCACCAAATTTTGGGAAATTCATCTGAACTATTTTTTTTTTTTTCCATAGTGAAATTTCATATGTTTCTATAACGTTGAATGAAATCTAATAGTAACAATGTATAGGCGTCATCTCTGAAACTCTTTAGAAAATGCAGCAAATTTCCAAATTGTTTTGTTTAATATTTATTGTCTGATAAAAGGTAATCCTAAATTAATTTTATCCGGAACAATCTTATCATGATTTTGAACTGTATTTTTTACTGAAACTTTTCTTCTTACAGTTTTACTGTTATTTGTAATTACAATCTGTTGATTCAGTAATTATTTTATACAAGAAGAACAAAATAAATTTGTTATTTTCGTTCTTTCCAAAATTAAGAAAAGAATGCAACTGTAAGAGTCATTATAAAGAGAATGCATTTTTACCCCTACTTGAATAAACGTTTACATTTACTTAAAATGTGATGGTATGTTTATGTTTCTTTGAAAATTATTGATTTTAGAAATTCAAAACTAAATGCGACATTCAAGATATGTAGCATTAGATTTACGAAGTGCCTATCCATTCCTCTATATCAATCATGTTTTAACAAAGATGAAGTAGTCATTGGATCATCATATTTTAACAAAGATAAAGTAGTCATTTGATCATTTAGAGTATCAAGTGTTAACTGAGTGACTTCATATATGTGCTGTAATGTGGTACTTCTTAGTAACAATTTCAGGAAAGATTTGCATTAATATATAAATTGAGGTATTAGGAAATTCATAATAGAAAGAAAAAAAAAGTTGTAAAAATTTTAACAAGTGGTGAAGTAAAATATTTAATATTTCCAGTATTTAAATCGATTTATTTCTATAAAAGTTTCATTGCTAATTCTTTATTTATTTTAGTTTTTAACAATATTTTCTAAATATTTTTACTATTATTTACATTCTAGGAAATTTTCAGAAAATTCAGAATTTTTACTATTAAATTATTCAGCCAGTTTCCTTCTTCGAGAGAAAGCCCTGTACCTGAATTTGGAAGAAATTGTTGTAAAATTCTGTGTTTTGACTGTTTATTAAAGATAGATTCCCTTTTTCGAGGAATAAAATTTACGACAAATTTATCGGTGTGACTTTTATTTTCACCTATATGGTCCTTTAAATACAACTTTCCGTATTTCCGAACATTATAAAAAAATATATGTATATATGTAACATTGCAAAAAAAACTTCAGGTAGTATAATTACTCCAAATTTTTGTTGCAACGTTAGAGAAATGCAGTTTAATATTATACAAAATTTTTAGTAATTTTACACATTTTTAGCGTAAAATTAGTGTAACAAAGTTTGTTTTTGATAACATTAATGCAATACAACGCAATTTATTTCGGTAACTTTTTATAAATGTTGCGTAATAATACACCAATTTTATATAATATTACCACTGAGAATTGAGAGAATTAAACTTTGTCGAGTCTTTGTTATAATAATACACTTTTTTTTTTTTTTTAATACAGCGAGACTCGTCTGATATTAGTTGATATCAGTAGAACTAATATACTTGTACTGAAATTAATTAAAATCCAATTAATTTTTTAAACCAGTTTTTAAGATATTGACCAGAGAAGATGGACTTTCTATAAACTGAAGTTGAAAAATATAAAAAAAATATAAAATATAATTTTTTGAGTTGAAGATTCTGAAGTTGAAAAATATATTTTTTCATATTTTTCAACTTCAGTTTATAGAAAACCCACCTTTTCTAGTCAATATCTTAATTTCAATTCTGCTTATCTTTTATCTCATAAATTTGCAGTTATTCGTACTCTTTTATATCGTGCAAAGCATTATTGTAGTAATTCCGAATTATTAAATATTGAACTATCCAAAATTTTTTTCTGATTTAAAAATAATAATCACCCCCCCCCCTTCGATTTATGAAAATAATTTTTAAAGAAAAGTTATATTTATTATATAAATCAGTTTATCCTAAAGTTATAAATTCCACCCACCGTACTACTATCCCTTATTATAAAGGTATATCCGAAAATATTTCTGAATTGCTTAGAACAGTCAATACCTCTACTAGATTTAAACATCAACTCCGTATTAGTAACTTTCTCTCAAACTTTAAAACACGCTTTATCCCCCCTTAAACGTTTAGGTGTAATCTATAGTATCCCCTGTAAAAATTGTGATTCTACATATATCGGTTAAACTGGCAGAACAGGTGAAATTAGATTAAAGGAACATAAACGCTCATATAAAACAGGTGATTTAAGATCGAAACCCGTAATTCATTCTATCCATAGTGATCATATTCCTGATTTTGATAACTTTAAAATTTTAGCTTCAAATGTAAATATATATGAATCCCGTATTTTTCTAGAGGGCGCTTTTACTAAATTACAACATTCTGCCTTGAACGAGGGTAAAACTATTCTTCCTGAATACATAATCTTATTCTGATGTATTATGATTTTTTTTGTAAATGTTGTGCTTTGTATGTTTGACATTGAGGAGGGCTTGTAGTGCTTTGCCGAAACGTCTGTCGTGTATTTTAATGTTTTTTAATTAAAATGTATTTTTAAAATTTTAAAATTTTAGTATTCTTTATCTTATTTTAAATGTTACTTTGGTTTTAATTTGTATATATATATATATATATATATATATATATATATATATATTAATTTGTATATATGTGATGTAAGTATTTCTATGGAAGTATAAGTATTTGTACTTATTTGTAAATTCTGTAAATAATACAATTATTTAATTTTGCAATCTGTATTGTTATTTTATTGTTATTTGCAACTTAGGTTTGTATCCTAGATCATCTAGTTCGTTTAGTTTTTATCCCTGGCCAGGGATTTTACGTGTAGTCTTTTGGGGGGTTAGGCAGGTGGCAATGTTGCAAATTTGTAAATGTTGTTGCTGTTTGCATTTCTTGGTTGTTTTTGCGTTAAAGTAGCTCATTTTCTATTTAAAACACATTGAATGTTTCACTAAAGCGGATAATAGCCTTGACGCTAAATTTGGCGACTTTTTCACTTCTTGGCAAATATTTTGGCAATCTTGGGGAGAAGTTACTTATTATCGATGTCTCGAACATCTAATATTTAACTTGATTCATTGAAAAGTTACTGGAGATTTTTCGTTTTTTATGAAGGTGAATAAAGAAATTGCATCGCAGCTAAATCAGTCAGTTTTCTCGCCAAGCGGCTATTGTGGAGAACACCCTGACTACTCTCTTGCTACTGTTTTATTACAGCCTGTTTCTGTGTGTTAATGCATAGATACAGTTTATTCTGCGAGTTTGATGTTTTCAGCTGTTATTTAAGCTAGATTTTCTGGTGAAAATGAAGTTGATACTTAGTTTACAGAACTGTAATCTTCTAGAATTTTCTATAAATAAACTCTTAAGCATCTGCCAGTTTCGCCTTTCATTCATAGGCATTTAACGATCCCCGATATATATCGAATTTGATAAAGTACTCTTTCGTAATAATCGTTTAAAATAAAAGAAATATTTCAATAAAACATAAATTCAAATTGTTTGAAATATTTCCCTTTTATTTTATTTTTTAAATACATGATCATACAATCTTTTATGAAATGTAAAAGTTACGAATAAATCGAAAAGAAGAGAAATAAAAAATAATTAGTCAAATATGCAAAATATATACTTATTGTACTTTGTAAAGTTATTTAAGAAAAATAAAATTTGATGTACATCAGAAAATAATATCCTGTCATTCTAGAACTTCATGTCATGCTGCAGTTGCAAATCTTGAGAGAAATAAATTTTTCTCAAGAAATAGTTATCTTTGGGGCAGATTCGCTTTCTCGCACAGCATCAATAACATGTATGTCAAAGGAACATCTATTTAGAAGAGAAAGAATATTTCATGTTTCAAACTATATGTATATATATATTTTATATTAAAACTCATATTTTAAACTTATGGAAACAAAATATGCCTGGGAAACAGTAAGAATTTACGAAAAAAAAATTAAAAGTATTATTTCAAATTTAGTGACTTTTTTAAAATTTTAAAGGTATAGCAATATTAAATCGTAGTCTGAAAATTGTTATTTATAATATATTATTTAATAAATATTTATATTAAAAGCAGTTGTCTAAAAAATATTCAAAAAATACAAAATAATAAGCATAATATATATATATATATATATTTATATATATATATATATAAGAATTTTTACAAAAAAAAAAAAAAATGCTTCAATATGTGTGCATTATTTTTTGTTATAAGTATATAAAATTTGCAGACAAGAATTCATTAAATTTATTTTTTATATAGCAACACTTTTATAGCTATTCAATATTGAGAAAAGAATTTTGAATATCAAAAAACGAGAAATTCGTTTTAAAGCAAGTGGATAAATTTTATACCATATAATGTAATTTGGAAAAAAAATCGACATGAAAGTAAAAAGAGAAATCTGAGTAGGTGTTTTTAATTATTAATGAATTTCATTTATCTTTTTTGACTATTTATTTCTGAGTTCATTAATATATTTAATTTATTTTCTTTCAGTAGAAAAATATGAAATATAATAATTAAAACATGGAAAAGTGTTTCGATTTAAATGCATTAAATTACTTATCTTCTTAACTACATTTTATTTAATGTGCATAAGATAAATACACAAGATAATTTCTTAATCATAAATATTAATACATCTCAGCATATGCTTCATAAACGTATGAAAAAATTTGTTTAATAAACTATACGTATTTTATTTTCTTTAAACTAAACGGGAAAAAAATATAAAACAAAATAAAAATAAAAGAAAGAAAGATATAAAGAAAATAAAATAGAAAAATAGAAATATGTTCTAGTCTAATTGCAAAGCCGGCCAACTCCTCGAAATTAGAAAATGAATTTTTATTTTTTTATTTTATTTTATTTTATTTTATTTTATTTTATTTTGAGTTTTTTTAAATTTTATGTAAAAATATCCAATATCTGAAAACTACAATGTATAGCAAAGTCTACTGAATCCATATGATTGATTAGGAGATACTTCTTATAAAGGATATGGAAATAACCAACCTTGGGATTTGACTTTTTTGCAGCACATTGGGATTTTCAAACGTATATAACTCAGGGATTTGACCGCCTTTCGCATGGTTTCTTGTATTCAGATTGTAGAAATGTTTACGTAGAAACTTAAAAAAATGAGAAAAAAACAATTTTCGATTTTATACTGCGAATTAATGTGTCTTAAATTCGGTCACGTAAGTGTATTAAATGGTTGATCATATTTTAAGACACAAAATTGTGGCTTAAATTTTTAGACATGTAAGATATCTTAAGTTAAGACACGAATGTGACTGAATTTAAGACACTTGAAGTGACATAAAAAGCAGCCATTTTTAATCAACAATTTTTATTTTAAATAAATAAATTTAAAGAAAAAATGATTGCGTATAGTTTCGTTTTCCAGTAAAAAAAATTATATAGACATTCTTAAAGCATAAATAAAATATTTAAGAGAAAATTCGCTATATCTCGAACTCCTCCGGCAATGTTTAGAAATAGCCGATTTATTGGTTTCTTGTTTGCGGACGTAATTCATATGTTTTTTTAGACGAAATTTAAGACTGCGTTTAGTTTTGCCAAACTAAACGCAGTCTTAAATTTCGTCTAAAAGAACATATGAATTACGTCCGTAAGCAAGAAACCAATAAATCGGTTATTTCTAAACATTGCTGGGAGGAAAATCATAATTTTAAATTTAATTCAGCTAAAATAATTTGCAGACCTAAATCCATTCATGAACTCGATTTCTTTGAAGCTTTTCATATATATAAAAATTTTAAAAACCTTGTAAATTGCGATTTCGCTATTCCTTTTTTGTCTGACTGTTGGAAATTTTATATTCAGTCCACATTTTCTTAATTTTTCTACTGTTTACACAGCTAACTTTAATAAATTCCTATTGGCCACTCTCCCCACCTTTCCCGTAATTCTATTGGTTGCACGAAATCCGGCCCCTCTCCTATATATACGAGCCCTTCTGCAGACTCAGAATCCTTTTTGCACTGAAGACGGCACGCTTAAAGCTGCCGAAACAGCTGTATGCATTTACAATATTTTTCTTTGGCGTTTCTGACGTAGTCGTTTATCCGAGTTTTAATATTCCAACGCCAAGTCTCCTGTTATTAATATATTAGATGCCCTTTCGATTGAAAAGTAGCTTAGTTCAGGAAAATTGATAGGCGTCCTCAATTTCAGACTTCGCAAGTGCGTTCCTTTAAAAACGCCTGTACGGATTTTTTTCAAACTCGCCATGTTAACTTCCTATTAAATATCCTTTGTATGTAATTATTGTTTTTAGGTCAATAATTGAGTATGCTAAGTTTTGGTAAAAGTTGGTATCTCAAAAACGGCTCTAACGTATTCTTGAAATTTTTTTCTTTAATCCAATTTAGATAACCTTTCTCAAGTATTACGTGCTTATTACAGGAATATTAACGGTCATCCTGATTAGGTAGTTCAGTTTTAGATCTCGGAAATTCGTGTTTAAAAAAATAACTATCTATTTTTTTCCCCCTTATTTTTTAACTCGCTATGCAAACTCTGTTGTATGTGTCTTTATACGTGTATCAAGTTTCTCTTACTCGAAAATCTCAAAAAATGCAAGTAATATCTCCAAAAAATTGTATATATTACGTGTAATAGTGGGTAATGGAAGTCGTGTGGTTGTTTCACACCAGATTCTGTAATAGTATATATTGTACGAATATTGTTTCATATTATTGATTTCTCCTTTAATATACATTATTAAAATAATAATCAATTATGGAAATAATTAAACATATTTGCGAAATGAACAAATAAATAATAATTAAAGCTATTATGACGTCAATTTTATCAAAAACATTTTCATGTCATAGGTTTATTTTTCAATATATTTTATTCATGAGTAAAGAAATGTTTCTTTTTATGAAATAAATAAATAAATAAATAAATAGCATTAAGTAAAAATTGCCAACATTTAACAACTAATTAAAACAAATAATTGTAAAATTATATTTTGACTTTCCAGTTAATAATATTGCCTGACTATAACATATAAACTGATATATTTCTTGATTTTTTACATATCAATCCATCTTTAACTAAAATTTGTTCATCAGTGCGAAGCCGGACGGGTCAGCTAGTCATTATATAAAGCGCAAAAAATTGTATGTTTGTGGAGGGTAATCTCCGAAACTACTGAACCGATTTTAAAACTTCTTTCACTGACCAAAAGCTACAGTATGCCTGATTGTTATAGGCTATATTTAATTTTGATAAAATAAATTTTAGTTTAAAATCTGAGCATTTTAATTAAAATCCCCATAAAAGACATAATGGAAATGGAAACAATGAAATATTAAAAAAGTTAGCTGCTGCCAACATAAAACAAACTTTTACATGTTCATTTTGTTTTTTAAATATCTTGACATGAAAAGAAAAGAAATATATTTGCATGTAAATTAAATTGAAATTCATATAAAGCTTTGCGAAATGTTAAACTTACACGTTAAATCTGACGTCATTATAAATTTAAAAGTATTTATTTTTCTAATAATATAATTTGATATGATATAATATAATATAAAGATCTAAGCATTAATGTTTAAACTGATGTGTGTAAACGAAATTAGAATTTAAAAATAAATAAACAAATTAAAAAAAAAAAAAAAAAAAAAAAAAAAAAAATTAGAAATTCTAACTTCTAAACTTTTATTAAATTATTTATTTTAATCACGGAGTAATATTAATAGGAGTTGAAGGTCCAATGGGAGAAAGCTACGAATCTGTGATCTAAATTTTTGGTAAATATTGAGGGCGCCACTTGTCATTCCTCCCTACCTCGGCGCGGATATACTGTTGTTTTCAATAGAATTTTGCTGGAGTACATTTAAAATTTTTTATTTTAAGCAATTTAATTTCTTTGTAAGTTCTTAAAACTGCATAATTCAGATGTTTCAAATAAATGTTTCGTTCCTAGTGGTAAAACAGGCTATGATAGTGATAAGAAAAACAAAAAAAAAGCCCTAGGAGAAAAATAAGGTCCGAGTTCGTGTTTTCTGCACCTAAAGTAAGTTTATTTTTTTTTTTCTTTACAAAATTTCATCCATTCTCCTTCCTCCCAATTATCTGTTTTAGCTAGCTTCGGTTCATAAGAATCGTCATTTTTTAAAAGCTTTCTTTCAAAGTTAAATTAGTATAAAATGGCTCTTAAAAAAAACATGTTGGTTAGAATACTCTATTTAATGAAATTTGCTTTCAATCGAAATTTTTTCAGCTTGATATTATTTTAAAAAAAATAATTAAAACGAGACTGTTTCCCATTGAATAACATTGCGGAAGCTGGAGAGAAGGAAGGATTGCACGCTGGCGCCATCTGTAAACATTAGAAAACAACATCACAAAATTTCAGCGTTACCTTCTTCTCCTGTCTTTTTACTCCGTGATTTTAATTTATAATTGTTGCCAAAAAAATTTACGAGTTAATTTATTTTTCGACTTTTAATAAAATATATTTTCACGCGAATAATAATATAAAAAGTAAATTAAAAAAATATATCATCTGCATTTCATTATGCATTTTTTAAAAGAATAATTGAGAAGTTTAAATTTATTTGGCGACTATTTTTAGCAACTAACAGTTATGACCAACGAGATATATAAATTAGAGTGCTTATTCAATGGATAAAGGATTAGCTTTCTGTTTTCCGTGGTTCAAGATGAATCACGTGACATGCTCCAATAGGTTACTGTGTTTGGCCCTTTATCGCTATTTTGGCATTTAAAATATCAGTTCGACAAATTATCATTATTATTAGGTAACATGACAGTCCTATGACCGAAATAAATTGTTTTTAAAATAATTTTACCCACATTTCACATTTTAATAAATAATAAAATACCTTTTTTTTCATCATTTCCCAGCAAAGTTTGAAAGTGTTTATAAAATCGAATTTAAACTTTTAAAGAGCTAAATTTAACAACAAATAATAATTTTTCAACATTTTTTAAGCATTTTGTCGGTTAAAGTTCAACTACATGAAATAAAAAAGAAGTAAAATCAAAATCAAAATGATTTAGAACAAAAGAATATTAAACTACGTAAGTAAACAAAAACATTGGCTGCGAAGAACAATCTCCAAACCGTTGCCATAAAAATTTACTGAAAATAAGCTGTTACCGAGGGAATCACATAATACGCAGGTGCAAGGAGAGCATGTCACATGACTCATCATGGACCTTCTCAAGGGTTACCATTTATCACTCTACTTTATATATCTCGTTGGTTATGACAAGTAGCTCAATATACATAGCGCATACAGCCATTACTGAAATGCAAATAGCATTTAATTATTTGAGTTACATTATGTTGATTAGAAACCTATTTAATCTATCTATGCTCTATACTAATATATAAAGAGGAAAGGTTTATATGTATATGTAGAAAACGATCGCTAGAACTGAAAAGCCGATTCTTTTTTTCTTTCAACTAATCAAATGTAACACTGTCTCTAAGTGCTTGAGGCTATAATAAATTTTGTTAAAATAAATTTTTAATTCAAATTTTCAATATTTTAATTGAAAACAAAGCATAGATTTGATATCTGTCGTCCTTGGCGATTTTTGTATTTGGCGATCGAAAGCGCAATACAAAAATCTGTATATTTTCGTATTAAATAGGAGCTCTATGTTTTTACTGCAATTATCCCACTACCCTAGGTAGTGGAAGTATTATATTCGGTCTAAAAATTCGATATAGAGTTTCACCTGATTTACACGTTTTAAGGCCTCCTGAGTCCAAAAAAATAGTTTTTGGCAATGAGTCAGTAGCAATGACAAGTAGCTCAATATACATAGCGCATACAGCCATTACTGAAATGCAAATAGCATTTAATTATTTGAGTTACATTATGTTGATTAGAAACCTATTTAATCTATCTATGCTCTATACTAATATATAAAGAGGAAAGGTTTATATGTATATGTAGAAAACGATCGCTAGAACTGAAAAGCCGATTCTTTTTTTCTTTCAACTAATCAAATGTAACACTGTCTCTAAGTGCTTGAGGCTATAATAAATTTTGTTAAAATAAATTTTTAATTCAAATTTTCAATATTTTAATTGAAAACAAAGCATAGATTTGATATCTGTCGTCCTTGGCGATTTTTGTATTTGGCGATCGAAAGCGCAATACAAAAATCTGTATATTTTCGTATTAAATAGGAGCTCTATGTTTTTACTGCAATTATCCCACTACCCTAGGTAGTGGAAGTATTATATTCGGTCTAAAAATTCGATATAGAGTTTCACCTGATTTACACGTTTTAAGGCCTCCTGAGTCCAAAAAAATAGTTTTTGGCAATGAGTCAGTGTGTGTGTATGTGTGTACGTATATGTGGAATCTTCTGGCTGTCATATCTCCGAAACTAATAAAGATAGAACTACGAAACTTCGCAATTGATTCAGGTCTAGAGTACAAATAAATTTTCCAAATTTTCGTAAAAATTGAAAAACCGGAATTGGGTCATCAAAAACCAGAAATGGGACCGTAAGCCCGTATCACAAAAACACATCTAACAATTTTCTTCAAAAGTGCTCTATAAACAACCTATTAGATGCCCTTTTGAATGATGTAGTTGGTTAGTTCAGGAAAATTGAAGGCGTTCTCTATGAACAACTCAATTTCAGATGTCGCAAGTGTGCTCCTTTAAAAGCGCCTGTACGGATTTTTTCTCAAACTGACCATGTTAACTTCTTATTAAATATCCTTTTGTATATAATTATTGTTTTTATGTCAATAATTGAGTATGCTAAGTTTTGGTAAAAGTTAGTATCTCAAAAACGGTTCTAACGTTTTCTTGAAAATTGTTTCATTAATCCAACTTAGATAACCTTTCTCAAGTATTACGTGCTTATTACAGGAATATTAATAGTCATCCTGATTAGGTAGTTCAGTTTTATATCTCGGAAATTCGTGTTTAAAAAAATAACTATCTATTTTTTTTTTTTTTTTTTTTTTTTTTTCTTTCCCTTATTTTTTAACTCGCTATATAAACTCTGTTGTATGTGTCTTTTATACGTGTATCAAGTTTCTCTCGCTGGAAAATCTCAAAAAATGCATATAACATTTCCAAAAAATTGTATATAATACGTGTAATAGTGGTAATTGTTATTTGTTTTTATTTTCTCTTACCCATAAGGTAGAGAAAGTATTGTTTTTGGCTCAAATTTTCGAACGCGAGATTTTTTTTATATTTACACGTTTTGAGGTCCCCTGAATACGAATATCATGTTTTTAGCAAATGGTCTGTGTGTATGTCTGTGTGTCTGTGTGTCTGTCTGTGTGTCTGTCTGTATGTCTGTGTGTCTGTCTGTTATCAGCATATCTCAAAAACAAATTATGGCAGAAAGTTCAAACTTAGTATTCTAAATGTGTATCATATAGGGATGCTACAGTAAGCTTTTCGTTAAGATCAAGCAAATGGTTCGTGTACAGGGACAATCAAGAGAATTCTAATACATTACGTCTATGGGGGAAATTGCAGGAAAATAGAGTTTAATGTCTATAGACTGCACTAAACCAAATGAATCAAATATATATTTTTTGTAATAGAGACAGTTAATTGGGAATTTTTTTTTGTGTATGTCGTATCCTCGCCTCCCCCCGGGGGGGGGAAGTCCACCCTCGAGGGCAGTAAATTTTCTTGATGGGTATCTTTCAAAAGAGCTCGAAAATACCTTTAAAACGAATGGTTGAACCATCGATCTGCGATAATTTAAAACAAAGTTATCGATTTTTTTCACTTTTAACGAAAAAAAAAACTTTGAAAAAAAAATCGTACTTTTTTTTTTTTTTTTTTTTTTTAATATTGAGAATAAAATGGACTTTTTTTGGATATTTGTTGTTAAACTACTTCTCTAATATGGAAATCGTCTGCCTTGTCATAAAAGATATTTTTTTTTAAATAATAATTTTAATAAATTATTTTTTAAAAAGAGAAATATTTTTTAATAACCGAATTAAATTCTATATAAATGTAGGTGCATTAATGAAACGTGGGGTTGAGGGGGGCGGTAGCCCCCCTCACACAGAACTAATTATCATATAAAACTCTTCAGAAGCCTAATATGAATTGTTTAACATAGGTTTACATAACAGTACTCGTTATCTTACCTATTGATCTGCAACCTGTATTTATAGTATTAAATTTCAAGGTAAGAGAAAGTCGTGTGAGTGACACACCAGATTATTAAGTTATGTTAACAACAGATACAAATACACATCAATCGCTAAAAACTGGACTTTCATAGTCAGGACACCTCAAAACATGGTTTAATAAAAAATACTAAAGTTGAAAATGGAAATTCTAAAAATATTTTATTTACAGTATTGGTATAAAAAAATATTTTTTCTTCCTGAGCGAGCAGTGTTCGTCGACTTAGTAAAATGTAAAAAATTAACACTCTTTTATTATTAACTTGATATGATGAATTTAACTATTAATCTATCTAATGGAATTTTGCAATTCAATTTACAGCCACTTGTATTCCTTCAGTTGACCTGAAAATTTGCACATGACTTCATAATCAATGACAATTCTATATACACGTGTTTCGAGGCACCTTTCTCATAAGGAGAGGTACCGGGAGCAAACAAAAAAACTGTAAATATAATATTCTAGCTTATACGGTGCAAGAAATGACAGTGTTTATGTAACGTCAAGTAGTAACAATTATTTAAAGAATAATTAAATAAATAAATAATATTTTGTGTTATTCACACGACGTTCTCTTATCCGTCATTCCAACACCGTCCGTCACCACACGTCTTATCCGTCATTCCATAGTTTCCTGCAGCTATTTCTTAAGAAGTTATGTTAATAACAGATAAATACATATATACATTCAGATCAATCGCAAAAAATTGGACTTTCTTATCCAGGTAACCTCAATACATGATATTATAGAAAAATCCAGAGTTGAATATAGAACTTCGAAAAATATTTTATTTATTGGGTATGAAAAATATCATGGGTATGAAACATTAATTTTCCTTCCTGAGCAATGTTCGACGACATTGTAAAATAAAGATCACATAGTAAAATAAAGATAGAATCACTTTCATCAGTTACATTCAATAGAAAAGAGTGTTTAGTTTAATTTGAGATAGCCTTGTATGTTGTCTATAAACTGTATGCACATCACATTTTGTACTTAAATTTAGTTTTATATGGAAAACACCTAACACAAAATAAAATACATCTCCAGCAATTTCTAAGTACAGATCCAAATCCAAATACATTGCGTTGCCCTGTAAACGAATTATGAATGATTTTCATACACCAATCTATACAAAATATGTTTTTATGCCTTTAAAAAAATATGTTAATCACATTTTTTAGGACAGCTTATAGATGTTACACTGTGCTGGCGAAAGCATTCTCCTAGGCGTAAAGTACTCTAATCTTGGTTGTCCCTGTACATGAGCCATTTGGTAGATCTCAATGTAAAGATTAGTGTAACATGAATTAATGATACATATTTAGAATACCGAGTTTGGACTTAGGCTGTTATTTGTTTTTGAGATATGCTGACCAACCGCTAAAAACGGGATTTGCGTATTCAGAGGACCTCAAAACATGTAAAAATAGCAAAAACTCAATTTCGAAAAATTGACCAAAAACAATATTTTATTTTTCATGTATATATATATATATATATATAATATGTATGTATTTAAGATAATGAAGCTTCTGATATTGTACTTATTATCTTATTTAATGAATATCTTTAAGTGTATAAGAGAGAGTATTATTATTATTTATTTATTTATTTATTTATTTTTGGTTATTTCAAATTAAAATAATATATGTAAATTTGAAACTCTGTTTTTATTGTTTACCTTAAATAAAATATCTCTGCTGCACATAAGATTCATTTTAAAGCTTTGACATTTTAAGCTATACATGTCAGTTTTGCGACAAAGGAAACAGTATGATATTTGTTTTCTTAAGCCCCAAGTTAACACTGAAATCCAGTTTTAGTTTCCCCTGAACGCCCATTTTCCATGTCTGAAACGTAACAAAATTGTTCTCTTTAGCTATAATAATTTGGCAAAGACATTTTCATGTTGCTTCATCTCATTGCATTGCCTTTTAAGAATACGGAATGTTTTATATCGAAGGAGAATGAAATTGCTCTAGGGTAGCATAAAATAGTGAACAGAGGAAATAAAATGATGCATCCTTACGCTAGAATTATTTTGTATTCTGAAATATCTTCGAAATATGTAGTTAACATTATCACTTTAAAATAAAGGTGTTACTTATATGCATGAAAGTAATTTGCAAAGTATTTTGGTAAAAGTAACATTGAGAAAAAAATTTCATAGATTTTTCTTTTTCATTATTTCATTTAAAAATATAGAAGTGTTTATGAATACCACAATTATAAATATTCAGTCAACATTTTATATCTTTATTTAGTTTCATTGATTATTTAAATGAACATTGTATTTTGTAGTGATTCATAAACTTAATACTACACACAGTATAAGTATGAGGATTTCATTCGATATACATATGATATTGATAACTTCTTTTCTAGAAAAAAACAACATGTAATTCAAAATTGAGTCACCAGCTTTTTATTTGGACTATATATATATATTAAATAAATAAATAATAAAATAAGTTAAAATAAGCAGTTGAAGATTAAAAATTTAATTAAACATAATATAAATAAAAGTTGTTGAAAAAATTTTAGAACCGAATAATAATAAGTGTAAAAAATACACATAAAAAGAATTTATTACTTCGTTAAAGGTACTTAAGCAATAACGTGAGTTTAATTATTAAAATTGTATTTTATATTATGTACAGTTATATATTTAAACCAATAAATCGTAAGAATAGACCTACATTTAGCCAAATAGTTCGGTAAAGATTACTATAATCGATTTATAATAATAATATTATTTAAATTTACACTATAATTCAACAAAATTATTTAAATTTGAATATTTATGATACTTATTTAACCCTTTAACGATCACTACTTCATTTATTTTAAAAATTACTAAACTATTTTTAAAAATGGCTTTTAGACATATAGATGATCATAAATATTTAAAAAAAATAGCATTTTTACTTTTTGAGAAATTTTTGGTTTGAAACATCTATAAGTTAACCTTATTAAGTTGAAATAACATTCAATTTAATAAATAAAACACATTGTAAGTAAACATTATCGACTACAAAAACTCTTTAAAGTAGTCTTAAGTGAAAATAATAGTCCAGCTCTTCATTAAATGAAAAAAAAAAAAAAAAAAAAAAAAAACATGAGTGCATCATCAAACCAGCAATTCGCACTCTTGCACACAAATAACTCAAGTGACTTATGCATTTAGCTTCCTTTGACGCATTATTTGTTAAATTTTGGAATAGTGCTGATATCTTCCGATAGAAGAGGCACACACAAATTTAAAACCTGATTAAAACAAGGGAAAAATGTTTAAAAAAATAATAATAAATAAAAAATAAACTGCTTTACAAAATTTTTTAAATTATGTCAAATGCTCGGTTTTCCTGCGAAACCAATGAACGTTAAAGGGTTAATCAATAACACAAATTAATTATTGTAATCTTATTACCTTTATGTTAATTTATTCATTTCACAGAAATGTTTTAATTTCTAAACAATGTAATAAGCGAGATGCGAGATTTAATATATATTAGTTTATGAATAATACTAATATATTTCCAGCGATTTGAAATTAATAATAATTTGAATTATTTCGGTGGTACATGCAAAAAAAAAAAAAAAAAAAAGACTGACATGTACAAAATAATTATGGCTCTAGAGAAAGTAGTTCCACGTCATCCTTATAAGTTCAAGTTCACACTGCTAGCACGTTCTAAAACTCCCAACTCTAGAGCGTTTTTCCATATTATCCTGATAAAGCTTATAACAAGCGAGTTTTGGTAACTATAATTTTGGTTTATGTACCAATTCTGGAAAATCAAAACGAAAATTTCTCGCAGTACAAAGGATTCATCATATTTATAATTTTCATAATATTGTTTAACCGTCTTGAAAATTATAGACTAGAAGTGTTCGACCACTTCGCCTATTAACTTTAATTGCTTACCTTATGCGCATAACTTTGAAAGTGACTACGTATTCGTTCTAGATGAAGGTGGCATTTTTTCCCCTCTTAATGTAAAGCAAATATTTTCGTATTATATTAATTTTCCAAACAATGACTGATTAATTTTTTACTTTCTCTTACCCACAGGGTCGAGAAAGTATTGTTTTAGGGTCAAATTTTCGAACATGAGTTTTTGTTATATTTACATGTTCTGAGGTCCCCTAAATAAGAAAATCATGTTTATAACGATTGGTTTGTGTGCATGCCAGTGTGTGTATTATCAGCATATCTCAAGAACAAATAGCAGCAGAAATTCCAAACTCGGTATGCTAAATGAGTATCATATAGGGATGCTACACTAAGCTTTTCGTTGCGATGAAGCAAATGGTTCGCGTACAGAGACACACAAATGTATTCAAATACATTACTTCTATGGGGGAAACTGCAGGTAAGTAAAGTTTAACATCTATGGACTGATCTAAACAAAATGAAACGAAAATATATTTTTAGTAATAAAGATAGTCAACTGAAAAAAAAAAAAAAATGTGTATGTAAGAGCTTCGCCTCCCCCTTGGGGGGGGGGGGGAGTAAATTTTCATGATGGGTATCTTTCCAAAGAGCTCGCCAATGCCTTTAACATGATTGATTGAACCATCGATCTGCGATAATTTAAGATAAAGTTATCGTTTTTTTTTTTTTTTTTTTTTTTTTTTTTTTATGTTAAAAAAAAAAAAAAAAAAAAAAAAAAAATACATTTAACTTTTTTGGATATTTAGTGTTATACTACTCCTCTAATATGGAAATCGTCTGCTTTATCATGAAAGATATTTTTTTTTTATAATAATTTTAATAAATTATTTTTACTGAGTGAATTTTTATAGGAAATTATAGAAAGTCGTGTTATAACACATTTGTTATTTCTTGTTAGTGGATGTGCTTTACTAATAATGTTTTACCATTTCCAGGAAAGCTGTTCGGGAATTGAAATAAATTACTCATAGAGATATCGTAAATAATGTATGTTTTAAGTTAAATATTCATCGCTTGCTTTTTTTTTTTTTTTGTATATTTACACGTTTTGAGGCTTCCTGATTACCGTAATCAAGCTTTTTAACGTTTGATCTTTGTCTATGTCTTTTTGAGTAACTAAAAAACGAATAATTTTAGGAGATCCAAATGTTTTATTTTGAAGTTCATATAAGTTTGTTGCTGGAAAAGTTTGATCAAGATTGATACACTTCAATGAATGTTGCGTGTAATAATTATCTGTATAATTTTAAGTAAACTTTTAATTTTAATAACAGAATTAAACTCTATATAAATGTAGGTGCATTAATGAAACGGGGGGGGGGGGGGGTTTAAAGGGGCTGTAGCCCCCTCACACAGAACTAATTATCATACAAAACTCTTCCGAGGCCTAATTTGATTTGTTTAACATAGGTTTACATAACAATACTCGTTATCTTACCTCTTAATCTCCAACCTGTATTTATAGTATTAAATTTCAGGGTAAGCGAAAGTTGTGTGAGTGGCAAATCAGATTATTTTACATACAAACGGCAACGCAACTCAAGATGAATTAGTTTGTTCTTTTTATTACGGCACTTAATGTAAACTGTAAATCGCACCTATTTATAAAATTGCACAAATTCAATTTTATAATGCATTATTTTAAGTATATGAGCAAATGATTTTCTTCTTCAGAATTTGGATCTTTTTCTTATTGTTTAGCTAATCTTCTCACACTTTTAAGTCTTGTAAAACTGATACATTTTATAAAGGAAAATTATTTTAGTCTAGTTAAATTTGCAAATTTTTTTAATTGAGCTTTTTAAAAATTAATAATATTAGTTTAAATTACCTTAAAAGTTATTTTATAATTTAATTTAAACTTTATCTTTTTTTAGCACTGAAATTAAATATATATCTGTATATATATATAAATTACGTGTCACGATGTTTGTCCGGGGTAAACTCCTAAACTAAGGAACCGATTTTAATGAAATTTTGCACACTGTGTGCAGTTTGGTCAACTTGAGAGATAGGATAGTTTTTATCTCAATTTATTGTCACAATATTGTTTTATTGCAATTATTTGTTAATTATAGACCTTTATTAAAGTTGCTCCAAAATATCTGTGAGTTCCATTAATTTAATTGTTGCCAAAAAAAAAAAAAAAAAAAAAATACAAGTTCATTTTCTTTCGACATAAAAATAAATACATTTAATCAAACGTGAACGTTAAATAATTATAAAAAGTTAAATTATGCATCTCACGAAAATTGACGTCATAATCAATTTAAAGATTTTATACACATTGATAAAGTGCTAATGTAGTTCTATCATAGATATAGTAATATATATAGATCTCTCATCCCCATGTTATCGTACAAAGACTTTTGATGACGAAAAAAAAAATAAATAAAAGCTTTGGAAACAGCTATTAATTGGTATTGAAAAAAAAAAAAAAAAGAAAGAAAGAAAGAAAGAAAGAAATATGAATTTGAAACTGTATCTGGAGTCTTCCATTCCCCTTTAGCAAATAAATTATTCATAAATTTTATTTGCTAAAATATTAGTATGTATTCCCGTGTGTATTCACTCGTGGAAAGACGGCCATATTTTGGTAAAAACGTCGTCTTTTCCCAAATAAAAAGGAATAACTTTTTTCTCCCCAATGATCACTCTATTCTATATATGATATACTATATCTATGAGTTCTATACGCAAGCGAAGTGTGACTCACTGACCGTCTGTGCAGCCAAGAAAAAGATTTTCTATGTTAATTGCCCACTGGATTTTTTGTAAGAAATTATTAAAAATCGAGGAAATTTATTTCCCGATTTTAATCCTTATATTTGGGTATAGATATGTATTAGTTATCGCGGGTGTTAGATTGAATTATTTTGCTGTCAAATTGACAAAATTTTAATTTTAAATTTCAAAACTCTGTCGCCCTTGGCTTTTTTTTATTATTATTATTATTATTATTTGGTGATCAAAAGCGTAACACGAAAATATACATGCCAGATGTATGCATTGTACGAAATGTAATATGTATTATTCATTGTACGTATGTATGACATGTAATATGTATTGTATGAAATATTGTTTCATATTATTCATTACTCTTTTAATATAAGTTGTTAAAATAACTATGATTTTTGAAAGGAATTAAATATTTTCGCCAGATAATTTGGCGATATTCTTTTTTTTTTCGCCAAGGATGACAGAAATGAAATCTATTCCGCTGCAAAATATTAGTATCTTACATCAGATATTTTATTTAGACATTTGAAAACAAATTTGACTTCAAACTATGATAGAATATTTATCATTTTCCTTTTAATTAGTATATTATTAGTATATTAAAATTTAAAAGCATGGTATATAAAAAGTTTTTTTTTTTTTTTTTTTTTTTTTTTTTTTAATCTTATAATTATTCTTATCTTAATCCTCAATGTTTCCCATCTTTATTAACTTGAATTTACTATTAAAATTTTAACATACTCACTTCGTTAAAATACACTAAACTTTTCCAAAATCTTTTTCTATTTAAAATGATACATGTATTTACTTTAAATGTCCAATATTTCATAAGATTTCCAATTTTAAAGTTTTAAAATATTTATCAAATTTACTTATTTTTCTGGTTTAGCCTTATTGTTTTCCTTTTTATAACTACAGCTGTTGCCCTCTTTAAAATATTTAAAATGATGAGGTCATTTTATAGTAAAATTATTCATTATAGCATATATTATATTTCACTCCTCCATAAAAATTGATTTAAAAATCGTCTGTTTCTTTTATACTTTTATTTTAATAGAATTTTAATAGAATTTAATTTATATATTAGTCATTTTAGCAATTTTGTACAAAGTAGCATTAGAAATAATATATATCACTTCTCCATTAAAATTTATAGGACCCTACAATAAAATTAATTTGTGCTTAATATCAACACTACGAAAATTTTTATCAATCGCTTCCAAATTTTGACCTAAGTTTCAAATCTCAACCCTGTGGGTTTTTACATCGGCTACAACGTTTTTGTCTTTGTTCTTAAATAATAATTTGACTGTACTAAATAGTTTACAGCCGTATAATTCAACGTATAACTTAGTCACAGCAACGCGTGGCCGGGTCTGCTAGTATATATATATATATGCTTATTAAATTACTCTTTATATTCTCTGAATTTAAAATACTGAACAATGTTTAATTTTTTTCACCATTTTACGACTCATCAATAATTTTAAGCCTGCAAAAGTTTTATTTTTCTACTGTGTTATTATTTGTAAAAAATAAACTTTTAATACTATAATACCTATACTGTTGAACACATACCTTGAAATGGAGAACTAGTTAATGTAATGTATGCGATAAAATTTTATTTTTTAAGAAAAAATACAAAAAAAAAAAAAAAAAAAAAAAAATGTATAGAAATTTAACTCTTAATACTAAATAGCTTTGTAATTGAAAACACATTGTGAAAATCGAAAATTAATTAATGAAATTTTGTCTTAAGTGGAAAAAAAAAGTAGGATTTCAAATATACATCTTAAAACATATATTTGATTTGACTATGTGATCAAATAATTAAAATATTTTTTTTTTATATAACTAACCCTTTGTTAGAAATAAATTGAGAAATCAAAAAGCAAAATGAAAAAAAAAAAAAAAAAAAAAAAAAAAAAAAATCTTACTAATGCAATTTCTTTCAGATGGCTCAATAAGTTTAAATTTTATAATCATAAAAAAAAAAAATAAATAAATAAATAAAAAATAACAGAATTAAAATCCAATTACTGTAAAATAATAAAAAGGCTCATTGATAATTTTTCTTTCGCGAGTTACTTTACAAAGTTAAAAAAAAAAAAAAAAAAAAGTTAGAGCATGATGCATAAAAACAAAATAAAGTCTATTGTTTTCAGAAATGTCTTTAATGACCCATTATTATGAAAGAAATTACGTAAATAAAATGTAAATTACTTTTAGAAAGAAGATGTCATTTTAAAAAATATAGGATTTTTTTTTTTTTTTCTATTTACATATTTTCTGGCTTTTTGATTTTTCAGTCTCAAATTAAATATTTAGAAAAATGTAGTTATAAAGGCTATTTAAAAATTAACTTTACAATGAGTATAAAAAATTAAATAAATATATTTAAACTGTACTTTTTTTATGAATTGTAAGGGAAAAATGTAATTTTAGAAATAAAAAAAATTTTATGCGGTTTCATGTGAACCTTTAAAATTTAAGTCTAAGGGCTTCATAAGCATTAGACATTGTTTAATAAAAAATGTTTAATGTGTATAACATTAAACATTTCTCAACCCTTTGCGGCGCAAGACAATTCGGAACATTTAAATTATACTTCCACCGGAATTCATGAACTAAATTAATTTAAAAGAAATTTTAAATTTTAAGGTTAAGGAAATCGGCATTTTCTGCTATGTTATAAACGTAAATTTTTGCTAAAAAATTTCCGGGATGAGTTTTTGCAGCTGGATCTTAAATTTTGCGTTCTCGCAGCGAGAACAACGCGCGTTAAGGGGTTAAACAGTTAACTGGGTATGACGAAATATTTCGTCTACTACTGCAAAGAGCATGACAAAATTTTTCGTCATGGAAATTTCCCGTAATATTTTGAACTCATTGAGTTTTAAGTAGTTCATTTCTTATCGTGGTTTATATACGAGCATAGAAAGAAAGGGCATGTTTACAGACAAATGCTCCGTCAATCAATCTGTGAAAATCACGAGTGGCAAAAGTTTATTCTCCGGTTAACAGGTTAATGCTATGCACATGTTTATAATGTTTTTTTAAACATAGGAAAGATTAACAAGATTTTAAAGATGAAACTTGAATGATTATTAAAAGATGTGTTACACTAACATTTATTCTCTACTAAAGAAATATTTTTTTTATTCTTTTAGCATTCTATCCTTTTTTTTTTTAGATTAAATCATATAAATTTCTTTATAATAATTGTAAATTATTTAACATTTAAACAAAAATAAATGTTTGAAAGCTGTCAGTTTTGAAAAAAAAAAAAAAGTCGAGATTTGCATACTTGCGGAGAAGAGGAAGCTTTATGCAAAACAGGTAATGTGGTTCGATGACAAGGTGATCAGAAACTAGTCAATAAATGTTATGATGTTTCAGTATTCCGGTTTGGTTTTTTATTGTGCTAAATTTAATGTTTTTTTTTTTCGTAAAAGGCGCGCTCTGGTGGGCATTTTTTTTTTCGAAATTTTGTGAGCGCATCGTTCCCCCGTTAGCGATTTAGGATGTTGTTTATAGGAAAAGTTTAATTATAACCACCCTGTATATATCTTTCTATATAATCATTCGAACGAAATTTTTTTTTCTTAAAATTCAAAATTTAAAAGCCACGATAACATCTTTTAAAAAATACAACAAAACACCCAGTTCTTGAAAGATTACATAAGAGTACATTTGCGGATATGGGTTCCTGTACATTTCTGAATTATTATGAAGTGCGGTATCTCCTCCTAAAATTTGTCGCTGTAATCTTGGAACACACTGTATATAACGCTACTAAATCATTTGAATTTTTTCTTAAGCATCAACTAGAGGATTTGCATTAAATTTATTTAAAATATTACTTTTGCTATCTATTTCCAATCAAATGAAGAGGATTTCCATTTAATATTGTATTTTGTAATCTGTTTATTTTATAGTAATTAAAAAATGCAATAAACATTATAGCACTTTCCATATACAGAAATAAACTTTAAGATATATGTGCATGTGAGTGTCCTGGATATATGAATTATACACCTTGAAAATAATGAAAGTTTTTTCACATTTCATAATAATTTTTCGTGCGTAAGAGAAAATTCTTACAGCACATATTTTATTCAACATTTAAAATAGTAAACTAAGCAGAGAATGGCAAATCAGAAATACAATTAACTGCTGCCTGTCTTTCAAAAATGATTTATATAACTTCCGTTTTACGTTTTGCATGTTATTAATTATTTGAATAGAATGCATTCAAATACCTTTGGTTGATTTAAACATATTATTCTATTTGCAGAACATGATTACAACAGCAGGCGGAATGAGAAATAACTGTTTATTCCCCAGGCACTCGTAACGAGAGAAATTTCTGTCATACGGTTTCTGAAATAATATTTTTCTTGATAAAATCTCACATAACTGCTGACGTTTCGTACAAGCAATGTGATTCTGAAAATGAAACCAAAACAAATCGAGTCGGGAATATAATGGAAGTTTTTGTTTTGAGAAGCGCTTACCGCCTGCTCATCAAGAAAATTGTTAAATCGTTTAGTGGTTTAAATGTAAAACATTCTTACATCTTCTACAAATAAATATTTATTTTTTTCTACATATAAGTACAAAGGCATAATCTAAAAGTTGTTACATTAGTATTCATTTTATATTTCAAAAGGTTCGAAGAGACAAGCCTTTATTCAAAGACTTTCTATTAGAACTTTTTAAAAATAAATTTGTTTTTAAAATTTATAGGCAATTTTTAAAATAAAAATTACTGTACAAATTTAGCGGTGGAGAAATTCAAGCAAATCCCTACACTGTACGATATATATATTTTTTTTAATTATTTTTCAACAATAAAATTATTTTTTTAGTTTAACATAGGAATTTGTTAACTTGCCTAATAAAAAAGAAATTTAAATAAGATGCGAGAAGAAAGATTTAAAGAAAAATACAGTTTATCTTTTCTCCTCTTCTCTATTAATTTTTCAGTTTTTAAAGTAAGCGCGATCACATCTCTCCCCCACATTCCAGTCGTTACGTAGGTTATTGAGGATGAAAAAAATACTTTATAGTAAAATACAAACTATATAATAGTTTACAGATTCACAAAATCACCAGGCAATTTCTTTAAATTAAAAACACCGAAAATTAGATTTTAATTTTTGACATAGTGAAAATTTATGGATCATATATTAAATCTTATCGACAATATATTTAACATATTCTGCAAATTTAAAACTCCAGAGCAACATGTTTGCAATTCATTTGTGTATGTACGCATACAGTTTCTTGAATAGGTTACCAGAAAAATTCAATTCAAACGGTTATTAATAAATATAATACTTTCGTATCAAATATATTAGTATTATATTAAATTTCCAAACAATGACTGATTAATTTTTTAAGCTTTCTATTGACTATTTTTACTTTCTCTTACCCACAGGGTCGAGAAAGTATTGTTTTAGGGTCAAATTTTCGAACATGAGTTTTTGTTATATTTACTTGTTCTGAGGTCCCCTAAATAAGAAAATCATGTTTAAAACGATTGGTCTGTGTGCCTGCCAGTGTGTGTCTTATCAGCATATCTCAAGAACAAATAATAGCAGAAATTTCAAACTCTGTATGCTAAATGTGTATCATATAGGGATGCTACACTAAGCTTTACGTTGAGATGAAGCAAATGGTTCGGGTACAGAGACACTCAAAATATTCAAATACATTACTTCTATGGGGGAAACTGCAGGTAAGTAAAGTTTAATATATATAGACTGCCCTAAACAAAATGAAACGAACATATATTTTTTGTAATAGAGATAGTCAACTGAAAAAAAAAATGTGTATGTAGGAGCTTCGACTCCCCGTTGGGGGGAAATCCCCCCTCGAGGGGAGTGAATTTTCATGTATCTTTCAAAAAGCTCGCCAATATCTTTATCATGAATGATTAAACCATCGATCTGCGATAATTTAAGATAAAGCTATCTTTTTTTTAATGTAATATTGAGAATACATTCAACTTTTTGGGATATTTAGTATTATACTACTTCTCTAATATGGAAATCTTCTGCTTTATCATTAAAGATATTTTTTTTAAATAATAATTTTAACAAATTATTTTTACTGAGTGAATTTTTATAGGAAATTATAGAAAGTCGTGTGGTGGCCACAACACACTAGTTATTTGTTGTTAGTGGATGTGCTTTACTAATAATGTTTTACTATTGCCAGGAAAGATGTTCGGGAATTGAAATAAATTCCTCATAGAGATATGGTAAATAATGTATGTTTTAAACTAAGTATTCATCGCCTTTTTTTTTTTTTTTATGTATATTAATACATTTTGAGGCTTCCTGATTACCGTAGTCAAGTTTTTTAACGTTTGATCTTTGTCTGTGTCTTTTTGAGTAACTAAAAAATGAATAATTTTAGGAGATCCAAATGTTGTATTTTGAAGTTAATATAAGTTTGTTGCTGGAAAAGTTTGATCATGATTGATCAGTTTCAAGGAATGTTGCCGGTGAAAATTGCCTGTATAATTTTAAGTAAACTTTTAATTTTAATAACAGAATTAAACTCTATATAAATGTAGGTGCATTGATGAAACGGGGGGGGGGGAGGTTGAGAGGGGCCGTAGCCCCCTCACACAAGAACTAATTATCATATAAAACTCTTCCGAGGCCAAATTTTTGATTTGATTAACATAGGTTTACATAACAGTACTCGTTATCTTACCTCTTATTCCCCAACCGGTATTTATAGTATTAAATTCCAGGGTAAGCGAAAGTCGTGTGAGTGGCAAATCAGATTATTTTACATACAAACGGCAACGCAACTCAAGATTAATTAGTTTGTTCTTTATATTACGGCACTTAATTTAAACTGTAAATCGCACCTATTTATAAAATTGCTTGAATTCAAATTTATAATACATTATTTTAGTTATATGAGTAAATGATTTTCTTCTTCAGAATTTGGATCTTTTTCTTATTCTTTAGCTAATATTCTCACACTTTTAAGTCTTGTAAAACTGTTACATTTTATAAATATAAGTATTTTATGCTAGTTAAATTTGTTAATTTTTTTAATTGAGCTTTTTAAAAATTAATAATATTATTTTAAATTACCTTAAAAGTTATTTTATAATTTAATTTAAACTTTATCTTTTTTTTAGCACTGAAATATCAAAAAAAAAAAAAAAAAAAAAAAAAAAAAAAAAAATATATATATATATATATACATATATGTATATTAAATTACACTTTATATTCTCTGAATTTAAAATAATGAACAATGTTTGATTTTTTCATCATTTTACGACTCATCAATAATTTTAAGCCTCCAAAAGTTTTATTTTTTTTATTGTGTTATTATTAGTAAAAAATAAACTTTTAGTACTGTAATACCTATACTGTTGAAAACAAACATTGAAATGGAGAACTAGTTAATGTAATTTGTGCGATGAAATTTTATTTTATAAGAAAAAATACGAAAAAAAAAAAAAATAGAAATTTATCTCTTAATTTTAAATAGCTTTGTAATTGAAAACACATTGTGAAAATCGGAAAATAATTAATGAAAATTCGTCTTAAGAGAAAAAAAAAGTATGATTTCAAATATACATCATAAAACATATATTTGATTTGACTATGTGATCAAATAATTAAAATATTTATTTTTATAACGAACCCTTTGTTAGAATTAAATTGAGAAATCATAAAACAAAATGTAAAAAAAAAAAAAAAAAAAATCTTACTAATGCAATTTCTTTCAGATGGCTCAACAAGTTTAAATTATATAATCATAAAAAAAAAAAAAAAAAAAAAAAAAAAACAGAATTAAAATCCAGTTACTGTAAAATAATAAAAAGCTCATTGATAATTTTTTTTTCGCAAGTCCCTTTACAAAGTAAAAAAAAAAAAAAAAAAAAAAAAAAAAGCACAAAATTAGAGCATGATGCAGAAAAACAAAATAAAGTCTATTGTTTTCAGAAATATTTTTATGACCCATTATTATCAAAGAAATTACGCAAATAAAATGTAAATTACTTTTAGAAAGAAGATGTCACTTTAAAAAATAGAGGATTTTTTTTTTTTTTTTTTCTATTGACATATTTTTCGGCCTTTTGATTTCTCAGTCTCAAATTAAATATTTAGAAAAATGTAGTTATAAAGGCTATTTAAAAATTAACTTTACAATGACTATAAAAAATATAATAAATATATTAAAACTGTACTTTTTTTATGAATTGTAAGGGGGGGAAAAGTAATTTTAGAAATAAAAAAAAAATTATGCGGATTCATGTGAACCTTTAATAGTTAAAGTTGTAGATTTATTATTTTTTATATTATTATTAATTGTCTAACGCGTATGAAGTCTAAGGGCTCCATGCGCATTAGACATTGTTTAATAAGAAATGTTTAATGTCTAGAATATTAAACATTTCTTAAACAGTTTTATAATAATGATTTTCTTTTACTTATGATTTATTTATAAATAAGTTACTATTCAAATTTTAAAATAATATTCTTTAGGTTTAAATTGGTCATTTACTTCAATTTAAAACATAAAATACTGACTTTTCATCTCGCATTGAACAATTTTACACAAATAACATTAAATTGAATTTATTCCCTACTAATAACCACAATTAAATTTACTACTTAGAATTTACTTGGTTACAAAAAAAAAAAGATGGATCGTATAGTATGAAAACAACAAAAATTGATAAGTTCGCGTTGTGTTCTCAAAAAGATATCTTCTAAAATTTAAACAAAGAAAGTTTAATTGAATTATAATTAGCCCTCCTTCAATTGAGAAAAAAAAAAAAAAAACCAAGGCTCGAAAATGGATAAAACAATACCCGTAGACAGGAGTATAACATATCATGTTTCTCTAGAAAATTGCTTTAAAATGTACACTTCATTAAAAAGAAACAGATACTAAAAGTTGATTTTAAATTTCACCAATTTTAATTAAACAAAATTAAGATTACAAAAATACTGAATCCCGTGCTATAAGCATTAATTTATATCTTAGAAAAACAATGAACATCTTCAGTAATAACAATCAACTAGTAATACCTTGGCGAGATCCATTAACACATAGAATTTACAATATATAGCATTCATACAAATTCCGCTGTGAATTTTCTGTTTCTAGATAACCTTTATAATAAAATAAACTGATACAATTACAATTTCAGGTAATCATTTACTTTAGTATACCAACAAAAAGAAATGTTAGAGGCATAAATATAAATCTTAACTTGCATAACATTTGTTCTTTCCGCTGCCCCAGTCCAGCCGAGAATGGAGACGTAAGTTTACCAGGAGGGAGTCAAGGAAAAAGCCATCCGTCGGACACAAAGCTACGCAGCATCACTATTCCTCATGTATTCGTCCAATAGCCTAGGATCTCAGCATAAATTTAGTCTGCAGCCAAACATAAGTTCGGGTACTCGCCTTCGACATCACATTCCCGGATTTTCGTTAAGACGCGGGCAATTTTTGCTTTTCAGGAACAAACGGCTAGTCACTCAGTTACGCGTTCATTTTACAAACTCCCCTTACTTCTTCTTCTTTTACCGACTCAAAGCTAGGTCGTTCTAACATCACGTCTCCATATCACATTTTCAAAATCCGAGATTACTTCTTTTTCCTTTTTTCAAGCTACCCGCTATTCACTCACTACGTCGCGTCTCAACAAACTGCTAGATTCTCCAACGCACAACGTCACTCCTTTTCATCAGTCAACAACCAGAGAGCGAAAATCAGATCCAGACCAAAAAAAAAAAAAAAGTAAAAACGTATCCTCCTTTTATTCTGACCGGGAGGGAAAAACAGTCGTCACACCCTCTTCTCCCCCTGATACGTCACCAAAAGCTCTACGTCAAATCACCACTCCCCTCTACCAAGCGGTACGGTCTCGGAACCGCTTTCCAGAGACTCTCATATGGTAATTCCTGTGCTGACGTCAAGATATGGGGAAAAGAGGAACCCCCCACCTATCAGCTGTTCGTTCAGCCACGTGTTTCGAGAAACACTTTTCTCATCCCACTTAGATACAAGAAGAAAGAGAAAGAAAGGGAGCTTTGAATTGCTAGTTTTTCACTGAAATTTCCAACTCATTTCTTTGCGAATAAAGAAGCTTAACATTCCATCCTCGGATTAAGAATTTAGAATACGCATTAAGGTGATAGAATAGAATAGAAAATGAATGCTTTGAATCGTGAAAAGGAAAAAAGATCTCATATGCCCTTATTCACTGCTTGTCACGTTTATTCACTTTGTATTTCGAAGGGAGATATTTCTATATATTTTACAGAATAATTCTGTTTAGCCAAATCCCAAATGGAATTCTTACCTCGATTACACACAGAAAGGATGAATTCACACTAGGTATTATCTATGGACAAAACTGTTCTTATCATTTACTAAGCATTTTTACACGTTGCATTCCTTAACATGTATCTACATTTTTATCACCCCACCTGTTAAACTATTTATTTAATTGAAAAATAAAATTTTCTTGAAAGAGAAAAAAAGTTAATCACGGCACCTAAGGTTAATTATCCGCCGTGATAGTTAACTGGGTATGACGAAATATTTTGTCATACACGAACTACTACTGCAATGAACATGACAACATTTTTCGTCATGGAAATTTGCCGTAATATTTTGAACGCATTGAGTTTTATATAGTTCATATCTTATCGTGGTTTATATACGAGCATAGAAAGAAAGGGCATGTTTACAGACAAATTCTCCGTTAATCAATCTGTGAAAATCACGAGCGGCAAAAGTTTATTCCCCGGTTAACAAGTTAATGCTATGCACGTGTTTAAAATGTCTTATTAAACATAGGAAATTTTAACAAGACTTTAAAGATGAAACTTGAATGATTATTAAAAGATGTGTTACACTAATATTTATTCTCTATTAAAGAAATACTTTTTTTTTATTCTTTTAGTATTCTAACCTTTTTTTTTTTTTTTTTTTTTTTTTTTTTTGAGATTAAATCATATAAATTTGTTTATAATAATTGTAAATTATTTAAATTTTAAACAAAAATAAATGTTTGAAAACTGTTAGTTTTGAAAAAAAAAAAGTCGAGATTTGAATACTTGCGAAGAAGAGGAAGCTTTATGCAAAACCGGTAATGTGGTTCGATGACAAGGTGATCAGAAACTAGTCAATAAATGTTATGATGTTTCTGTATTCCGTTTTTTTTTTTTTTTTTTTTTTTTTTTTTTTTTTTTTTTCTTTTGTGCTAAATTTAATGTTTTTTTTCCGGAAAAGGCGCTCTGGTGGACATTTTGGAATTTTTTTTTTTTTTTCGAAATTTTGTGAGCGCATCGTTTACCCGTTAGCGCTTTAGGATGCTGTTTATAGGAAAAGTTTAATTATAACCACCCTGTATATATCTTTTTATATAATCATTCGAAAGAAAAATTTTTTTTTTTCTAAAAATTCAAAATTTAAAAGCCACGCTATCTTTTAAAAAATACAACAAAACTGCCACTTCTTGAAAGATTACATAAGATTACATTTGCAGATATGGGTTCCTGTACATTTCTGAATTATTATGAAGTACAGTATCTCCTCCTAAAGTTTGTAGCTGTAATTTTAGAACACGCTGTATATAACGCTACTAAATCATTTGAATTTTTTCTTTAGTATCAACTAGAGGATTTGCATTAAATTTATTTAAAATATTAATTTTGTTATCATTCGTCAGATTATTCTAATTCCATTCAAATGAAGAGAATTTCCATTTAATATTGTATTTTGTAATCTGTTTATTTTATAGTAATTAAAAAATGCAATAAACTTTATAGCACTTAACATATACAGCAATAAACTTTAAGATATATGTGCATGTGAGTGTCCTGGATATATGCATTATACACCTTGAAAATAATGAAAGTTTTCTCACATTTCATAATAAATTTTCGTGCATAAGAGAAAGTTCTTACAGCACTTATTTTATTCGACATTTTAAAATCGTAAGCTAAGCAAAGGATGGCAAATCATAAATACAATAAACTGCTGCCTGTCTTTCAAAAATGATTTATATAACTTCCGTTTTACGTTTTGCACGTTGTTAATTAATTGAATGGAATGCATTCAAATACCTTTGTTTGATTTAAACAAATTATTCTATCTGCAGAACATAATTACAACAGCAGGCGAAATGAGAAATAACTGTTTGTTCCCCAGGCACTCGTAACGAGAGAAATTTCTGTCATACGGTTTCTGAAATAATATTTTTCTTTGTTAAGTGTCACATAACTGCTGACGTTTCGTGCGAGCAATGTGATTGTGAAAATGAAACCAAAACAAATCGAGTCGGGAATATAATGACAGTTTTTGTTTTGAGAAGCGCTGACGGAGTGATCATCAAGAAAACTGTTAAATTGCTTAGTGGTTTAAATGTAAAACATTCGTACGTCTTCTACGAATAAATGCTTATTTTTCTACACATAAACACAAAAGGATAATCTAAAATTTCCCTCTTTCTCTATTAATTTTACAGTTTTTGAAGTAAGCGCGATCACATCTCTCCCCCACCTTCCAGTTGTTACGTAGGTTATTGAGGATGTTAAAAATACTTTACAGTGAAATACAAAATATATAATAGTTAACAGATTCACAAAATCATCAGGCAATTTCTTTTAATTAAAAACACCGAATAATAGATTTTCATTTTTGCCATAGTGAAAATTTATGTATGATATATTAAATCTTGTTGACAGTATATTTAACATATCACGCAAATTTAAAACTCCAGAGCAACATGGTTGCAATTCTGTTATGTATATACACATACAGTTTCTTGAATAGGCTACCAAAAAAAATCTAATTCAAACGGTTATTGATGAACATAATACTTTCGGCATCTTAGAATGAGTGATTGTTCAAAATAAGCATAATAATTTCTTGTATAATTTTTTGAGGGAAAATCTTCGACAAATGGCCGCTGAAAGTTACATTTATATACCAGTTAAAAGAAAGCCGATTTAAGACCATATGTATTCTCAAAATAAAAGAAAAGGAAAAAGTGATAACGTATTAGTCACAAGCTTTTGTAATTTACATTGCGCTAGAGGAAATAGAAGAACTGGTCAAAGATTTCGCTTCTGTTGCATTAGAAAGAGATACATACATATTTGAGAACAAAAAGAAGATAGAAAAAAACACATGAAAGATTATATACCAATTTAAGTTGTTATTACTAAAGCTGTAAAATTATATTATTTAATATATGAATTTATTTATTTACAATATTTAGGGGAAAGTATACTAAAATGATTTCAGCGGGCAAAACGAACAACACACGTTTTCTTCGAAACAGGTAGCGCTATACACCGGGTAATATATAAACTAGTTGTACCAAGTCAAGAAGAATCATTGGAGGTATTGAAGCGATTGCTGTGTTACGCATACAAAAAGAATTCTTTGTAAAATTAAGTTTTATAAAATCTGTTATATTTTAAGCAGTAACTTTCCACAAATTAAATTTCAACCAATTTTAATCAAATTAAGTAAACTTCAACAAATTGAACTATTTTTTTCTTATTAGAGGGTGAATGAGGATGGGGGGGGGGAGAAAACTTCTACTCGTTGATGGATTTTTTTTTTCCTTGTTATGCAATAATTTCAACTCAATAAATTATTTCACCATTTAAATTTCAATAAGTCATCTAATTCTCTTAGGGAGGAGGGGGGGGGTAAGACTCCTACCCCAGGGCGAAAAGCATTTTTGTTTTTCACAATTTTTCCTCTCAGAAACATTATAGCGAAATCTTTTGTAAATAATTTCTTTTTTCTTCTTCATTTCAGCCAATTATTAAAATTTTCAGCTGGAGGGGGGCAGGGGAGAGGGGGAAAAGTTCCCACCTGAGAACCGAGAAGTTATATATATATATATATATATATATATATATATATATATATATATATATATAACTTGGTCTTTCAGGAATGTTATGCCAAAATTCCAAATCTCTATACATTAATTTCCTATTTTTTTCCCTTAATTTCAATGAGTTATACAATTTTTGGGGGGAGGGGGGGAAGTCCTCCCCCCAGGTTAGGGAACTTTTTTTTTTTTTTTTGAGTTATTAGACCTCTCATAAGTATTATCCCAAACTTTTATAATTTTTTCTCCTATTTTTCTTAGTTGAGTGAACTATTCCTCGTATTAATTTCGCAGCTTTGGAAGTATACATAGTTGATTCCTTAAACAAAATATATCCTTTAGCTTTATCACATACAGATTTAAGCCTTGTATGTACATTTCATGAAAAAATATTTAAATACTTATCATTCTACTTTTTAGATCAACTATTTTAATGCGGTACAGTTTCTCTGGTCGTTGCGGATCAATTTTAAAAGTGAAATAAAATAAAAAAAGAATAAATTACTGCAAGATGAATATAAAAATATTAAGCAACTAATTAAATTGTATCAGAAATTTTATGAAACAGTTTCTCACTGTGCATGCGCGAGCGTAAACACAATATCAATTAGCGGAGTATACACAGTTAGTCAGGAAAAAACTCAATTAAATATCGTGAAAATTCAGAAAAAAATATTTTCATTAGAATTAATTTCATTTGAAAAAAAAAAATCCTTATAATTTAGTTTTTTTTTTTTTTTTTTTTTTCTCTTATATATATATATATATGAAACTCATTTAATTCTACCGAAAACATCTTTCTAAATTTTCATTATATATATATATATATATTTTTAAGTATATATGTAAATTTAACTAATAAATTATGCACAAGGAATTTTGTTACGCTTGAGCATACGCAGTTGAAAAATTTTCAGTAAAAATGATCACTTTATATAAGATGTTAATTGTTTTTGTAGTCTGTATGCAGTCTATTTGTTTAATAAATTTTAATAAATTATTATATCAGATTGATTGTAATTTCCTAACTATTTAACAACCATTTATTTATTTTATATTTTATTATTATTTTAATTTTACTTTTCATGATTGGCAAAAAACTACCATAGGTAGTACTATCAATAACACATATCCCAATTTATTTTTTGTTCTTATATCTTCATGCATAAGAGAAATATACTTAACTATACAATCTAGATATAGGAAGGAAACTTATTACACGCATCTAATACAATTCCTTTGCTATACCTCTAGGAAAATATAAGATTAATCAAAGATATTAATAAAAACAGACTATGCAATCGTCTATAACTCGATGTAAGAAAAATAATTGACTTAATATTCAAGGTTCCTAAAGGAATTTCGTTTATCTTTCATGAAACGCGTTTGTTATGTCTGCAGATATATATATATATATATATATATATATATATATATAACAATAAATTTATTTCTTGTACTTTCTATACTTTCGGCTAAATATATTTTTATTTTTATATTCTTTGATATGTTGTAATATTGAAAATTCTCTCTCAATTTGTGAGGCAGAAGACGGATATAACTTTAGTGCGAAATACAAATTAAAACATTAAATTTACGTAAAGATAATCATAATTATACTATAAAATTACCAAAAAATGCGAAAATTTACATTACACTCACAATTATATATTACACTAAAATTATTATAAAATATCATGGTGATTTTTTAATCATCATGACAATGTAGACAAAATAAAAACGTATTGCTCTTAAGATATCTAAATCCCTGGTAAATTCAATTTTCGGTCAAAAAATCTTAATTTTTAATCTTAATATATTATTGAAGTTAAAGGTGTTATTTTTCCAAATGCGTTGAATTTTGTTTCTGTCGTACTTTAAAGTATATTTATAACCATTTGAATGTAACAGTAAATATTCTCTGGGTTCAGGGAAAATTTAGATACCTGAAGTTTTATATAGTAATACAGTGATTAGTCAAGACTAAAATTACTATATAAAAATTCTGGTATCTAAATTACAATGTGTCTGTGTTTTACATGCAATCAAATTTTAATCTCGGTGGTATCTGATAATATATTTTTTACCATTTTGTTTTTATGCAAAACAAAACAAAACAATAACAACAAATGTATCATACTCGCTTTGTAAAAGAGAAATGAACCATTTTCATTATTGCAAGTGTATTAAATTTTAAGAGTGTTAGTAAAGTTTGTAAGACAACTTACAAAGTTCGTAGAAATGTTTGAGTTTTGTGAAGTTAATGTTTGAAGTCGATTACTTGTTTGAATCTAGTAACTTGAATGAGTTCTAGAATAGATCTAGTCATTGAAAATTATTTCTTAATAATCTTGTTTTGGAAGTGCTCTAGATAAACAAACTACTGATAAACAAACCCACACCCGTCCTAATTTTTAACTGTGCGTTTCCAGAGTTTTTCTATTACGGTTTGTTCTACATCCTCATTCAAGGGTGATATTTAAATACCGACGAGCCCGTCGGCCGAAGTGGGTTTGTTTATCAGGTGAAGAGTTTTATTTTATTTCATTTTATACTTTCTTGTTTACCTTCAGTAATCCTTTATATTATTGTATATTTTTAAAATGAATTGATGTAATTTTGTAACTTTTGCAATTAGATAGCCATTTCGTCAGAAACCTTTCATATTTCATTCACTACATGGAAAGTTCCCCTGAAGAAGGCTTATTTATTTTGCTTATTTATTGTTGTTTTATATTTCCTTTCGCAGCATTTGCTCGTAGGATTATAAATATTCTGTTCTAGTTCTATATTTAAAAATTCAAGTTTCATTCCATCTTATATTTAAAATTTAGCTAAGGTTGAAATCTTGTTAGGTCAGCAAGATTGTGCCGTCGAACTAAAAAAGCATATGCGCGAAATGTGAAGGTGTAGTAGAGTTGTAAACTATTCTTTAGCATGAAAATAAAGAAATAAAGAATGTAAGGTTGAAATCTCGGCGGCTAGTTCTACGGCACCACCTTGCTGACCTAACAAGAAATCAACTTTAGCTCCTACAACTTCTTTTTTTTTTTTTTTTTTTTTTTAATTTTCTAAAGGACTGTTCACCCGCAATAATATGCCAAGTTTGTGTAACTGTAATTGTAAACTACCATTTAAGCATTTAAACATCTAAAAAGGAACATGTTTTTATCATGAAGATATTCCTGAAGATGCTTTAAAATTAAAGTGAAAAGCTTTGTACATATATATATACATATATATGTGTATATATATATATATATATATATATATATATATATATAATGGTTTTAATTAAATTTAATAATTTTAAATTGCGTGTTTCCAAAGTGTTTTTAATACGTCTATTTATGATACGTGTACTTTTAAAACATTATTTTTTTTAGAGATAATATACATAATTACAAAATTTCTAATAACAAAAAGCTACTTTTTTGTGAATTCATATATTTTTATGTCACGTAAAAACTATTAATTTTCTATTAAATTCTAGGTAACTATCATGGAAATATTGTGTGTGCAAGATTGTATATCTACAAAAATTTCACACTGAGATATTTATAAAAAAATAAAATAAAATAAATAAATAATATAAAATTATTTTAATGGCTGTAATAGAGAAAAATAACCTTTCTCAATATCTGTTGAAATTTATAAGCCTTAAAATAATTATTTTTTAAATCATTGTAAATACAGCTGTGTTCATTCTTTTCTCTGCTACTTTCTCTTTTGAAAGGTAAGTGACCCCTTATATAAAATAATAATACATTATATTAAAAGATAAAGAAATATATTAATTTAATATTATGATTTGCAAATCCAATGAAATGTTCTGAATGAATTAAGTTTCAGAACCAACTTAAATCATAATGAATACTGTCTACTCCTGTAAAACCAAAATGGTGTAAAAGTAATCTTTAAAATTTTATTACGGTTATTGAATATTATTCTTTAACATTTTATACTGCATATAACACAGTCACAGTTAATTTAGATAAAAAATAGCTTTATTTAAATACAGAAAATAACTATTACGGTAATATCTTTAGGCAGTAAAAATATAAAAACGGAATTTTCCATATTTTGCGGTCGAATGATAAAAGTTCCACAGTTCATTTCGAATACTTGATATATGTATTCATGAAACTTCAAACTTACAGGATTTCTTTCGCATCACAAAAATTCAATATGAATAATTTAACAGTTGAAGTTTTCTATTTTCTTTTCAGTGAATGGTGAAATTTAATATCATAAAAAAAGTTTAAAAGTTAAAAAGTTAACGGGAAGACACTTTCAAAAAATATACTTTGAATAGAAAATAATAAATACCGCCTTAATAAATTTCAATTATGTTAATATATATATATATATATACTTTTCTTATTCGAAGTAATTTCTTAATTTAACTTTTCTCAATTAATACATATATATAGCATGTAACAAAATTAATGGTCACAATTGCAAGAAACGATGGAATTTTACAAAACAAACAACTTTCACAATACAATGTAGGATCACAAAGCTCACAGCGAGTCATCAGAGAATGCCTCCTTGGGTAAAAAGGAAGGTACAATAAAGACAAAGAACAAAGGATAAAGAATCTTTTTTTTTTGAAAACTGTACAACAAATGCTTAGATAAGCGACAATCACCTTCAATCCTGGTTTTGCATCGGCAGTGTTTTGAATCGCACAGACTTTGCAAGATTTCATGCTTTTTTCTAACGCCTGCAGCTGCGACGTTGGGAATATTACGTCCACCGTCTTAAGGATTGTGTCTATTTAATTTTTCATTCTCACGCTCTGTGTTCGACTTTTATCATATCTTTCGCCAAGTAATGAGCCCGTCTGAAAGATTTTTATGTGAAAGCTTTGAAATATTCTTCTATTTGGAAACGCCCTGTTTAGATTTTGCTACCGTTAAAGCCTTACCTTATTTTCTTTTGCGACATTATGACTAGTATTCCCGCGCACAGATATACATCGGCTATTCCGTGCATTCGAATGTTGCAGCACATCTAGCTACGCATAGCATCTGAATGGTGCCTTCTACAAAAGTTGTCGATTCATCCAGTCAAGAAAAATTGACTTCTCGCAGCTCGCCTTTGAATTCCCGATCCCACACAATATAATGAAAGTTGTTTCTTTTGGCAATTTTTATAACCCTTAAAGTTGAGACCATTCGTTATATTACACTCTATACATGCGCATAGATGGTTTGACTTGCGCACCTTTTGATACATGAAATGCTCCTCATAAAAGTGTTGGAAATCAATGTTGAAAATAGAAAATTATGGGCCAGAAAATATGTACATGAAAGTTTATGTAAAATTTCTCAGACAAAAGAATTCTTCAGTTCTAATTTAAACTAATTCGTCTAGCAACAGTTTTCTTGATTATCCAAAACAGTGCATTATATATGTGTATATTCAACTATATAAATGTAAGATAATCAGAATTTAAACTTAATAACATTAAAGATAACCTATTTCCTTTGAATAAACTAAAATAACTTAAATTTATTGCGTAAAAATAACATCATTATTAATTTATCATTTTGTATCAACTGTATGTCAAACATATCATAAAGTTTAATAAGTTAAAGCTAGGAGAGTTTGAGCACAATTCAACAGAACGATATAAAAATCCAAATATTAATTATTTGCTAAACTATTGGGACATAATTTTGAATTGATCCTTCTTCTTTGCATTATTTTCATTATTATTTTGTTGTTCTGTTATAACTCCCAACAACAGCTGTAATAAAAGCAAGGGAGCTATTTTGCACAATCTCTCCTTATAGGGTAGGAGTGATTGTGCACACGGGTACGAGAGATTGAGATTAATTATAAGAACAATTATGATATTAACAATAATATTTGCACTTAAATGACAATGCTGTAATATATTTGTAAACAAATATTTTCGTATTGGAGCGGATATTTTAATTCAATAATCAAAAAATTAGAAAACTAAAATAAATAATAAAAAGGAATTACAAAAAATATTTAAAGAACATATAATAAAGAAACAGACACAAGAACAGAAACATAAAAAGATTGCAAAATAACATTAAGTTACTAAAACACGTTTAACTTTAAAACTGTACATTTCCTTTACGGCTTGAATGATTCATTTCCCTTTCTCCTACCTTTAAGACCAAAATCCACCCACCGTTTACTATTTATTGGAGGTGTTTTCCTTTTTTTTTTTTTTCCGAAATCTTCCGCACAAAAATGTTCGAAACACAAAACAAAAATTCCACTTTGTCTGGAATCTTCTCATTTCCATTTTAAAATTCTTTACGTTTATTTAATTTATTTTATTTTACTGAAATTTAGACGATTACAGTCTTTAAAAAGAAGTTTAAGTAGGCTGATATTTTTTTGCTTGCATTTAGTTTTATCACTTTTATTTAAGCAACCGAGAGCTGCACAAAACTTCAACATCATACTTCATCAAACGTCAACATCATGCAATATTTTCATATTGCAACACTAAACATATATACAATAACATTAAATGGTTTTCGATAAATTTCCCATAGGCTAACATTAGCATTCAAGAGGTAAATCCCGTCAGAGGTGTGTTTTTTGCCGATTGTACAACTCTTGAATAATGTTCAATTTCAGATTTTGTTGGCAGCCTCTAAAAAGATGCCGTCTCGAATGCGTTGAACTGGTAAAGCCACTTGTGGAAGTTATTTCCTGGTACAGTTCCAATCATTCAACAAACTCATCCTCATTGTCTTGTCCTTACCAATAATCTGTAAAATCTCTATTAGTAAAGAATTTTATAAATATCAATGCACAATCTCTCCTAAATAGCAAAAGTGCAAACTCTCCCATTTTTGTTGAAGAGCTTCACAGTCTTTTATTAAATAATTATTCGCTTTTAGATAAAATCGTGGTTTCCGGACTAATTGTCTAGGTTTGTAGATTATGAGAAAATATTGTGTACTATCACCGCATTGTATTGAATTTCCTACGAAGAGACATGGAAATTCAAGCATTTATTTTAGAAAAAACGACGAAATAACCACGTTTTATCTTAGACTCTTGAACCAATCAACATGCGCATTCAATTCGGCACTTCACTACTGATGTTGTACAACCACCTGAAATCGCAACTAGCCCACTCCATTCTTTCCAACTGATTCCATATGTGCGCAATCTCTTCTACCGCACGATCTCTTCTAGCTTTACCCTATATATTTTTATATTCATTCCTTAAACAAACTGTATTACATTTTAAAAACAAAAACTATTTTATTTACGAGACAAAACTTAAGTTAAAATACATTTAAAAACAAAATATACATATAAAAATAATTAAAATTTAGACGTTTCAAAACCCGTCCGGGTTTCCTCATCAGTATCAATTACAACCTATTATGCAAGCATTACATGAATACCCATAGAATTTAAAGAAGTACCGGATATTCAGGAGCCAGTGCGCATGCTTCATTGATTGTGTGGAGATGCCTTTTGTACAATTTTTTGTATGGTTTTCATCAATCAGCACTTTATAATGAATGTACTTAATTGTATAATTTAACTGTTATAACAAATGCGTATTTTAATCCCATATAAAAGAGAGAAAATGTATATTAATGATTACAAAAAGAACATCATAGTGTAATGTTTGAGGAAAGTAACATGCAGCAGTGCAATATCATTAGCTAATATCATTAACTATTCTACTGTGAATCAGTAAAACTACTTTTGTAACCGGAACCAAATCGCAGAGGTAGGCAGGTATCTTTTGTTTAACAAAAATTATTGTCGTAAACATATTGTAGGGAACAAATTTTGCTCATCATCATCCTTTGAGTCAAGCTAAGACGATAAATTTTTAAGTAGATTTTATGAAAGCTCACGAAACAAAAGTCCTTACGTTGAATTTCATGGTGTTTCAGTGATGCTCTTGTTTCGTTTTTGACAGGTGCTGCAAAATTGTTTTTATTTTGTTTATAAGTAACATACTTGTGTAATTTAAGGGAAAAAAAGAATATATATATATATAAATTTATTTTAAGTTTTGTTAATGTTTCTGTAAAATTTTAGATGGTGTTTAAAGTAACGCCACTGATGGCAGAGGCGTTTATCATTTCAACATAATTGTGCTATTATTTATAAATTGTTTGCGCATAAAAAATCCTAATCGAAAAATATCTGATATTAAATCTTTTAATGTCACTTTTAATTTCTCTTTAAAATATTTTATTAAACAACTGACAAATCTTGTATTATTTGAGGAACTGGCAGTAAAATAGAGAACAATTTCTTAAATCGATCTGACTAATTTACAATTAAAATTTCAATGGTTAATTTGATAAAGAACCAAGTAATTTCAGAACTGATGACGGTGCATCAAACAATGGTACAAACTTTGAAATTCTTAATTAAGAGTAATTTTCTTTAGTAACTTGGAAATTCTGTGAGAAATTACTAACACTTTGGAATTATTTTTATTATTTTCAACTTATTAAAAAGAAATTAATATTAAAAGACTTATTAAAAGACATTATTAAAAAGAAAATTAATGAATTAAAAATAAATAAATAAATAAATAAAAATAAAAATAAATAAATAAAAATGAATAAATAAATAAAAAAAAAACAATTTTCCTTAAAAAAAAAAAAATAAAAAAAAAAAAAAATAAATTAATAATTGTTCACTTTCGTAATTTGTAATTATTTTATTTACAGGAAAGTTAAAACTAATTAAAGAAAAAAATTCTTAGTTTAATTTTTTTTTCTTTTAAATTAGTAATTTAACAAAAAACCATTCTTTTCAGTTTAAGTAAAAACAGAAAAAAAAAATTAAATAATGCCTTGCGGCGTTTCAAATGCAAAATCTATCGGCCAATTCCAAACCCTTAGTCTTAAAAGATATATTTTTTGCTGTCGGGTTTTGTTCCGTTAGAAGGAAACAGCTAAATCTTTCAGGGTCCTAGCGGGACTCAGGCGTAATTTTTGCGCAAAATCTGTATCCTATTCTGATTTTTTCCGATCATGCTGTTCAATTTAAGCTTGCTTTGATTCTAATAGGAATTTTAATGACTGACATTTCTCATGTAAACGTTGAATCGTGCTAAACTGTAAACATACGCCATAACCTTTTCCAGAAGTTTGGCATTAACAGAAAGATGCCGTAAATAATTTTTGTTTAGAATTTATAATTACATAAAAAGAAGTTTTTTTTTTTTTTTTTTTTTTTTTAGCGTAATTTCATAAATGTTACTAATTCTTATTTAATTATTTGATACTATTGATGTTTTAAGGACACACCATACTTCAAAAATATTGCTATTACTTGATTTTTTTTTTTTTTTATTGTTATACGTATTGTCGAAAATGAAGTTATTGTTTAAAAATAAAGCTTCCCACTGAAGAAAATATCACATCTTATATCACTTTTCCCCTTTTAATTTTTATTTCTAGTTCCCATAATTCATTTTCTTTTACAAGAAATTGAAAAAAAAAAAAAAAAAAAGTGAACGACCAAATAATTTTGTGTATGTCAAGAATTATAAATGGAAGAAAAAATAAATATCTACGTTATTATTTTATTAGACCAAGGAAAATACAAATATTTATTCTTGCTTGATATATTACAGTTTCAAGTAACGAATTAAGAAAAGTGTGTGGTCTTAAACTTTTCTTTCATATCATTGAATAACGTATTTTTATATGTATGCATGTTAGAGAAAAGAGGGTTAATGTTCTTATTGATTTCTTATCTATATATTAATTTGAAACATGTTTTTGTCTGTCTCCACTATATTGAGAGAACTACTTTGTGTAAAAATTTGGTTGAGGTGTCTAAAAGAAGGTCTTGGTCTGTAGATGTGCTATGAAAAGAGAAAAAAAAAAAAGTCGAACGGTTTTCCCCCCGGGGGGGAAAGGGTTAAAAACACGTTTACGAGCGTAACTAAGCTCCAAATTACTTCACGGTGAAGAAATTGTACATATGGGGACTAGAGTCGAATACTAAAAAATCACTTTCTGCGAATTTGGAATTTTTAAATTTTAAAGGGGGAAAAAGGGGGAAAGTAGATTTGGAGGGGGGGGAGGGGAAAATTAGTTTGAGAGCGAAATCCGTTCTAGACCCACACACGTAGCACCTCATTTTAAAGGTCTTGAAATTTCATGTCGATTGGGGATGTTTGTATACAATGTAGTGCGACCCCTGGTGGTGAAAAATGGAACTAGGTCATTTTGCTGTAGACCCTAACATGTTACATCTTATTTTAAAGGTCTTGGTATTTCCTGACCGTTGGTGATGTTCGTACAGAACACACTGCACCCCCTGGCGGTGGAAAGTGCAACTAAAGGATTTTGCAGTTTACACCACAATGTGACACCTTATTTAAAAGGTCTTGGAAATCCAAGGCGATTGGTGATAGAGGTCTTGAAATTTCATGTTGATTGGGGATGTTTGTATACAATATAGTGCGCTACCTGGTGGTGAAATATGGAACTAGGTGATTTTGTAGTAGACCCTATCATGTTATAATATCTTATTTTAAAGGTCTTGGTATTTTCTGACAGTTGGTGATGTTCGTACAGAACACACTGCGCCCTATGGCGGTGGAAAGTGCAACTAAAGGATTTTGCAGATGACACCACCACGTGACACCTTATTTGGAAAGTCTTGGAAATCCAAGGCGATTGGTGATAGAGGTCTTGAATTTTCATGTTGATTGGGGATGTTCGTATACAATATACTGCACCCTCTGGTGGTTTAAAATGGAACTAGGTAATTTTGTATTCGACCCTATCATGTTATACGCTATTTTAAAGGTCTTGGTATTTCCTTACCGTTGGTGTTGTTCGTATAGAGCACGCTGTGCCCCCTGGTGGTGGAAAGTGCAACTAAAGGATTTTGCAGTTGGCACCCCCATTGACACCTTATTTGAAAAGTCTTGGAAATTCAAGGCGATTGGTGATGTTCGTATACAACATACTGTACCCCGTGGTGGAGGAAAGTGGATTTTGCAACGCGTGCGTAGCATGCATGCCTGCTATACAGTGCAACAGCCACAGGCAGAGGTAACACGAGCCAGAGGTTCGCTCGGTTCAAGGTTCATTTTTGAGAATTTTTTCATGTAATTAGCGGCCTGTATATACGCTGCTGCAGGCACTGGGTCACGAGCCCGAGTTCCGTTCTGTTTGAGGTGTTTTGTTGTTGTTGTTGTTGTTGTTACAGATGATTTTTTTTTTTTTTTTTATGATTTTATTTAAAAATAGAAATTAAAAAAAAATCGAGTTAAAGATATAAAACCATACAAATTTAAGGTTCATTTAAGGTTATTATCGTTGGCCCGGGCATTGCCGGGCGGGTTCGTTTGGTTCCAGGTTAATTTTTTGGAATTTTTTTATGTTATTAGCGGCACGCGTATGCGCTGCCGCAGGCACCGGGGGTCACAAGGCAGAGTTTCGTTCGGTTCGAGGTAATTTTTTTTGTTACAGCTGATTATTTTTTTTTTCGAGATGCTTTCATTTAAAAACAGAAATTCAAACTAAATCGAGTTAAAGATGTAAAACCATACAAATTTAAGGTTCATTTAAGGTTATTACCATGGGCCCGGGAAACGCCGGACGGGTCAGCTAACATGTAGTGTTTGTATTAAACGAAATAGAAAATGAAAGATAGGAATTGTTTATTTGGAGTCAGTTTGACGTCACATTAACTGTACTTTGTAGAAAGTGATGTCATATAGAGTATTTCTATTTATAAGCATTTTTCTGACTTTCTTTTTTTTTAAGTGAAATGTCGTAAATTATATTAGATGTTTTAACTTGAAATACATTTAAATAATGATGCGACGTTTTTTGAAACATTACGGTCAATAAAATGATCGTCGAATTCAATTGGTTCCAGCTAGTTTACTCATTTATTTAACGTTTTATTTACTTTTTTAGAGGTTAACATATCTCTAATAATTTCATCAATGTAGTATACTATTAGAATCTTTTTTTTTTTTTTTTTTTTTTTTTTTTAATCGTAAAAACATAATATTTGACATTCGTAATATTTCCAAATGTTACGTGATTTGAAATTAATATATATTTTATTTCTGACGGAATATTTGAGTTAAAACATGAAAAATACATAACTATTTCAAAAGAAAATTAAATATTGAAACGAGCTTAAAAATAATAAAATTATTTTCTTTTTTAATTCTATAATATTACAGGTCTATTAAATCGTACTTTTATCTTTTTCCCGTTCTATTTTGGGAGTCTCTCATGTGTTTTGACACACTGGATTCAGAAATATTTGTCTTTTCTTCCTGTAAGGTAAGGGTTTTTCGCAAAGTAAAGATGGAAATAAGAAGAATCCCACACTTTTTCTATAACAAATTCGAAACTATTTATGTATAAAACACATTAGAATAGGCTATTATTTACATATTACACAGTCCTACAAAATTGAAGTTGATAAAATTTGATTTGATGATTTTAGCTGGACTTTATGTTTTTTGATGTGCTGAAACCGAAAATTCAGCCCCTTTTTCCATATCACGTACAGTCTTTTGGCAATACAGAGTGCTTGCTGACACGATTTCTTACATATACCATCATAACAATAGGTTGGTTTGTTAGTCAGAATGGTTTTACGTCGCTCTAGTGTTGCGCTATTACAACAATAGGTATCCATGATTAATTAATCATGAAAACATACTATAAAACTTACCATGTAATTATATTGGTGGAAGAATAATGGAAGTATATTGGTAGGCACCCTGTATTGACAAAAATCTATTCGTGATAAAGAAAAACTGACATCATTTTCGGTTTTAGCACACCGAAAACATAAAGATCAGTCAAAATTATGAAATCAAAATTTTACATTTAGACCTGTGTTATCTTTTACATGTATTTTTTTACATCGGAGCTCCATTTAAAGCTTATTTATCCATTTATTTATTTATTTATTTATTTTTGAGCACGGCTTGAAAGCATACAAGAGGGAGATTCTGTATTCAGCATCACACAATAATCTGCTATCAGGTTTACATTCCGTCTTCCCTGATACATCCTCTATATTTCTTTGATGTCTTAATGGAATGGCTTTCCTTTTTTTTCACTCACATCACCTTGATTTACCGGGATATTACTCTAAAGGGAATTAAAAAAGTAGAGTTTTAAGCACAAATATTTCCTTTTTTATCAAAACTGTACGTGATGAAAATTTTTGAATATTTTTTCCTTAATCAGCATCCAAAAAAACATCAGAAAAACACATTACCATGAAGAAAAAACATTCATCTCTGACCAGTGTAATTCTACATAATAAACTTTGTTACTAATTTGAAAACAGTGCCTAATATTTTGAAACATAAAGTATATGAGCACTTAAAATAATCAATAATAATCTGTAATGTTACGTGAACTGGTAGTACTTATGGCACAGGTCAATAAAAATTAACAATTAAACAAAACATTTTTTGATGTATTTCAAAGATATCATTTTAATCAACCTTGGAGAAAAATTATTATTTCTAGAAAATATCAATTTCAAGATGTTGGGATTATTTTTTTAAACTTTATCTAAACAATACATAAAATATCTTTAGCCATAATACATAGATTGAATTGAATTACATACGAGTTCGAGGAAATATTGTAAACAGAAGAAAAAATAATGGATTTTAAAGCAGGAATTTTAATTTTTAGATTGAATGATAATAATAATAATAATAATAATAAATAAAAATAATATATCTCATTAAATTCATTGCTTGTTAAAATCTGTATTTATTTATTTATTTATTTATTTTATTTTATTCATTTATTTATTTTTTGCTATTATGGATATCCATATTTTTGAGTTATATTTATCAAATTTGCAGTAAAATATTTTTTCGTCTTTTATTTTGCGAAAATATCTTTTTTAAGTGTCAGGAAAAATTTATTGCTTCATTTTGTATATATAATTTATTTTTAACATTATATGCTGAATTTGTCTTATCTCAAATTTTATGTCACTTTCAGTAAATACCGTTAATATTTTCAAATGTTTCGGCGAGAAAGCAAAAGATAAATGGTATAATTATAAAATTTCATGGGGATTTACATTTACAATTTTACATACATGCTTAAATAAATAAATAAATAGTTGTACATGCAATAAAAGAAAAAAATTCTGAATTAAATTGATTAAGGGCCATTGTAAATAAAGATACAAAATATTAATAATTGCTTTTCATATAAAAAATATGTTAAAACTTACGGAATTTAAACTATTTTCGATTACTTAACAAATCTACTTTTTAATAATCTCAAACGCAATGCTCATGTTAACCCTCTGTACCATACTGTAGACTGTAGGCAACATACCGTTCGATCGTGGTTCAAATTCAAAGAATCGGTTCTACAACGTAATCACGCACTGTAGCCTGTCGTATACACTCACAGTTAGAGAATCTAGTATCTAGAAACACAACTGGATGGCGCCGTATGTCGTAAGTTGAAGTTCATTACTCGACAGTGGGTAACTAACGACAAGTGCGGACCGGCTCTGATTCAAAAAATAATAAAAAATAGTTTTTCGTGTGTTTTGTGTTTTATATTGAAACAGTGAAGAGGTAAGTGTTTCAAATTCATTGTATAATATTGATTTTGACCCAATTTCACGTATTTTATAGGATTTTATGCTAAAAAGTGTTTGTTGCCTGTAGGTGTTTTTGTTTGTTTTTTCGAAATTTATGAGAAATAAAAAAAAAAAAACCTGAAACACGTGTATTTTATTTTTTTCCAATTATTACGAAACAAATAAACACAAAAATATTAAAGGTCATGAGTTACAGAGGGTTAATTATTTATTTCTAATTTTCTTAGCTAATTTCCATTCTTTCAAAATACGTACGTTAAGGAAAATGGACTTTAAAATTATAATGATTTTATATTAATGCAAATGTATTGTAATTATGTAATATACACGATACAAAATGAAAATACAGTTATTGCAAAAATGATAAACTTAACAGTTTTCCAAAACTACCTTTCTTTCCCACTAATTTTGATAATTAGGATTATTAAAAAGATAAAAATACAAATATCGTAATTCCAGATTAACAATAAATTACATATATATATATATATATATATATATATATATATATATACGAGTGTATATTGTAAAGAAAGTATATTGTATAAGAAAATGTCCAGAGGCTAGTAATTGAACAAAGAAGAATTAATAAGGGAAAGTACTTAAGTACTTATTCTGATTGGTAAAATACAAAACTAACATCCAATAAATTGATATGTTGCAATTTCTTTCTCGAACTTAAGTTTTGATTCTATGTTACCATAGAACAATTACAAAGTTGTTTTCAAAGCTAAATCTAAACAACACTCATTATTACCCAGGTAGTACAAGATGTTTAATTCAGTCTTAAAACATCCAGATGAATTTAATTCCAAACATTTAGTTAATGATTTATATAAGAAGAAGCCAGGAAAGTTTGCTCACAATTCAACAGATCGATATAAAAAATACAAATATTATATTTTTGCTAAACTAATGCTGCATACTTTTAAACTGATCCTAATTTTATGAATTTACATTACTATATTATTAATCTTTTATAATTTAAAACAATAGCTGTAAGAAAATCAAGAGAGCTATTTTCTTATAGAGTGCCTTTACAGGATAGGAATGATTGCGACATGGGTAAGAGAGATTATGCTTAAGTATAACTACAATTACGTTGTTATCACTGTTATTTAAGCTGCCGACAGAATAACTTTAGCATTCGAGAGGTAAATCCCACTAGATGTTTGGCTTTTGTCGATAGTTCAAAACCTGAATAATATTCAATTTCAGATTCTAGGGACATTATTGTAAAAGATTCGCCGTCTCGAATGGGTTGAACTTGTTTTGTCACTTGTCGAAGTTATTTCCAGGTACAGTTACAGACATTCAACAAACTCATCCCCATTGTCTTGTCATTATCAATAAGTTTCAAAACCTTTATCAGTATACAATTTTACAAAAATTAATGTGCAATCTATCCTAAATAGGAAATGCACCAACTATCGTATTTTGCTAGGAGAGATTGCGCTGACTTTTTTTAAATAGTGATTCACTTTTAGAGAAAATCGTGGTGTTTGTACCATTAGCCTATGTAAGTAGCTTATGAAAAATTGTTTAAATTAAAAATATTTTTAACTATTACCATTGCATAGAAATTCGTAAGAAGGGCTATGAAAATTCAAGCATTTATTTTTGAAAACGAAACAAAATAACTACGTTTTATGTTAGACTCATGAAGGAATTAATACTTACATTCAAGTCGGTACTACACTATTGATGTTGTACAACCTTGTCCACTCTAATCTTTCCCACCAATTCCCTATGTACGGAATATCTCCTACCGCGCAATCTGTTCTAAGTTTATCATAGGTGATTTATATTTAACTAAATAAATAAATATATTTTTTAATAAACAAAATATGATTGTTGCCATTAAGGGGTGGTCAGTTATTAAGTATCTGAAACATTATTGTCAGTGCTAGTAAATAATAAATTTTTCAACTACTGAATTGCGGTTTTTTCAGCAATCGACCATTGTGGTTAATTTCCAAATGTATGAGAATCTCACTTAAATTGGAACAGTGGTTTTCTCAACTTGCATAGATTTCCAACGTTTGATTTCCGTAGTGTGTTTAGAGATAATAATTTATGTGGTGTAAGTAGAAGGAGGTTCATTTAGTGGACAAATCGTAAGAGAAGGATGATTCGAGGCATGCGTATAACGTTCAGCCAAAAAAAAAAATCTATTAGTAATTAGATTGATGTAAGTTAATAGTATACGTTAATCTATATTAATAAAATCAGATTTCGTCTGTCAACTTTCGTCTGTAAATTTGTCAGAATTAAAAAAAATTAGCGATATCTTTACGTTTTACACACCATGATAGCCGAAAATGACTTAAGAAAATTGTGTGTGTGTATTTCGTTGTGTCCGTATGCCTGTAAAGCTATTTTTCTCAAGGTATCACGCGAGAGTGGTCAGACGGAATTACAGGCACTTTCCGGGAATTTAGATCTTTACCCAATTTAAAATTATATTTACCAATTTTTACAAAATTCCCCTCTGTTCCACCCTGGGGACAGGAGGCAAAAAAAAAAAAAAAAAAAAAAAAATGTAAGCGTAACGCGACTCTAAATTACTTCACGGTTAAGAAATTGGACATAGAAAGACTAGACAAATACAAGAAAATAACTATTTTTTGTGATTTTGAAATTTTTGCTTTTTAGAAGGGGGGAAGGAAAGATTTTTTTTTTTTTTTTTTTTTTTTTTTTTCAGGAGCTATCGTAAATTCCGGATTTTTGAGTAGAACTGTACCAAAAATGATACAAAGATGTTGAAAACAGCTATGCGTCTTTTTTATGATATTTTCAAAACCTCTTTTTTTTTTTTTTTTTTTTTTTTTTTTTTTTTTTTTTTAATGGGGATGGGGTGAGGGCGTTACGAGATGGCAAATTCGAGACAACCCTTTTAGCTTTAAATTTGTCCAGGGAAATTTATAGGAGCTGGTCAAGAATTTCGATCAGTGGATTGTTTATATGTATCCGAAAGCTATAGAAACGGAATTATAATTTTCCCTTCCCCCCCCCCCGGGGCAGGAGGCAAAAAACACGTTTCTAAGCATACCTCAGCTCTGAATTACCTCAGTAAAATTAATTTTTATGTGTGTGTTGTTATGAGTACCCAACATGCACTGTAATGGGATTTTGTGAAATTTCCTCCCTCCCTCTCTTTAAAGGTCGTAAAGAAATACATTTTCATGACTAAGTCTGCTCCAAACTATCTCAGGAAAACCATTTTTTTATGTCGATTATTTATGAGTACCCAATACAAACACCGAAAAGAAATTTTGTGAAATTACTTTCTACCCCCACCCGTTCGAAGAGGGGATCAAAAAATGCTTTTAAGCTTAAATCTGCTCCAAATTACCTTAAAAGAGCGATTTTTGATTTGTGGGTAAGTTATAAGTTCCTAATACGTACTATCAAGAGATTTTCCGATATCTCCCTCTTTCCATCCTTTAGAATTGGGAGAGGGCGTACAAAAACACATTTTCCTCATAAATCTGCTTCAAAATAGTCGAGGAAAACGATCTTTTGATGTATCGGTGATCATGTGTGTGTATAAAACACACGCTCTAAAGCGATTATGCGAAATTACCTCCCTCCCTTTGGGGTGGGCGGGGCAGGAACATGGTTTCTAGCTTGAATACCCTTCACATTTTCATAGAATGGCGAATTTTGACATGTGAATGTTGATGAAATGTTTGCAATGTGCACTCTGGTGGGATTTGTTGAAACCTTTAACTAACCCGCTGGGGAGGTATTGAGTAAAAGTTGGTGAATCTCTGCCGAAGGCCTTGTGAACCCGCACTCCTTGTGTTGTGAGCGAAAAAACCTCTACCGAAAGCAGCGGAAACACTAACTTAGGTTTCGATTGATTTTGGTGTTTTTGTTTTTGAGATTTTATAATGAATGTTATGGCATTTTGAGAATTTATTTAGATATAGTGTCCAATGAAGTGGCCAAAAACTGCTACTATCTTTTATAAGTTTACATATTGAAGTATAATTTAAGGGGCAGATTAAAAAAAAAAAAATAAAATAAAAAAAAAAAAAAAAAAAAAAAAAAAAAAATCTTCATTTCAGAAAAATTAACTTATATATATTTCATTTGTAATAACTTCAAAACTAATTATTGAACCATAAAAATCTGTGGCACAAAGAAAAAGAAACTTCACTTTAGAAAAATTGTTTTATACCAGCGATAAAAGGATACTTTAATATACTTAAATATTATAATTAAGTAATTCGTTTTACTACACTTTACAAAGAACTCAATAAAGACGTACATAAAATTTTCTTTTAGAACCTAATATAATAAACATATACTTTGTGTTCTGTTATGTTTTACTGTATGAAATAAAAAATCATATTTTAATATATATGAAGTAAACATATTTATTTGTTATACATGAATAGTTACTGAAAAAAACATATTCAGTACTGGGTAATTCGCCTTTATATGGAAATACGGCTTTAGCACATAACGTCATAGTTTTGTACAATTTTTTAACATAAATCTTAAAAATTTCTTTGTGCCAAAATAGTATTTGTTTTTATATTTTCTAACTCTTAGAAAAAAGTAGACTGCAAATTTCGAATCCTCTTCTCCCTACCTTCATCTACATACTAAATATTTTCGATTGGAATGAAATCAGGACAATTTTCAGGTCTAGTAATAAACAAATTCGACGGTATTCTTTGTAGGATTTAACCTAAAATGAAAACTACAATAATAATTTTACAGAACTATATATGCTCATAAGAATGAGTAAGTAATTTTAGAAATTTCATGCAAGTAAAGGTTCCACAGACGCTGTGCGGCAAGGTGCATTATCATCTTGAAATATTGATTTTAGAAAAGTCTGAGATACCTCCAAAATAGTCGGGTAGGTGCACATTTTTAAAATGGCCTTTATTTATTTCGACTTAATTAATCCCTTGAGTATCAAAATTTGCTTAACGCCTTGAAAAGTTATGTAAATCCATATTATAGTGTACGGAGAATATGTTACTATTTTAAGAGTGCGACTTTTATGAAGTTAGTCACATTTTGGTTTTCCGACTAGCTTGTTTCCATCAGCTCTAAATTAGTTAAAATTTGACTCATTAGAGAAAACTACTAGATCACAATATTTAAATGTCCATTAAAAATTTTTGGTTTTCTGAAGTCTTGTTTTCGTAATTCTTTTCGTTAATACTCGCGTTTTGCAGATATCTGACTTTTAAGCCTGATTTGTTTAATCTTCGCTGCACTGACTTTAAAGAATTTATGTTACTAAACACTTTTTCTGAATCTCTTTAAATTCTGAACGTAATGCAAATCGATTTATTAACATTGTTTTTTGAAGTTGTTGCCATCTCGCTTAAATGATCAACGTGGCCGTCTAGAGCTAAATTTCTAATTTAAACAGCCAAAAATTTTATATTTTTCTAAAAACCACCTCACAATTCGTTAACATTTAATAATTTTTTTGTGTCACGTTTTATTATTATTATTATTATTTTGATGTTGTTGTTCATTGTACATTTAATATTTTTTGTGATACCGTAATTGCCTTATACTTGCCATTTTTGAAATACTCTTCAAAATTACAACTTTCATAATCATTCTATTAGTTTTGACTACCTTTCTCAAACTTTAAAAATTTATGCGGTGAACGATGCAAAATAATTTATTCTAAAATTTGCTTTTTAAATGATAAAATTGGTTATTTCAGAGACAAAAAAGAAAAATGTCAAGCGTTTTTTTTTTTTTTTTTTTTCCAATATTTTATATTTTTAGCAATAGCTTGTAATTTGAGCAATTATTAAATTGGATATTTAAAATGGTCAATTACCAGCATGACTAGGTCGTTTTTTGGATATAAGTGATCAAATACTAGCAAAATCTGATTTTTAAATTATTATTGTAAAAAATGTATGTTATAGAAAAGGGACCAAGGAAACATTTATATTTTTTTAATCCATATATACTAATTTATACACAAAAATTAAAAAAAAAATATTATGAAATTATATTTAATATATATACATATATATGTATATTTAAGACGTTTATACTAAGTGGTCAAGTACTGATCTATTCACACACACCCTTTCTCTATCTCTGTCTATCTATGTATCTTCCTCTCTATACATATTGTTAGGAGTTTGGAAAAAGCATTTTTTTTTCTTTTTTTTATGTAATTATATTTAAAGATATTTAGTCAGATTATAAAATGTTAATTTTCCCCGTTTTTTCCTTCGATTGGCGATTAAAATACTTTAAAAACTCCATAAAAATCTTCAATACACACACACACACACACATATATATATATATATATAACGTAACAAGGAATGTAGCTAACTTGTTTAATATAAACGAAGTATAAGTAACTTTCAATTTGCATTTTTTTGTTTAAAGTTAAAACAATTTAGTTGTAAAAAATATCTCAAGCTAGCTGTGTATATAAGTGTCGCAGTTTTCGTTAGTATTTCCCGCTGAATGTCGCCACGTTCGTTTGTTTTTTCGCTTGCGTCACTCGAAAAACTGCCGTTTTTCATGATGTTTTATTCTTATTCTAGTCATCGCTCTTGTAATTTGTTGTTAAAGTGAAAGATAAATGTGATTTATAATAAATTAATAAAAAGGGATGTAACTAACTCTTTTAATATAAACGAAGTATAAGTAACTTTCAATTTGTATTTTTTTTTTTTTTTTTTTTTTTTTTTTTTTAAGTTAAAACAATTCAGTTGTAAAATATATGTTTTATTCTTATTCTAGTCATCGCTCTTGTAATTTGTTGTTAAATTGAAAGATAAATGTAATTTTATAGACTACGCAACACATAATTCGGACAGAGAGATGATCATGATGTCAAAAGACAGGTGAGAGACAGGTAACCATGACAGATGATATATAACCATGATGTGAAAATCCTTCTTTTGTATAGATAAATAAATGCATTAAATGCCTTTTTGTCGTTTTGTAAAACTAAGCTTTATTATAATCATTAACCAAAATTTAGTGAAACTTCAAAATATCTTTATATCACTTGTCTAGGCATATTTCACTTAGAGAAGAGAAAAAAGTAAAGAAATTTACCCGTGTTGCGTAAAGTTTATCGGTATGACGAAACCATTTCTTTTCCTAATGTAATTTATTCAAATCAAGACTAAAGGAACCAGAAATTAATGAATATACAGATCTGTAAATGTCTGATCATGTAAAGTAATATTCATTATATTTAAATTGCTCTGGGAAGAATATGTAATTAGTTACATTTGCATTCTGAAAATGCATACAAAATATTTTACATGATCATGGAAACGGCTACTAATGAAGATTGGTATTTCGAGAACGAAGTAAATCATAATTAATTGTTTATTCCTCATATGCATGTCACTAAACATATCACAGCCACGTGACTAACAAATAGAGTTTCCTAGATTGCTGTTTTATTTAATTATTTTCCCTAAACGCTGACAACGAAATAAGAGAAAATAACACTAAAATTTCATGTGGAAAGAATTAGATAAATGTTTTGATGATAGATAGTTTTTAACTTTGACATACACAGAATAATCACACGAGAGATACATTCTATTTTGCAGTAACAGAAATTTCTGTGCATAGCTGTATAAATTATATTTATATTTGAAGATTAGAAAGAAAAATTGTATATTTTCCAGAAGATATTATAACGAAAAATGATTTACGTATTTGCCTTCATTAAAAATGTTATAAATAAAATTATATTTCTATTTGCTTTTGTTTAAAGAAATATTATTGATTACTTCAATAAAACAAAACACCTCAATTAAACGTCATTTTTAAAAGAATTGTAAAACGCCAAGACACCCTTTTTACCTATATAAAGAAAAGTATGTTTGAAAATGTTCTATGCTTTCTATGTTTTATTTTTTATGTTTTATATTTTCTGAACTTAATATACAAAAAATCACTGATTTAAATAGTACGTCATAGATTTCCATTTTTTCTATCGGTAAATTATTAAATGTGTACATTGTTCTAATTTATAAAAATCAGATTTCATGTAAAATAAACTTCTAAAATAGGCAATGAATTATTTGATATCAGTGTCTAAAATATTAATAGCACAGCATTTGATTTTTTTTTTTTTTTTTTTTTTTTTTTTTTAAGGTTTCTAGGAAAACAATTGTGAAATTTACATTTGGTATATACACGAAAAACATGAAAACGTCACATATTGTTTATTTAAAAAATAATAATAATAATCTAAAATTACATGTTACTTATTTAAAATGTAATCAAACATATATAATTTATTCTAAAAAAATCTAAATTTATTTCCGTTCAATTTATTTAATCTATTTAAAGAAAATTTGCTTCTTTTTTTTTCTTTGGTTGATTAATCTGTAATTTCTTATAATTTATTGTTTCAATATTCTAAACCATACATTGTTCCTGCTGCCTTTGCCAAATAATCATTAAATATATATATATATATATATATATATATATATATTGTAAGTGCTTTTAAATAATTTCAATTATATTTACAGTCGGATTTTTTTTCCCGTTATATTATTCAGCAGTTAAAATTATGTTTTAATGCTCTTGTCAATAAAAATCAGGAATTTAGCCTTTTATTGCTAACCTGGAAAAAAAAAATGATATCGCTATGACGTAATTTAAGTATAAATCAATATTTTATCTCCCCTTTAGATTTACAATATAAAGAATAGAAAAATGACTTCAGCCAAATTTATATTTGATACCATGTAAAATGGTGACATAAAGTCAGTTAGTTTCTAGTTTCTCGAGGTAACGAATTGTATATTTCAAGATCTCTAAATTTTTTTCAAAGAAATTTAGCAAAATAGTGTCTGATTTTTTTTTTTTTTTTTTTTTTTTTTTTTTTTAATATCTTCATATTATTTCATATAATAAGTTCAACATATAAACTCTTCAAATTGTACATATTGTGTTGTGGTGGATTACCTTCGGAAAAAATTATTTAGAAGGTTAATAAAACTTAATTTTCGTTCAATAGATATTATTATCCGGACTTTGACTCAAATCCGAGTTGGCACTTTATTTTCATTTAATTAGGAAATTACTTCCTGTATCGTTCTTTAGGGATACAGAAGAACCTTTTTTGGGAATAAACACGGTCCTTCGTATGTTATTTTATTCATCATTATACTTCCCCCTCCTTCAAGTTCCAACATTATAATGTGCATCGAAATATGCCATGCCAGTTATTGATACTTAAACAGGGCTTATTTCAGGCATAAACAATATTTATACCATTAAAAATCTATACATGAAAATGATGCTACATTTATTATGACTTAAGAATATATATATTTCTTGTACCTATATTTAAATGAACTATATTTAAATCAGAAAAAAAAAGTATACTTGAAACTTTCTGTAAATGTATTTCGATTAGACACTAATTTAAGAAAATAAAAAATATATAGGAAAATGCCGTGATATACAGCCGTTAAATGAATGTAATTGTTATTTAATTATTTGTGTTTCATTATGTTGATTAGAAACACAATTAATTTAAAATAAACTAAATATGCATTCAAATAAATTCACGGACTATAAAATCGAGAAAAAATATTGATAATTTGATTAATTGAAATTAATATTTAATTAATAAATAAAACAAAATTAAAAATTAAAAGTTATTATGATATTAGTTTTATTACAATTTTTTAATGATACAGGTTAAATTTTATATTATTATTGTTAATATTTTTTTATATGTAAAAAATGTTTATTTTTTTTTCTTAAAAAAAAAACAAATAACTTAATATAAATAAAAAATAATTAAATAAATATACGCTTTTAATTCTTATAAAATCAGCTTGAAATTGCAACTCAAAGAAAAGTGTCTGTAAAAATGAAAAAAAAAAATCTTAAATTATAATTTTTTTAAAAACGTAAAAGTTTGTTACAAATCTGCTAGCATTCCTTTATCTGGAAAAAAAAAAATCAGAACTGTATCTGCCATAGCTTGTTCCGTATATCACACACAGACAGGCACATTCTTTTACTAGTGAAGAAAATATATTATTAACGTCATCAACGTTCTTGCACATTTTTAACATATTCCATTGCAATTTCACGCAACTTTAACTTACGTGTGGTTTTAGTGACTAATCTTCTTTTTGCTTTTCTTTCTCCTTGATATATAAGCGAAATTATGTGCGCAGAATGTTTTGAAAACTGTTTTACAGATATGAACTAACTATTACACCCGATACTATATATATATATATATATATATATATATATATATATATATAACAAAACATATACTTAAAATATAACAAATTCTTCTATTTGTATTTAAATAATATAAATAATGTACGCAGTAAAAAAAAGTTGAGCATTACTTCTTACAACATTTAATTCATTAACCGTTATTTGAATAGAAAAAAATGCAGACACTCAAACAAACATTAGAAAGTTTTAGGTATGCTATATTGGAAAAACAGTGCTTATATTTTTCGTTTATAATGCTATATTCGATGAACATATATTTAAATGGGAAGGACACATTAATTTTTATTTCCGTTTACACTGAGAATGATTTATCGCGCGAAGATCTACCTATTCCACTTAGTTGTCACCTGACAAATATTTATTTCTAATTTAAAGCTGAAAATATTAATCTGTTTTGAATTAAAGAAACAGTTATATGGGTGAATATTTACATATATTTAACATGAATACTCTGATAATAAAATTGTAAATGTTAGAATTTTTGCTTGTTTGTTTTTTAGTTGTAAATACAAATATTATGTCAAAAGCTTAACATTAAAAGAATGCGCATTTTAAATCTAAGATCGAGTTGAAAATACGTTTATTCACAGAAATGAATGATGAATTTTAGTTATGGACTACAGAAGATATAATTCAAGAAAATAGATTACAAAGACAATTCGTCTGATATTATCCTTCTTTTATCTTGGAAATAAGTAAAAGATAAAAGAGAGCTGTTTAGAAGATCTATGCTTTATACTTAACAGTTACTTTCAGTCATTATTTATCACTTAGGAAATCACAGGGTACTTTATCAGCTAAAATGTAATCACTTCTGTTCGATAGTTCTTATAACTTTCAGTGACATTATTTGTGATATTTCGATAAATATCCGTTGTCCAGGATTTCAAGAATAAACTGTTAATAATCGTTAGGTAATAATAAAAAAAACCCATAAAATCAAATCAAATGCTTCAATAAATTGGCATAAAAAATGGAAGTAATTTAAGCAAATTTATTTATTAAATAAGTAATTTTAAAGTAAATTTGTTTATTTATTTTTTTTTTTTTTCCTGTAATCTGAATATTGGTAAAAATGTGGTCCATGAAATATATTGTACAGATACATAAATTAATTTTAAATATTTGTATTTAGAAATACGTTTACTAGGAATATTATTAATAATATATTTACATTATAAAGTGTGAGGCTTCACGCAATTTCTTTAGGTTTCTATAGCTCGAAATAACTTCCGTTTGTCCGTTTGTTTGGAGTGTTTGTTTGGAAGGCTGAAGTCACCATGTGGACCCTGCGTTAGATGGAAAGGTCTCGGTAAAAGTGAATCATAGAATTGCTGGGTTGTTGTAAATAAGTTTTGCTAGTTATTCTAATGTAATTTGTAGTTTGTTTCTAGTGGAGATGTGTAACGAGTATAAGAGATTTTAAGTAGTTTTTTGTGCTCGATTGAATATAGGTGTTTTTAGGCTGGATTGGATATGTTACAGAAAAGGAAGTGAATTGTACCCCATCTATTTTCTTTAAAATGATACTTTTAATTAATGAACTGAATGTGACTCGGGGATGGAAAATTTCGATGGTGCTAACGCTTGTAAAGTTTTCTATATATTGCTAAATAATGCAGATTCAGTTTCAAAGTTAATATTTACAACTATAGTTTATTGTGCAAGACCAATTCTAGAGTTATTTTGTGTGTCAAAAGTAACTACAAGTCCGGTGATTTCATTATTTTATAGTTTCTTGAGATTTAAGACCTATTAAGTATCAAAGTCTTGTTACTCGTCTTCGTTTAAGTTGAAAAGTAAATATATAAATAAAATGAAATTAGATTTTACATGACTTTATATTTGCATCGTATAGACATTTTCTACTGATTAAGATGGGATATAACCAAGTGAGTGCAAACCAGCAGTTACCAATTTAAAAAGTTGCTTAAAATTATTGTCTTAAATATTTTCTGTAATTCTACATCTAAATGTTTGATTTGATAATTTTGGCTGATCGTTATGTTTTTGGGGTGTGCTGAAGCCGAAACTGAAGACAGTTTTTCTCCATCACATATAGGTTTTTGCCAACACGTCTGCTGACATAATTTCTTCCATAACTCTTCCATCAGTTTAATTATTTGGTAACTTATATGGAAAGTTTTCCAGATTTATTATAATAAAACGCGAAAATATACTAGAAAATACCGATAATGAAGAAATTGCCTTGATAACACCCTGTATTAACAAAAATCTGATTTTGATAGGCAACAATTGGTTTCTTTTTAGGTTTCACCACACCTTAAAAACATATGTATCATCTTAAATTACCAAATCAAATTTTGTTAACATAATCTTTGTGGACCTGTGCTATCCATCTATCTATCTATATATAAATAAATAAGTAAATAAGTAAATAAATAAATAAATAAAAACTTTAGTTGCTCATTTTTAATTATTATTATTATTATTTATTTATTTATTTTATTTTATTTTATTTTATTTTATTTTATTTTATTTTATTTTATTTTATTTTATTTATTTATTTATTTATTTATTTATTTATTTTATTTTATTTTATTTTATTTTATTTTATTTATTTATTTATTTATTTATTTTATTTTATTTTATTTTATTTATTTATTTATTTATTTATTTATTTTATTTTATTTATTTATTTATTTATTTATTTATTTTTTGCTTTAAACAGTCATCTAAATTAGAATAAAAATTAGTTAGTAAAAACTTTTATAAAATATTTTTCATTTAGAGATTTTCTAATTTGATCATAAATTTAAATAATGAAATATAATATTATTTTAAATAATTTAATCTATAACAGTTACATATTAAAAGGACACATGGACGGTAACACCTCTCTAATTGCTTAAATCTGTTCTTTTTACTTTGTCTTTCCCATAAGTTAGAAAAAGTATTGTTTTAGGGTCAAATTTTCGAAAGTGAGTTTTTGTTATATTTACATGCTCTGAGGTCCCCTGGATACGGAAATCATGTTTTTAGCGAATGGTCTCTGTGTGTGTCTGTCTGTGTGTCAGTGTGTGTGTTATCAGCATATCTCAAGGACAAATAGTAGCAGAAATTCCAAACTCGGTATTCTAAATGTGTATCATATAGGGATGTTACACTAAGCTTTTTGTTGTGATGAAGCAGATGGTTCGTATAGAGGGACACTCAAAATATTCAAATACATTACTTCTATGGGGAAATTGCAGGTAAGTGGAGTTTGACATCTATAGTCTGCACTAAACCAAATGAAACGTATATATATATTTTTTATATGCATAAAAACATGTCTCATGTTGAATAGGGTAGGGAAATCATTCTAAGATTCTAAGACGGAAGGTGGCCGCTCACCACTATGCAGCGGTTTTGAGCGATTTCAACCTTTAGAGAGGGGCTCCGATGGCACTGTGGTGATTCAAAAGAGCCCGTGTCTAAAGGTTAAACCTCCTCCGTTGTTTATTGCATAAACAGAAAAAAAAAAAAAAAAAAAAGGTTACAGATGTCGCCAAAGCGGAGCTTTCACACGACAGAGGGCGACAAGGAACAAGAATATGAAAAGAAGAACGGAGCCTTGATCCCTCGCATGGAAAAGCTTGTGAAGAAAAATTGTATGGTCTTCCAAGAGAAAAGTTGGTAATTGCCTTGGAAGATTCGTTTACAGGGCTACACAAAATAACTAGATAAAAGTGCGACAATCGTTGCAAATTGATGGAAGTATATTTCAGGCTTGGCCATGTATGATTACTACAGGGTGTTTCAAAAAAACTTTGACAAAATGACATGGTAGATCAGTCATACAACAAGGATCAAAAATCGCATAGGGACAGGGGGTCGCAAACGCCTGTAAAGGGTGCTAGAGCCACGAGAGGGCGTTGCGATACAAACACGAGCTGAGCAAACGGAGATTGTCTTCATTCGAGACGTGGATCCGTTGGGCGTAACATGGCTAGTTACACGAACCGCGTAATGGCGACTTGCACAAGTCGAATGCTGGTCGCCAACGAATAACTCGAACAGTGGATGCTTAAGAAAGAGTTGTTCAAAATCTCCAGCGTATTCCTTCAACGAGTACACAAGTTGTATCCCGAAAGACCCATATCCCCCAACAAACCGTCTGGCACATTGTGCACGACGAAGGACTACATCCTTATCATTTAAAACACGTCCAGGCACTCGAAGCAGGAGACTACAACAATCGTATGGATTTTGCGTGGTGATTTTTGCAAGAAAGTGCTGCGGACAGAAACTTTGCAACAAGTGTTCTCTTCACGGACGAGGCTGTGTTTACATTAGATAGTGTGATGAACTTTCACATCCTACATACGTGGGCGAATGGAAACCCGCATGCTACACATTCGCACGGCGCACAACGAAATATGTCCGTTCACATGCGGGCTGACATTGCGGGAGATTGTTTACTTGGTCCGTACATTCTCTCAGAAAGACTTAACGGTCCCATTTATCTAGCATTCTTGCAAGAGGTTCTGCTAGAAATTCTGAATGATGTTCCGATGCCTATTCGTCAACACATTCAATTTCAACACGGCAGAGCTCCTGTACATTTCAGCACAGACGTCAGAGCACATCTGCAGGCTACTTTTCCTGGCGGCTGGATTGGTCGTGCTCGTGGTGGACCAATCGCATGGCCAACACGATCACCAGACCTGTTTTCCTTGGACTTTTTCTTATGGAGACATTTAAAAGGACTTGTGTATGAAACACCTGTTGCAACACCGTAAGACTTGTAGGAAGAATCGTAGTGGCAGCAGGATGTGTTCGGGATACACCTGGTATCTTTGAGAAGGTGCGGCGTTCTATGCAACGTAGATGCCAAGCGTGTTTCGATGCATCTGGCAAAAACTTTGAGTATCTCCTGTAGGCTCAACATTTGGCTTGCATTAGTCGCATGTGATTGAGTAATTATCAATAAAATGATCTCAAATGGTTTTGTTTCTTCTCTTTGTGTTATGTATTATTTTAGACACCCTGTAGCGGCTCCGGATCGCTGTTGCGACCCCCTGTTCCTATGCGATTTTTGATCCTTGTTGTATGACTGATCTACCATGTCATTTTGTCAACGTATTTTTGAAACACCCTGTATAAGATTATATTTACATGCACCATGTTTTCTGTATATAATCTTTGAAAGATATACGGGGCTGCAAATATTTAAGCGATAACATTCGTTTTTTGTTGTTAGTGGATGTGCTTTACTAATAATATTTTACCATTTCCAGGAAAACTGTTCGGGAATTGAAATAAATTCTTCATAGATATATGGTAAATAATGTATGTTTTAATATAAATAGTGATCGCTTGTTTTTTGTATATTTACACATTTTGAAGTTTCCTGATTACCGTAGTCAAGTTTTTTAATGTTAGATCTTTGCCTGTGTCTCTTAGAGTGACTTAAAAACGAATAATTTTAGGAGATCCAAATGTTGTATTTTGAAGTTAATATACGTTTGTTGCTGAAAAATTTTGATCAAGTTTGATAGGTATCAAGGAATGTTGCGTGTGAATATTGTCTGTATAATTTTAAGTAAACTTTTAAGTTTAATAATAGAATTAAATTCTATATAAATATAGGCGCATTAATGAAACGGGGGATGATGGTGCGGTCGTCCCCCCTCACACAGAACTAATTATCATATAAAACTCTTATAAGCCTAATTTGAATTGTTTAATATAGGTTTACACAACAGTATTCGTTATCTTGCTGCTTAATCTCTAACCTGTATTTATAGTATTAAATTTCAGTATTATAGTATTAAAATTTACTTCTTATAAAGTTTTAATATTTTGATAAATCGTAGTTGTTATTGGAAACTGAGCGCTTAACACTTGCAGTTATTTTATGTGGGCGCATAAAATAAATCCGATTTACTGTAAAAACATACAAACTCAGAAAGAAATAATCCAGGCTGCTGTGATAATTTGCCCATGCGTTTATTAGCTGACGTATTCAGTGATTCAAATATGTTTAAATGTCTGCTAACTATTAAATGTTTGAAAAGTCAAGTGGAGTCAATCTAGAATTTCATTTTATAGTGTGTATAATTTCGAATTTTCTAGTAATATAACTTTGAAATAAATCAATATCTGGACCTGTTTAAATATTTTACTAAATATTATCTGTATTATATTCTTGAAACAAAATAACTGCGTACATATTTTATTACACTCAAGTGTAAAGTTACTTTCATCGGTAAAAAATAATTTAACAAATATACATCTATTGTTAATGAAAACGAATAAAGTAAACATTTCGTATCTTGTATTCGAAACCTTGAAATTATATTAACAGTCTCAGATATATATATATATATATATATAACCTTAAAAAATAGTATTACAAAATCAAATGCAAAATCAAATTAAATGCTGAAAGCGCAGCAATTAGTATAAGAAAGCACCAGAGATCTGGGGTTAAAAAGTAATTGGTACAAAACTTTGAATAAACAATATAAAATACAAGAACTCGCAAACTGGTACAAAACTGTGAAGAAAGACTATAAAATACAAGAACTTGCAACTGGTATAAAACTTTGAATAAACACCATAAAGTACAAGAACTTGAAATTGGTAGAAAACTTTGAATAAACACCATAAAATACAAAATTATGGCGTTTATTAAGAGTTTTGTACCAATTACACAGCAATTGGGACCGGTAAAGTTTGAGTTACAGAAAAATATGTAAATAAGATAAAACTGATTAAATAAAATAAACATGTTCTCCATCATAACTGTGGATCTGTTAACTGTGGCTAGCGTGACATGTTCTCTTCGATACTATTATCGTTTGCCATCCGAGAACCAGTAGTGACTTCTCTTGGAAGTCATCATTTGGTCTTCTGTTGGCCGTCGTCTTAGATTTTGATGTGATGATGAAACATTAAACCTAAATTAGATTACGCAACATGATTTAAAGGTCAGATACACTTCCTCACACATTTTTGAAGACAAGTAGGGTATATTTCTTAACAAATTTAAACGACACTACGACATTGTAATTTTCAAGTTGAATTATATTTATGGTTAAATTGTTTGTGTCATTAATGAGAAATGATGTCACACTAATTAAAAAAAATTGTAAAATAATTATGGCTTAAATAAAACAGTAAGGCATTGGCTACTGACGAAATTAATGAAGAAGCAATTTGCTAACTAGCAACTATGGATGATAATTATTTTATACAATTTATTCTTATTTTCAAAAATACATGTTTTATTATTATTATTATTATTAATATTATTATTATAACATAATAATTCATATTAAAACATGTTCACAGTAATTAAAGATTAAATAAAAATAAATTTGAATAGAAAAAAATGCAAATTGCTAGAGTTAAACGATTTTTAATCTAATTTTACATTGAATAACTTAACTACATTTATAATGTAACCATTAAAAATGCTATTAATAGTTTTATGTTAAACAGATTTACGAAAATATAATAACCTTTAGTACTGAAGAAACATCTTAATAAAATTTTTTCGCATAAATAAAACTGTGCTCTTGTAAGTATTTTTTATACAGAAAATAATTAATTTCATACAAAAAAGTTGTTTACCAAAAAAAAAAAAACTTTATTGTTAATTACATGTTTACGTGAACTATATAATTAACATTAATTATTCAATGATTATAATTAAGTTTGCAAAAATAATAATAAAAATAAATAAAATAAAAAATGAATATTTTTGCATAAAAAAAAAAAAAAAAAAAAAAAAAAAAAAAACACTTTGAAATATTTATTGTTAAGTTTATTTTATTTTTTCCTGCTTTGAAAACAAAATTATTTTAATTAATGTGAAAAGATTATATATATATATATATATATATATATATATATACTAGCTGACCCGACAAACGTTGTTTTGTCATATAAATTATTTCTAGAGAATATTTTGCTAGAAAAAAATAACTAACTTATTGTAAATGTGTTAGGATGTGGTATATAAGTGGAAGATGTATGGAGCGCTGTGAACGGTGAAAGAATATAAAAATAACAAAACACCAATCATTTATTTTTTTAATTTATTAAAATTGATTCTTTAAAATTGTATACATATCGCTACTTATAACAATATTACTAAAAAACAATATCATTCCCTTAATGCAACAGAGTGTACAATATTTTTTGTTATCCCATCTTTCGCCAATTCAAACAAACTGGATGGTTTGCCTACTCGAGAGCCACGTATAATTGTCCGTGTGAAAAACATGATGTGCTCAAATCTAAGCCACAGACAGACATCGTTTAGCCCTGAGACTTATTGATAGTCATTACAAATGCCAATCTAATTGGAAATTAAGGGCGTTTAAATTGAATTGGCACATCTGTGGGTATAATAGGAATTCGCAGTAGTAATATAGTTTCACCTCGGAATTTGTCATTTAAAATGATGGCTTCGATAACATTTTTCATTAATTTTTTTATGACTAATCGCGTGCCGTTGCACAACCGTGGTGGGTTCAAATTACGAAGAAAAATAACCGGAGATCCAACCTTCAGTTGTAAAATATGCGGCGGCATGCCTGGTAAATCCAATGAGTTTAAAATCTTTGTTGGATAATTTACAGCTTCGGTGGCATCGCAAACTGTATAATTAGATTTGTATGACACCAAGTCTCCTGGTAACAAATGTTGTATCTTGAGATTCAATTCGTTGACGTCCACATTTTTTGCTGCTAAAATTGCTCTTTCTGCCAGCCACTCATGATTTGTGTATCGTCTGTGTACATCGGGAAATATCTGGTCAATAAGAGCATCTTGAGAATCAATGATTGTGCAGAAATCGTCGGTAATTTTATGCATGCAGTTTCATCTATAGTAACTTTTTCATCGCCGATATCTAACAATTGTTTTGAAAATGTTTCAGCGGATGGATCTTGAAGCTTTTGAACGCACAAATTTACTTTCAGTTGAACTTTTTCAACATTAAGCCACAATGAGGATGATTTTAAGCCCGCGTTGATCTCATCAGCGTATGTTGAACGCGGAATAACGGGAAGTGCTTGTCTGAAATCACCTGAAAAGAGTAACAGTGTGCCGCCAAATAGTTTGTCGTTGTTTTTTATATCTTTCAATGTCCTGTTCGACGCCTCAATCGAATGTTTGTGTTCCATAGTGCATTCATCCCAGATAAGAATTTTACACTATTTCAGCACTGTGGCCATGGACGATTGTTTTTTTATGTTGAACACTGCGTCTGGGTTATTTTGAATATTTAGTGGCAGTTTAAATAATGAATGAGCTGTTCTGCATCCATCCAATAAAGTTGCCGCAATGCCAGATGATGCAACAGCCAATGCGATGCCATTATTTGATCGCATTTTGGCGAGAATTAGCGAAATAAGGAATGTTTTGCCAGTTCCACCTGGTGCACCCCCCCAAAAAAAAGAATCCACCCTGTCCTGCCAAAACTGCGAGCATGATGCGGTCGTAAATGGTTCTTTGTTCTTCATTTATTAGTGGGACATTGCGAGCAACAATCGCTGCCATTTCTACAGTATTGTACTTTAGTTCACGATTCAATGCAGTGCTTATTAAATCAGATGCATTTCGATTTGTTGAATGCATACCGAAATGACTGAGTGGTATGTTGGCAATGATAATGCAAAGATCTTCAATAGCAATCAATGCTTCATTGTACATAGCGTCACTGAATACTATCGTTAGATCGTTGCACCGTGAACGATGTTGATGCAATATATCATTAGTCATTGAATCTTTGTGATTATCCCATAATGTTTCTGCTCGGGCCGAGAAACATGTAGTCAACACTATAGCGAATAGTAGACGAATTTGTTTTGCTGTACAGTTCAGTCCTACTTCAGCAAGCATACACTCCTACTGGTTGTCGTCTTCCAGCAAGCCGAGTGCAAGGCATGCATCTTTATACGTTGGATACTGTTGTCCATTCACATTACGTAAATCTTGAAATGACAAAGGGCCGATGACATTAACCAATAACAGTCGAAGATAAAAGCAATCAGTCTGCCTTGGATTGACCATAAATACTCGCTCCAAGGTGTTTGATTTGAATAAACTGGGACATGCACAATCGGCGTGCCTTGCTCTCGGGGCATCCATTTTTTTGTTGGAGCATATGTGAAATAGCGTGGTACTTCTGAATAGAGTAATGTCCGTGCAAAAGCACCAAAAGCATCCGCACGATTACACAATTCAAACAATTCGGTGAGTGTAGTTTTTGGTGGATTTATAGCACGATCAATCGCTGTCTCGCTCGTGAAATATACGCGATGGCCATTTTCAAGATGGACGGCTAAATGAAGAACTGCTGGATCCCGTTCATGAATTGGGAAACCAAAGATACGCCAAACAGCTTCATTGGAGCTCACGTACCGGCCAATTTGGTAAAGTGTTCTTTCATCGTTGTTATTCACTGGAGGAGCATTCACATTGGTATTTTCAACTCGAAATACAGCCATATCACTGCCTTTATTCACATACTTGCATATGTATTTGATGCTGTTCACTGAACTGCAGAACTGAACATTAATATGAGCATTGAATGTTTTGCTCAGCAGTGGCGAATATGGGACCACCCATCGGTTATCAATGTCAATATCTATGTTGTTGACATAGATGACCGCCATAGATGATAAGATTGTCCGCCATTGTCGGGAATTCTTCGACGATATATTGGATATCCGTCAACATTTGTGATCGTGAAATTTTTCGGAAAACGTTTAGTACATTTTCCATCTGCACAAATAATAATGGCCTAAAAATTCATTTTTCATTTTAAAATAAAATAACTCCGTCGGATATTGACGAATTTTTTAAAAGAATATACCATTTTAACTAATTTTAACATTTTAACAATATTAACGTTGAAAAAATATTTTAAACACTTACGGTTAAAAATTCATTTTTCATTTTAACATTAAATAAATTCTGACATCGTGTTTACGATTCTAAAATATTAACTTTGAAAAAAAATATTTTAAACACTTCGTAAGATACGGTTACGATTCTAAAAATATTAATTTTGAAAAAATATTTTAAACACTTCGTAAGATACGGTTAAAAATTCATTTTTAACACGCTTTTATTAGCTTCACCTGTATGTATGTATGTTTGTTTGTAACTTCTCTGGGATTAAACAAAAAATTTATATTGTAAAAAAAAATACTTTCACAACGTGAACGATGCGGCGTCGAGGTAAGGCGCCGCGCTACGAACCTAAAGGTCCAGCGTTCGATCCCCGTTAGGGGAGATTTTTTAAAAATAGTTTTTGTTAATTCCAAGTTATTTTAATTAAAGATTTAAATGTATGTAAATATTACGGTGTGTCACTCACACGATTTTCTCTTACCCTGAATTTTAATACTAAGATAGATATTTCGTGCTTTTTAGTTCACATTTCTATAAAAGCGTGTTCTTTAATTTTTTAAAACTATAATATTATTCATTTCAACATTAAATAAATTCTGTCATCGTGTTTACGACAACTCACGCCATCTAGGTGGAAAAGTTGTTGAAAGTGTTGGTTAAAAATTAATTAAGAAAGAACTAATTAAGTTACAACTTTCATTTGTAAATCTAAACCATTCTCGAATCCACCTGAAGACACACAAAAATTTTCATTAAACTCAGTCCAGCCGTTTAGGAGGAGTTCAGTGACATACACACGCACAAAAGAAATATATATATAAAGATGTGTGTGTGTGTGTGTGTATGTATTATCTTTTAATAAACTTTTTGGCAAATTGTATATATATATATATATATATATATATATAACGAATTTCAGAATTACTGCACCTGATTCTGAACTAGGAAATAAAATACTTAACGTTATAATTTTCTGTTGACTTAAAAATTAGCCTATTTGCCTCCCTTTGTAAAGATATATAATGCATGGTAATTACTTTTCAAATATAATTTTAACCCAAGACCCCTGACATCAAATCTTTATATAAATGATTTTCTGAATGAATAATGCATTTTAAAAAAACACTTTGCATCTTGAGATTTTTTTTTTCATTTTTCTTTTATCATTAATTTTAGCACAGGAAGAATGTAACATATTTTTCCGTCCTGTTTCATTAAAAATATCATTTATTTTTACTAGATTCCATATTTAATACCTAATTTAAATAAAATATGCATTATTTTAATACATAACATTTTGGAAAAGAAGTACAGTCAAAAAACAGTTAGAGCTACATTATGTTGTTACATCTTTAATTAACCTTTTCATTTAATAACACAAAATTTTTTTAAACATAATGTGCAATTGATATTTTTTTCTGTATAAAAAAATAAAATGGAAATATTCACTATCCTAAAATTATCTCCACATTTTTTTTTTTTTTTTTTTTTTTTTTTTTTTTTTTTTTTTAATAAAAAATAAATAAATAAATAAATAAGTATTTATACACGTAAGAAAGTAAAATAAATATGTAACTATGAGTTGGAAATAGCGCAAAAACGCTCCCTTTTTAAAAAAGATTTTTGGATAAAAGTCATATTTACATATTTAATGTGGGTGAGTCCTACTTATTGAGAAATATATATATATATTTAAATAACATAGATTTGAACTGCATTGAAATATTTACTTATGTTCTTATTAAACTGCATTTAAAATTTAAAGAGAAATATTTTTAATTATCCCAAACGGTTGCATTAAATAGAGATTGTAACTTTAACTGTGTATCGGCTATTTTGAATTTTAAAAACTCACTTAGTAGACAAGCAGTTTTATGATTTAAAAGGCGGTTTTATTAACAACTAGCCGTACTCTGCCACGCTTTGCTGTCGCACATTGTGTACGACCCAAATTCGTGCGACAACCCAAATTCGTTTTTCTGCGAGGCATTATTTCGGTTTTCACAGGAACAGAAGAGAGGGATAAGACTATAACCTCTTATGGCTCTCACAGCTCTAGGTTGGAAAAAATAAGAGATAGGACAAAATGTTTAATTAAGAAAAAATTCATTTTGAAATGGCCAAAAAAATTCATGGCATTTCAACACATTCCGTGTCTTACGATATTAACATTACTGATGGAAAGATAAATAGTTGAGAAGTATTTACATTGAAAGATAGGTATAATCCGAGATACGAAAGTTTGAATAAAAAAAAATAATTGCGACACGAAATCACAAAGCGTAACAGGCGAAGAATTCAACTACATAAACATTAATCGTAACAGGACATTTCGGAGCGAAAATAGGAAAATGTATTTCCTTTTCTAAAAAAACTAAAAATTTTATACAGATGCCAGTCATCGAAATTCAAATATTTTTAACTATCGCTTGCTCATACATTCACAAAAATAAAAAACTGAAACACCAACATTATTTTTCTTTTCATTTTTTACTGAGCACGCGCTGTAATATAAAATTTATCGAAATCAAACATTTTTAGCTACTGCGTGCTCGTACATTCACAAAATTAAAAAACGTGAAACATCAACATTATTTTCATTTTCATTTTCTACTGGACACGCGCTGTATAAAATAAATGGTAAACGTAAAGCAAATTTAAAGTGTCAATATGGCGTGTTTGCTGGTACACTGCTAACCGTTAAAAACGTTGTTTTCTCGTAGTTACTGGTATGTTACTGACGCGAAAAATAGATAAAAACAATCTTTGAAGCGTGTTGTATATCGTGTCAAAATTTGAGCTCAATCGGTAAAGACCATTTTGAGATTTTGAAGCGTTATAATTGTGACAGAGAGGCTGATTTTTTTTTCTTTTTTTTTTTTTTTTTTTTTTTTTTAATCTGTAAATAATTAACTTTATATGGGGCGAGCATTTATCAACAACGTGAAACGCCGCTTGTATTTCAGAAACACGCTGTTGTAAATTGTAGAATTTTCAGTGTTTAATGTTTAGAAAAATATTTGTAATAAGTTAACGGGTCAGGTACTTTGAGTGGTGGAAATATCAGTAAAAATGATCAGGATTCTTTTTTATAAAAATAAGTAAAATAATTATTGTTAAACTTGTAATTTTTAGCATGGGTTAAAGTTTTTTTTGTCTCACTTTTACAGATATTGTAATACTTCTACACTGTCGGGGAGGAGGGGAATGGAGAAGGTGCGCACATCTGAACTGATTAGGAACGGCGCTGAGCAGTTTTGTTTCAGTCGCCTTTCGAATCCGGACGAGGTACAAGGTATCTCAGGACTTTAAAATATAATCAGAACTATTAAAACATTCTAATCGTATTCATTACAGTTCCAGTCATCATTCTTAAATATGAATAAAAATTCGTAATTAATTATTCAAGTCAAATAAAACGATTCTTTAAATGTCAAATTATAGTCTACTAATTTTGTGGTGTGTCGTTAATCTTCGGAATATTGGCAGAGGGGGTAAGTAGATTTAAACTTATTCTCATTTGATTAATATGCATGTTATTCTTATCTGTGATAGAGTAAAGGTTGCAAAATTTGAATCTAAAATAAACTCGTTAGAATTTCTTAATCCGAGTTTCTAAATTTAATCAACCCTAATTCGAAATTCATAAATTGATACTTAGTCGAAAATTCTTAGTGGCTTTAAAGCCATAGTGGTCCGTCGATTCACGGAGGTTTAATTACCTATTAATTAGATAATTAATCGTAACTCGTTAAATTAAAAAAAAAAAAAAAAAAAAAAAAAAAAAATGTAAATTGAAAAAATTCTTTTGTTTACATAGGATTAAATTATCTGTATAAGAACTTTAAGGTAAATTAAAATTAATTTGTTGAAATAAGTCATTAATACAAGGTTAAATTGTTTTGATATAAAACGTAATTCAAAGTAGTTTCGCTTTCATGCTTACGTAAAATTTTGGTTTAGAGAAAACGTAATTCAAAATAGTTTGGTTTTCAAACCGAAAGTTTCGGTTTGGAATTTCAGAAATAAACTTTCATATTAAGTAATTGTTGAATAAATGAGTGTATGAGAATGAAAAGGGTGCATTTAATATTTTATTAGTTTATTTATTTCAGTAAAAAAAAAAAAAAAAAAAAAAAAAAAATCTATTCTATTATGTGTTGTTTCTTTTCACTTGTTCTTATTTTTTTTTCATATTTTACTTCCTGATCTGCAGAATAATAATTTAATTCAATCGATTAATTCATATTTAAATTTAATTGTTTATAATTAGTTTGCTCATAAGATGGGTAGAAAGGGAAAAACAAGGGCGAATGACGCCGAACAGAGTGCGTTGTTCCCAAAATCTAATGAAGTGATAAAATTTGAAAATGTAATTAAAGAAATAGAATTTATAAAATCGAAAGTCAATGATTGTGATAAAGGCGATCAAGCCAGATTAAAAATCTTAAAAGTTAAGGTAAATGCACTGGAGGTTAAATTCGAGGAAATAGTTACAAATTTTTCCGAAGAGGAAAACGATGAAAATTCTGAAGAGGTGTTAAAGAATAGGGACATTCTGTTAGAATTATCCGTTGTATTAGAGGGTAAATCGCAATCAAATACTCCAAATGTAAATAATGATGCACGTACCAAACCCGGGACTTCTGTTAATTCGCATATTAGTCTCCCTAAACTTGAAATTCCTTATTTTTACGGGGATAATGAATCTTGGTTGTCATTTAAAAATTTATTTAAATCATCTATTCTGGATAATGACAGCCTTAGTGAGGTTGAAAAGCTACAATACCTCCAATCGTGTATAAGAGGTAGTGCATCAAAACTTATTCGTGGATTTTCGTTACAATCGGAAAATCTTAAACACTGTTGGGAGATTCTTACTCAGCGCTACGAAAATAAACGTCAATTAGCTATAACTCAAATAAATAAAATATTTTCAGTAAAAGTAAACAAAGCGGATGATCCTAAATCGTTTTTCAATTTAATAGATACTTGTAACGAAGCGGTGCGAAATTTATCCACCCTCGGATTGGAATCTAATCCTCTTAGCGATCTTATTCTTATAAATTTCATGATTTCAAAATTGGACTCATCCGTTAGGCATAGGTGGGAGCTCAGTCTAGAGAATACGCAAACTATTCCTGATTTAAATTCGTTTCGTACATTCATTGAAAGGGAGGCGTCGAGTCAAACAAAGCTTGAAAATAAACCAGGGATGTTTAAGAAGCCAGTTGAAGGTAGTAGTGTAAAAAAATCTTGTGTCAATAATTCAATAATAGTCAAAGAAAATAAATGCGTCGCCTGTTCTCAAGTACATCAATTGTTTAAATGTCCCAAATTCAATCGAATTAGTGTTCAGGAGCGATGGGACTTAGTTAAATCAAAATCACTGTGTGAAAATTGTTTGTGAACTAATCATCAAGTGCGTCAATGTAGAATTAATATTAAATGTAAAGTATGTGCAGGTTCACATCACACTCTTCTGCACATTTATACACAGAATTCTGCAGATCAGGGAGGCGGCCTAGTTACTACGTCGGTGGCCAATAGTTCCCAATCTAATGCAAATTTTAGTAACCTAAAGGTGTTATTGGCTACTGCCCTTATAAAGGTTAGGTCACCTTACGGCAAAATTATTCAATGTCGGGCGTTAGTTGATAGTGCCTCACAAAATAGTCTTATAACAAAGGAGTGCGTTGAGAAGCTAAATTTGCCTTTGTTTGGCACTTCTCATCGACTTATAGGCATAAACGGTCTTTCCGCAGAAACTGTTTTAAGTTTTACGGAATTCTCATTCTCGCCATATTTCACTAACGAGTATAGGAACCTGAAAGCGCTAGTAGTAAATAGGGTTACTACCCCTCTGCCAAATTTCCGGGTGAAAACGACGTCTTGGCCACATACAAAAAATCTGCAGTTGGCTGATATGAATTTCTTCAAGCAACAACCAATCGAAGTATTATTAGGCGCAGATATTTTTGCGTCACTAATTTGTGGCACACCAGTATCGGGAAGGCCAGGAGAACCATCTGCCATTCCCAGTTCACTTGGGTACTTACTCAGTGGCCCCCTCTCAAGGGATGGAATGGAACCAAAATCAACATATAGCTCCTCGTTACACTGCCTTAACTTGAACGATTTTTTTGACAATCAGCCCATATCTTCTAAGAGTGAAACCGAAGCCGATCCGGCAGAGGAACTATATAAATCTTCCACCAAGCGCAACCCCGAAGGTCGCTATGTGGTGAAATTACCCCTCCATGATGAGATAGATTTGGGTGAAAGTGCCAATTGTGCACTAAAATTGTTTAAACGGCTTGAAAATCGATTTATTCAGAACCCTAATCTTAAACGGGAATACTGTAAGTTTATGTGTAAATACTCTGACTTAGGTCATATGACTTTACTAAGGGCTGAAGAACTTAATCGCCAACCCAATTATTATATGCCCCATCATGGAGTTATAAATGAAAATAGTAGCACTACGAAACTACGGGTAGTGTTCAATGCGTCGGCCGTAACTACAAATGGCAAATCCCTGAACTCTAACTTGCATAAAGGGCCCAAACTCCAATCCAGTATTTTCAGCAACTTAATCAGATTTCGTTTAAATAAAGTCGCCCTCTCGAGTGATATCGAAAAGATGTTTCGACAAATTCTAGTCGCAGAGCCTGATACAGACTTTCAAAGAATATTTTGGAGGGCCAATGTTTCAGATCCACTCAGAGTGTATAAATTGAACACTGTTACTTATGGCACAGCTTGTGCTCCATTTTTAGCCCTGCGTACCATATTACAGCTATTAAACGATGAAGAACCCAATTTTCCCGTAGCTGTGCAGGCTGCCCGCAACAACCTGTATATGGACGATTTCCTTGGAGGGGCTGGAACAATCGAAGCCGCTCAATCTTTGGTCACAGACCTTCAAGCTTTGTTTAACGCTGGGGGTTTCAAGCTGCGAAAATGGGCTTCAAATTATGTGGAAGCTCTAGTTCAAGTCCCAGAACCTCTAAAATCAACAAATCAGGAATTATCCTTAAACCCCGATCAATCCCAACGTATTTTAGGACTAAACTGGAATTTAACATCGGATACACTGCAGGTTGGAGTTAACACCGAAGAAAGCGTAAAAACTAAACGACAATTATTGTCCGTAATTGCACGCATCTTCGACCCTTTGGGTCTGTTACCCCCTGCCACTATTCTTTTAAAATTGCTTCTACAAGATGTTTGGAAGCTAAAACTTGGTTGGGATGATCCTTTACTACCAGACATTCAAAACAGGTGGAACGAATTTTATGAAAAAATTGCTTCCTTTAAGGCCATGTCAGTACCCAGATTTTTAGACCTGAAATCCGAACCTATTTACCAGATTCTGGGATTTTGTGATGCGTCAACAAAGGCATATGCTGCCGTAATTTATATACGCCCAAGTCAGAACTCATCTTTAAAATTGATTGCAGCTAAAACCCGTGTAGCTCCTTTAAAACCCATTACCTTGCCTAGGTTGGAGCTATGCGCGGCTGTATTACTATCGGAACTTTTGTCAGTCGTCCAGAGCTCGCTGGATTATCAGGTTGAGGAAATTCCCCTATGGACAGACTCAACAATAGCCCGTAGTTGGATCTTAAATCCACCCTTAAAGGGCAACACATATGTCCTACACCGAGTAAACAAAATTAGAGCTCTCACAGACCCAACATCATGGCATCACTTACCAAGCAAACATAACCCAGAAGACTGTGCAACCCGTGGGCTGTTACCCGACAAATTCAACCACTTTAACTTGTGGTGGTCTGGACCTGATTGGTCAAAGATCCCGGTCTCAGATCCCGAGTCCAAGATTGCTACCTCAGTCCCATGTACAGTTGTGGGAATTCCTGGACTAATAGAGTCAACTCCAATGCATGAATCCGTTATAGAGGATTTGGTTTCAAAATTTTCATCAAGTAATAAACTTTTTCGTGTAATTGCATTTATGAAGCGATTTATAAATAATATTAGAAATGCTACAAAATTGAAAGGACCAGTCTCAGTACAAGAAATTTCAGAAGCTAGAAAAATTGTTATTAAATTCGTCCAACAAAGGTCCTTTGCTTCAGAAATCGCCCTTTTGCAGCGTGGCAAACCCGTTGCAAACAACAGTAAATTGAAACCTCTCAATGTATTTATTGATTCCGAAAATCTATTAAGAGTGGGAGGTAGAATTGACAAAAACATCACTCTGCCCTATGATACTAAACATCCAATACTCATACAGTCGGTAACAAAAGTGTCCGAACACTAGCAAAAATTCCTATGTAAAAAAAGTACACTTCATACGGTTTTGTTAAATAAATCCTTATCGAATCATGTTCTTACACTGACTAAGAACAGGATTCGAGAAGGATTTATGTAACAAAACCGTATGAAGTGTACTATTTTTACACAGGAATTTTTGCTAGTGTTCGGACACTTTTGTTACCGACTGTACCTAAAAATCACCCTTTTACATCGACATTAATAAGACATTTTCACACGTATAGTCTTCATGGAGGTGTCGACCTAGTATTAAATCTCATTCGCCAGTCTTACTGGATTCCTGATGGTAGATCCACTGTGAAAAAAGAGCTTCGTAAATGTGTCACTTGTGCCAAAGTCCAACCGACCCCCATTCAACAAATGATGGGTGACCTTCCCAGTGCAAGAGTCAACCCTTGTAGACCATTTCAACATGTTGGCCTTGATTATGCAGGCCCTATTCAAACAAAGTGTGAACATAAACGAACAAAAACAAAATTTAAGTCCTATATTTGCCTATTCATCTGCATGAGCTCCAAGGCAATTCATCTCGAATTAGTCACGAGTTTATCAACTGAACATTTTTTATATGCCCTACAAAGATTCATAGCGCGTCGAGGCTATCCTTCGGACATATACTCGGATAACGGGCGCAATTTTGTGGGTGCCAATGCCCATTTAAAAGGGCTAGTAAAGCTTTCAAAAACCAATACTATTCAAGACTTTGCCACAACTAGACAAATTCATTGGCATTTTATGCCACCTTACGGGCCTAACTTTGGCGGCCTATGGGAATCTTCAGTTAAATTGGCCAAACGCCATTTACTTAAAGCGTGTAAAGGCAGTTGCCTATCGTTTGAGGAGTGTGCTACGATTCTCACAACTATCGAGTCTTGTTTAAATTCACGACCCTTAGTCTCACTTTCCACCGAGCCCAATAATTTATTAGCACTTACACCAGGACACTTCTTAATTGGGGCTCCGCTTCTCCAGCTTCCTGAACAATCTTTTAACCAAACTAATCCATTTTGTACCAGTTTTTCTTCCAGATGGAAACTCCTTCAGCAGATCAAAAGGTCCTTTTGGAGCACCTGGGCAAAGTCTTATTTGACTTCACTCCAGTCAAGAGAAAAATGGAAGAGTGGTAATACGCATCTGCAACCTGGTCAGCTAGTCCTGGTGTTGGAACCTTCTATTCAGCCAGCTCAGTGGAAGTTAGCACGCTTTCTGGAAGTCCATCCGGGTGAGGATGGAATTATTAGAGTGGCTACCCTGAAGACGCCATTGGGAATAACCAAAAGACCCGTGAATCGAATCGCCAGTCTGCCATGCTCAGCCCCCCCCCCCCGGAGGATGTCGGGGAGGAGGGGAATGGAGAAGGTGCGTACATCTGAACTGATTAGGAACGGCGCTGAGCAGTTTTGTTTCAGTCGCCTTTCGAATCCGGACGAGGTGCAAGGTATCTCAGGACTTTAAAATATAATCAGAACTATTAAAACATTCTAATCGTATTCATTACAGTTCCAGTCATCATTCTTAAATATGAATAAAAATTCGTAATTAATTATTCAAGTCAAATAAAACGATTCTTCAAATGTCAAATTATAGTCTACTAATTTTGTGGTGTGTCGTTAATCTTCGGAATATTGGCAGAGGGGGTAAGTAGATTTAAACTTATTCTCATTTGATTAATATGCATGTTATTCTTATTTGTGATAGAGTAAAGGTTGCAAAATTTGAATCTAAAATAAACTCGTTAGAATTTCTTAATCCGAGTTTCTAAATTTAATCAACCCTAATTCGAAATTCATAAATTGATACTTAGTCGAAAATTCTTAGTGGCTTCAAAGCCATACACATTACTAGCTTATTTCATTTATTTATTTATTTATTTTTTCTTGAAAATGTCTGAGCGTTATATATATATATATATATATATATATAAGCCTTGCACAGTATTATACGCAAATGATACATCACATTAACCTACAACAATATGTTCCCGTGGCAAAATTATTATCCTATACTTAAAAATGACGAAAAGTAATTTTGCTGGAAAGCCCATCTTTTGGAATATATATATAGTATATAGTATATAAATTGCAATCATTATTTAAAAAAATATATATCATTATTTTTTACTTAATTTATCAAACGTTAATTAAAAAGCTATTTGTTTGCCATAATATAGCTATCTATCTATCTATCTCTCTCTCTCTATATATATATATATATATAATGTAAATATCGTTAAAATATCATTAAATTTTGCTTTACCATCACCGAGATATTCTGCGCGCAAGGTTACACATCGACTAAAAATTCACCCTGCATTTTTATAAATAAATAAATCAATAATGTAGACTTATTTTAATGTCTGTACTAGATAAATAAAACCTTTCTTAACAACTGTAACAATTTACAAGTTTTAAAGTAGTTATTTTTTGAATTATTGAAAATAAAATTATATTCATTAATTTTTGATATCATCTAATATAAAAGGTACTTGACCCCAAAAAAGTTAATAAGTACAATTTAAATTAAACTGTTTTAACTGAACAAAAAAACAAGTTTTGTGTCAAACACGTTCCCTTGCTAAAAGTCAAATTTTGTTATAGTATTTATTATAACTATTTTTAATTAAAGGTACGCAGGCATTATACAATGATAAAAATGAACTATTCAAAAATGAGAAGATAGGCCACCTCATATGTTTTTGAGATTTTTATCAAATGATATGTTAGTCGTTGTTTTCCGAAAAATAGGAATATTAGTAAAAATAAGTGTTATAATAATGATAAATATAATAATGAAACTAATAATTCAATTTCATGAAATGCATTTCTTTTCATTTGTTTTATAAATCTCTTGAATAACGCACACTGTAAAAACACAATTCTCAAAAATATGACATATCATCTACAAAAAAAAGCTGGATCTTTGCAAATATAAACAGAGTTTGAGAAGTTATATTTCTTGTAATAGCTCCCAGTTGGAACGTCTCATTTTTAAGATAATTTTCCCTCATTTAACTATTTATTTCATATTTACTCTTGTGATATTGTAAAGAAATTCGATTTGTTTGTAATGCCGTGGATTCGAAGGAAAGCATCGGCTGCAACAAGACTAGAGATTTTGGGTAGGATTCCCATCAAGGGAAATTAATTATAAAAGGTTTTTGTTTAAATCTAAATTGTTTATATTCATTATTTCTTATTCATTATTTTACTATGTTAATTATGCAGTTTTTAGATTTTTCGAATTCTACAATATTTTGTTCTAGAAAATTCTTCATTTTGGGTAGGATTCCCATCAAGGGAAATTAATTATGAAAGGTTTTTGTTAAAAACTGAATTTTTTATTTTTCAAATATTCATTATTTTACTATGTTAATTATGCAGTTAATGTGATGCATTTTTTAGATTTTTCGAATTCTAGAATATTTTGTTCTAGAAAATTCTTCATTTTGGGTAGGATTCTAACTATATAAAAAATAGCTCAATTTACTATATAAAAATTTTAATAAGCGAAACATCTGAGTCTTGAGTTTATCCATACAATGTAAAAAAAACGAAGCCAAAATATAAATAATTGTACTTGCTAGAAGGTGAAATTTATTCCCTATAGATTAACATGGGGACGAATAGTTTCGTTTTCAGGTGATAATGTCGCCTTAAATTGGGAGAAGACATAAATTCCTGCCAAGTGCCGTTGAATTCAGTCTAGCCGTTCTCGCGTGATGCCCGGACAAAAATAGCGACATAGTGACACGATGACACACACACAAAGGAAAAAACTTCTGAAGTCATTTTTGGCTTTCGTGGTTCGTAAAACATGAAGATATCGGAATTTTTTTTTTATTCTGACAATTTTACAGGCAAAAGTCTGATTTTATTAATACAGATGACACTGGCAAGAACTCTATTGATTTTCAACATTCTGATTTAAAATTTTCGTAAGTTATTCAAAATTTACGATTTTCATAAAATGAAAGAATAGTGCTAGTGGGAATTTTCACTTAAACATACATTATAAGGAATATTTTTACTGCAAAGATGTCGTGCGAGCTTTTAAATGTCAAATAGGCTGCTGGCACGAACATAATAATCACTTTTAAAATATCATTTAGGATGCTCACATAAAATCATTGATTACAAATCCTACCCAAATCAAAGGAAATTAATTATGAAAGGTTTTTGTTTAAAACTGATTTTTTTTATTTTTCACTTATTCATTATTTTACTATGTTAATTATGCAGTTAATATTATGCATATTTTAGATTTTCGAATTCTAGAATATTCTGTTCTAGAAAATTCCTCATTTGCATATATAGTGATATAAAGTTTGAAATCAAGAGTTAAAAGAGAGAGAGAGAAAAAAAAGAATCTTAAAAATGAGAAAGTCCTACTCGAATCTATTATAAATAATTAAACTTCTCAAAAATATAATGATTCTGCTTATTGGTGAGAATTGTGTTTTAACATTGTATAAAGCATTTAAATTCATTTCAAAATAATTATATTACAAACTTTAGCCTGTAGGTTTCATTTTGAAAACTATTGTTATTTAGCAAAAATTTCTTTTTAAATCACATTCATAAGATAAAAAATATTTAAAGAACATTCCTTCGAGAATAATGCTTATCTTTTAGTAAAAATTAATGTAATTAAAAAAAGAAAAAAAAATCCAACTAAGGTATTTTTTTTTTTTTTTTTTTTTTTTTTAAGAATGTACAAAACCAATTTCGATATCAGTTTTTTCATTGAAAATTGAGATGCATAAGGAAAGGAAAAGATAAAAAGTAATCTTGGGATATAAATCATATATTTATTATATTCATTGAAGATGGGCTTTTCATGCGCAAAGGAATATTTCATCGGATTGAATTTATTCTGTTGAAATATTTAAAAGACTTTTCTTATGTAAAATGTAAATTGCCTTAAGTGAAACATCTTTGTTGCTTTGACCTTTACCAGTCTTTTTTCTTTTGCTATAGAAAAGTATTTTGCATGGAGTTAAAATATTTATAGCTTGTCCTATAAATCATACAGTTCAATAAGAAAATAAAATAACTGTATTGCTTTGGTTGAGATAACAAAAATGGATTACATTATTTGTCCTCTATCAGAAAAGCTAAAATACGGAAAATATTATTCTTATTTTTAGAATCCTCTTGGATTATATTATGATAAATATTTAAACACATCCGTAAACTATAATTCAATTATCAGACAAGAATTTTTTTTTCTCTTCAGACGATAATGTAATTTGTGTTAATATTATATATGTTTAAATGTATTACAATTTTTTAAACTATTAAAAATTCTATTACTTCCAAAATTGTTATAAATTTTGCTTAAAAGAGTTTAAAGACTATGTTAATTAACTTTTGTAAAGATTAGCCATAAAAATTCAAGCGTACTTATCTATTTAAAAATTTTTAATTAAGGATTTTGAACAGTGTTCAGCTTTGATGTCAGCAGTGGTGTACAATATTTTTAAAATGTATTCTGAATGGCGAAAAGCAAATGATAAAATAATTTAAAACTAAATGTATTTAAAATAATAAAATTCCATTATTTAATATATTTATTTATTTTAATTAATTAATTTAGACTAGGGGCCTAGCATAACTAAAAGCGCTCGACACTACTCTTAGAGCGGTGAGCGGCACCTAATCTAGACTTCTAAGGTCCCCTGGCCTTTACCAGAGATCCCACGTGACACAAATACAAATTTTGAAATAGATCATGCTATTTTTTAACGCGATATTTTGTCCGGATCCCCCGTAGTAATGGCAATGTATTGATAGTACAAATAAAAATACTGGGTATGTTTTTAAAAAATAAATAACATAAAAATTGAGAAAGAAACGCCCACTAGTGGAGTTAGAGGTTTTCAAATGACGTGAAGCTAAGTGTTAGTAGCCCATTCATTTTTTTTTTTTTTTACATTACACTATAATTAATTGCAATAGAATGAATGACCATATAAAGGATATAGATAAAAGAACAAATTCATGTTTACTTTTTACTATAGTAACATATTTACTAAAAATACTATATATATATATATATACAGTGGTGGCCAAAAGTGTGGACATTTTTTTAAAGTTTCATGTTTTTCAACTTTGTGTGCTTGTATAATATATTAACTTTCACTTAAATACAAATGTTTATATATCAAATTGAAGATAATTTAATATAAAATTTAATAACAAAAACAGTATTACAATATCTGTATTCCAAAAAAATTTATGCAACTAATAGTAAGATCTATCTTTGATTTGTATTTTTTTTTTTAAGTGATACTTACACAATCAATACTTAGTAGGATAACCCTTATTTTTTAAGACAGCTTCAGAACGTCTTTTCATCGAGTAAACGAGTGTTTGTAGTTCATCTTTCGTAATCACATGGTGTTAAGAATTAATTATAGATTCAATAAGTTGTCTTTTATTGGATGGAAGTTTTTTTCGTAACAGAATATTCAAACGTTGTCACAAACTTTCAATTGGATTGAGATCAGGGTTTTTTTCTGGCCATGGTAATATATCTATACCTTTATTTTGAAACCATGCTTTGCATACTTTTGCTGTGTGGCATGGAGCTGAATCCTGCTGAAAAATAAATGGTGCTTTGTTGGGGAAGAGATCCCTGATAGAAGGTATCAATTTTGATTCCAGGACAGTTTCGATGTATTTTTTGGCATTCAGGATGCCATCAATCACTTGAATTCGGCCTACACCATCTGCAGACATACATGCCCAAATCATGAAATTTTTTGGGTTTTTTGTAGTTGCTTCAATGCAATCAGGATGAAGTGCTTCACCTACTCTAGGTCTCACGTATTTTCTACCATCATTACCAAAGAGCGATATTTTACTCTCATCGCTCCAGATTACTTGCTTCCATTGATTTTCTGACCATTTAAAGTATTATTTTGCCCACTTAACTCGTTTTTCGCGTTGCTTTTGATTTAAATGTGGTTTTTTTCCTTGAAATTCTAGCTTGTAGTCCAAATCCTGATAACCTTCTTCTTATTGTTCTTGAACTTACTGCAATTCCGCTGCATTCATTTCACATCTAATGGCATCTGATGACATTTTTCTATCTTGAAGTCATAGCCGTCTATTTTTCTATCAGCAGTAGCACTTGTGCATTTTTTTCGGCCTAATTTGGCCTTATTTTCCACTGATTTCGTTTTTTCATAACGTAAACAGAACTTTCGTACACCAGAACAAGTCACTGAACCACCAACCTTCTTGCAATTTCAGCATAAGAGAGGCCATTTTCTCTCAATATGACAATTCGGCTTATTTTTGTAGATGTCCTATCAGTTCTTCTTGTTGGTGACATTGTTTAAAATTAGTTTAATTAAAAAAAAAGGACTTAAAATATTCAAAAACAGCAATACTCTATTTAATTGTACTAGTATGCATCATTCGGCAAAATATTTCCACAACAATAACTCTTTTACCATCCAAATAACCTAAACTATAGTTACAGACATTTGATTGGTCCTCAGAACAGTGTTTGTGATTGGCCAGCACGCTTTTATTACAAAACACGTCATTATTCAAAACGATTTGTGTTTGTTTGTTCTACTAAAATAAGCATAACTTTTTTTGTAATTCAGATAGTTTAATTATGTTTTTCTTATTAAATTCGACATTCAATTTGATATGTAAACATTAGTATTTAAGTGAAAATTAATATATTCTACAAGCACACAAATTTGAAAAACATGAAACTTTCAAAAAATGTCCACACTTTTGGCCACCACTGTATATATATATATATATATATATATATTGAAAATTTGCACACTATTTTTGGGTAGGCAAGTTGAAGCTATACTTGCTGGCAATATTTTTTTTTTTTAGTAAACATGTTACTATAATAAAATCTTTTTCGTAAAAAAATAGAACCGACTCCAAAAAGCAACTACTATTTAAACAACTAAAAAAAAAAAAAAAAAAAAAAAAAAAAAAAAAAATGGTATGAAATGAAACTGCAAATTGCGCCTAAGAGTATAAAATAATTTCCTTCGCCAAACAACCTATAACACTACAATTAATCATAACTTTTGAAGTCGGCGCAAAATTAAATAAAATTTAAGTAGTTTTTAAAGGTTTGTTTTTAGATCCGTAGCAACAAATGCTGTTGTCTCGAATGATCCATTTTCATGTTTCCTTTATTATTTTATCACTGTATACAATTGGTCCTGTAATAGCATCTACATAGAACAGTGAACATTCTTCCCTATGCGCTATTTATGTTTCTACGAAGTTAGAGTTTCCTTTGCAAATTTGGTGTAACTTTGATGACTATCATTCTTGGTGGCTTTCGGATTTGGCGATCAAAACATAATGCAAAAATATACACGCAAGATGTACATTTTCATAGTATATATTGTACAAAGTATTGTTTCATATTCTTGATTACTCTCTTAATATACCTTATCAAAATTATCATGATATCCTAAAGAAATTAAATATGTTTGCCAGATAATTTTGCGATTTTTCTTTCCAGCATCTTCGATAACTTTCGCTGCTTACGAAATATTATTTGTTTTCTTGAATCAAAGTAGTTTTCGGCTACGTTTTGCAGGTGCAATGTGAGATGTGTATTTTGAATACGATTTGATTTTTGAATTGAATAAAGGTATCAATTTTTATTTAATTTTGCGCCGACTTCAAAAGTTATGATTAATTGTAGTGTTATAGGTTGTTTGGCGAAGGAAATTATTTTATACTCTTAGGCGCAATTTGCAGTTTCATTTCATACCATTTTTTTTTTTTTTTTTTTTTTTTTTTTTTTTTTTAGTTGTTTAAATAGTAGTTGCTTTTTGGAGTCGGTTCTATTTTTTTACGAAAAAGATTTTATTTTTCTCTTTTCAGTGAAAACTTATTTATATAGCAGAACATCAGAAGACGTTCGATGGCAGTTTCACAAATCACAACTTGAAAAGTGACATAACTCAAAAAAGGGTTTATGTCACTGAAAAATACATGAAATGCACCCAACGTGAACAAAAAAGTTACATCTCCATCTAGAAAGTTATCCACTCGAGACACAGTTGTGCCAGTTTTATTCTAGTCAAATTATTTTTAAGTTTATTTTTCTCAAATGTTGCATTTCTAAGTTGGGTCACTTTTCTTTACTTTATCGGATATGAGCAAAAAACTATCTATTGAATGAACATAAGTTAAATTAAAAAGTTTTCAGAAATGTAAAGAAAGGATACGCTGTATTCGTAACCAAAAATTCTGTTAGGCATATATATTGAACTTTACAGTGAATACGTGTTACCCGCTGCGCTGGAAATTGCGCAGCGTAAAGTTCAAACAAAGAGCAAAATATGCATTGCAGCTGACGGACAGAAGTTTCAACATCGATACTTACATACTGCTTTTACCAGCGTAGCTGCATGCGTTCAGCAGTTAGAGTGAGAAAATACTTTTGTGAGTATCCTGTAATTTGTTTATATCTTATGAAATCACAATGAAACCTATTTCAGGCCAAGATCATTAAGCAACAAAAAAAGTATTAAAATTAAATCATCTCTTACGAAGTTATAAGCTAACAAATTTCAACAACAACAACGAGAAACATGGTTTGTATTGAGAACATCTTCCTTTATGAAGTTGGTTTAAAACGTCTATGCGTCAATCGATGTGGCCGCTTACAATAACCATACTTTGAATTTTACATAGCATAAATGTCACCTGCTACGCTACAATATATGCAATGTCGTTCAAGTGTGCACAAAATAGGAAATTGTGAACAAACAAATGCATGTTTTAAGCGTTCTGTTTTTAGCATTAATGTCTAAACTACCGTTTCGTAGTAAATCGATGATGGTCTGCAATTTTATAATTTACTTTTTTCCCCTGTCTTCAACCGTTTCCGAGATAGGAACGCTAAATCCACTGTTTTCCGACAGGTGGCGCTGTAGGCGGTTGAATCGCGTAGCACATGTACACTTTACTATGCCTATATAACACTTTTATGATTATAGCTGCAGCTGTTCAGCAGTGAAAAGAGTCGGGACTGACTTTTTGGGCACCCTGTATTTTCTTTTGATCGTAAAGATATTACACTGGGACCTATTTCAGACCAAGACCTTTCCAATAAAACAAAAAGTATCAAAATCGGATCATCCGTTCAGAAGTTATGAGCTAACAAACAAAAACAAAAACAAAAAAACATACGCTTTGAACTTTTTGAAGTCGGTTAATTAAAGCATCTCTTACGAAGTTATAAGCTTACAAACACCGACAACAACACATAGGTCGAATTAAGAACACCCTCAACAGTCTCCTTTCTGAAGTTGGTTGAAAACGACTTTGCGCTAATCGATGTGACCACTTACAGTAACAATACTTTGAACCACAGAGTATACGTGTCATTCGCTACGCTGCAAAGTGTGCAACGTAGTTCAAGTGTGCACAGTGTAGGAAATTGCGAACAAACAACTGCACGTTTTAAGCGTTCTATTTTTAGCAATAATGTCTAAAAACTGTCTTTTCGTAGTAAATCGATGTTGCTCTAGAACTTCGTAATTAACTTTTCTCCCATCTTGAACCGTTTTTGATATAGAAGCGCTAATTCCGCTTTTTTTCACCAGATGGCTCTTTATTTTCTTTAGCTTATAAATATATAACAATGGGACCTACTTCAGACCAAAATCTTTACAATAAAACAAAAAGTATCAAGTAACCGTATTTTGAACTATATAGCATATGTCTCACCAGCTACGCTACAACGTGTGCAATGTAGCTCAAGTGTGCATAGCGTAAGAAATTGCGAACAAACAAATGCACGTTTTTAGCATTGTATTTTTAGCATCAATGTCTAAACTATCTTTCCGTACTAAATCGATGATGCTCTGCAATTTTATAATTCACTTCCTCCCCCTCCCCTCCCCACTGTCTTGAACCGTTTCCGAGATAGGAACGCTAGCATGAATGTCTAAACTATCTTTTTGTACTAAATCGGTGATACTTTTCAACTTTGTAATTCCTTTTTCTCTAGAACCGTTTTCGAGATAGGAACACTATATCCGCTTTTTTTCCACCAGGTGGCGCTGCAAGCGGTTTAACCTTGTACTGCATGGCCACTTTGCTATACTTACATACCATTTTTATTACTATAGTTGCAGCCGTTTAGCAGTTAAAAGAGTTGGGACTGATTTTTTTGGGCACCCTGTATTTTCTTAGATCGTAAAGATATTACAATGGGACCTATTTCAGACCAAGATCTTTCAAACAAAACAAAAAGTATTAAAATCGGAGCATCCGTTCAGAAGTTATGAGCTAACAAACATAAAAAAAACATACGGTTTGAATTGAGAACCTTCCTTCTTTTTTGAAGTCGGTTAATAAAAATACACATTGATTTGTTCTTTTACTTACATCCTTTATATGATCAATTAATTGTAGTGTAAAGTTAAAAAAAAAAAAGAAAAATAAAAAAAAGAAAAAAAAAAGAAAAAGAAAAAGAAGGAAATAAAAAGAAAACAAAGTAATTAGCTACTAACATTTTTGCGACCAACGACATAGATTCACGACAGTTGAAAACCTCTAACTCCACCAGTGGGCGTTTCATTCTACATTTTTATGCATTATTTATTTCTTAAAAATATACCAAATATTCATATTTATAATATCAGTATATCTCGGATATAAATGCTTTGATTAGAAAGAGCAAAATTACAATGTATATCCATTTGTAATATAAATGTGAATATGGAAAATATTGTTCTGAAATATTGTAACTGAGGAGAATAAAGCCCACAGTCGGACCTAACTGTAAAGAAGAAAGAAAAATCATGCAGTACGCATTGATTAGTAACACTTTCCAACTGTACGTAATTGTTGTATCGAATAACTTTTAATATTCTTTCCCTACGTTATCACACAACAGACAGAAGGACTGAAAAATATACAGATAGACTAATTGATAAAATTACTCTTAATCATTTTGGAGAGTGTTAAAAAGGCTTAACGCAAAAAAAAAAAAAAAAAAACAGCCATTAGATCATAATTACAGCTTTTGATCTATCTGAATATTTTAGTGTAGCCCTGTAAATCAGAAAGTTAATCATATCATATTCTATACAAAATATTATTTTAGAATATAAATAATACATTTCAATATTTTTATGATTTTTTCAGTAGAAAGACTTTTAAATATAACTTTCAAAAAATTCTGTCCTAAAACGTAATGCTTTGGAGTATTTGTTGTTGTTGTTGTTGTCCCTGTAAACAAACTAGTTGTACAGGACCAATTAATGTCATATTAAATGGGGAACATTCCATACGGAAAATATTTATAAAAATAACACTCATAGAACATAATGCTTTCGAAGAGATATTCACTCCATTTTTAATATGGAACATCCGATAGTGAACTTCAATAAAATATATCAGTTTCGAGATATTCCATAAATATTTACAGGAGTTAGAGCGCGGGCAGACAGATAGACAGACAGATGGATAGACACATAAACTGAAATCATATTGACACTTAAAAATGTTAGAAAGTGTTAAAAACGCTTAATGTAAACGAAAGTACAAATCTAGCAATTTTTTATTAATAACTCTTAATATAAATGGATATTTCTGTGTCACCCTGTAAATCTAATGCTAATCATGCTACATTCTATGCAAATAATTTTTTTTTGTGCATTTAAATAACATATTTCAATTTCCTAAAACTTCGTGGAAAGTAAAGTTATTAAAATTTGATTTATAGAAATATCTCTCATAAAACGCAATGCTTTGGAATAATTTTGAATGTCCCTGTATATAAATCGGTGGTGGTATTTCCTCCATTTTATACAGGACACATCCAATAGGGAATTTGAATAACATATTTCAATTTCATTAAGATATGTTTACAGTAAAGGTATAAAAATATGGTTTATAGAAATAAATCTCATAGAACACAATGCTTTTAAATACTTTCGAGTATCTCTGTACACAAACCAGTAGTGGTATAAACTTTATTTTCAATAGGGAACATCCGGTAGTGCAAATGATTAACATATATCAGTTTCAGGAAATTCCATAAATATTTACGGGAGTTAGAGCTCGGAGAGACAGACAGGCAGACAGACAGACGGACATGCAGATACGCAAAACTGAAATCCTATTCACACTTAAAAAATGCTAGAAAGTGTTAAAAACACTTAAAGTAAACGAAAGTACAACTTTACCAATTTTTTATTAATACCTCTTAATATAACTGGATATATTTGTGTCACCCTGTAAATCTAATGCTTATCCTGTTATATTCTATGCAAAACATTCTTTTGTGCATATAAATAACATATTTCAATTTCCTAAAACTTCGAGGAAAGTAAAGTTATTAAAAATTGATTTATAGAAATATCTCTCATAGAACGCAATGCTTTGAAATACGTTTGAGTGTCCCTGTACATAAACCTATGGTGATATTCTCCTCCATTTTATACAGGAAACATCCAATAGTGAACTTGAATAACATATTTCAATTTCATTAAGATATGTCTACAGTAAAGGTGTGAAAATATGGTTTATAGAAATACCTCTCATAGAACACAATGCATTGAAATACTTTCGGGTATCCCTGTACACAAAATAGTAGAGGTATAAACTCCATTTTCAATAGGGAACGTCCGATAGTGAACTTGAATAACATATATCAGTTTCAAGAAATTCCATAAATATTTACGGGAGTTACAGAAAGGAAAGGCAGAAAGACAGACAGACAGGCAGATAAACAAAACTGAAATCATATTCACACTTAAAAAATGTTATAAAGTGTTAAAAATGCTTAAAGTAAACGAAAGTACAATTCTAGCAATTTTTTATTAATAGCTCTTAATATAACTGGATATTTTTTAGCCACCCTGTAAATATAATGCTAATAATGCTATATTGTATGCAAAGCATTATTTTGTGCATATAAATAACATATTTCAATTTCCTAAATCTTCGTGGAAAGTAAATTTATTAAAATTAGATTTATATAAATATCTCTCATAGAACCTTTGGAATACTTTTGAGTGTCTCTGTGTAAAACCCGATGGTGGTGTTTCCTCCATTTTATACAGGAAACATCCAATGGTGTACTTGAAGAGCATATTTCAATTTCATTAAGATATGCCTACAGTAAAGGTATTAAAATATGATTTATAGAAATACCTCTCATAGAACACAATGCTTTGAAATAATTTCGGGTGTCCCTGTACACAAACCACAGTAGAGATATAAACTCCATTTTGAATAGGGAATGTCCGATAGCGAACTTGAATAACATATTTCAATTTCATTAAGATATGTCTACAGTAACGTTATGAAAATATGGTTTATAGAAATTACTCTCATAGAACACAATGCTTTGAAATACTTTCGGGTGTCCTTGTACACAAACCAGTAGTGGTATAAACTCCATTTTCATTAGGGAACATCCGATTGTGAACTTGAATAAAGTATTTCAATTTCATTAAGATATGTCTACACTAAAGGTATGAAAATATGGTTTATAGAAATACCTCTCATAGAACACGATGCTTTCAAATACTTTCGGGTGTCCCTGTACACAAACCAGTTGAGGTATAAACTCCATTTTAAGTAGGGAACGTCCGATAGTAAACTTGAATATCATATTGCAATTTCATTAAAATATGTCTAGAGTAAAGTTAAGAAAATATGGTTTATGGAAATACCTCTCATAGAACACAATGCTTTCAAATACTTTCGGGTGTCCCTGTACACAAACCAGTAGTGGTATAAACTCCATTTTCAGTAGGGAACGTCCAATAGTGAACTTGAATAACATAATTCAATTTCATTAAGATATGTCTACAGTAAAGGTATGAAAATATGGTTTATAGATATACCTCTCATAGAACACAATGCTTTGAAAAACTTTCGGGTGTCCCTGTACACAAACCAGTAGAGGTATAAACTCCATTTTCAATAGGGACCGTCCGATAGTAAACTTGAATAACATATAACAGTTTCAAGAAATTCCATAAATATTTACGAGAGTTAGAGCGCGAACAGACAGACAGACAGACGGACAGACAGACAGACAAACCGAAGTCATAAACACTTTTCAACCTTGTTGGAAAGTGTTAAAAAGACAAAAACATGCAGTCGCGTAAACGTTAACACACAACTCAGCATGCTTGACTACAAAGGTGCTAGTATGCACCTTAAATGCAATAATTTACCGATTTTTGAGTCTATTGCGCTACCGTAAATTGAAAGATTTTGACAGTTTTAAATTTTTTTTGTCTTTTTACACCATTTTATTAAAGGATTTTCACTATAGCAGTTTAAAATATTATTGGTTGAGTACTGTGAAAAAAGTAGTAAAATAACTTGATTTTCGAAGAAAATCGAAATTTTAAGTATACTGCGCTAACTGTGGGTTCAATAAAATTTCTTTTTTTTTTATTTGCATTCTACTTAACTACAGAAGAGGCAAATTTTTTTGCTGTATAGCGTTTCGAAAAAAATACATTATTTTTTTTTCGACCCACCCTAATATATATATAATGTCAATATTGTTAAAATATCATTAAATTTTGCTTTACCATCGCTGAGATATTCTGCGCGCAAGGTTACACATCGACAAAATATTCACTCTGACATTTTTATAAATAAATAAGTCAATAATGTAGACTTTTTTTAATGTCTGTAGTAGATAAATAAAACCTTTCTTAACAACTGTAAAAATTTACAAGTTTTAAAAGTAGATATTTTAATGAATTATTGTAAATAAAATTATGGTCATTAATTTTTGATATCATCTACTATAAAAGGTACTTGACCCCAAAAGTGTTAATAAGTACAATTTAAATTAAGCAGTTTCAACTGAACAAAAAACAAGTTTTATGTGTAGTATACCAAACACATTCACCTGCTGAAATTCAAATTTTGTTATGATATTTATTATAACTATTTTTATGGTACGCAGGCATTATACACTGTTAAAAATGAACTATTCAAAAACGAGAAAATAGATGTTTTTGAGATTTTTATCAAACGTCAGTCGTTGTTTTCCGAAAAATAGGAATAATAGTAAAAATAAGTGTTATAATAATAATAAATATAATTATAAAACTAATAATTAAATTTCATGAAATACGTTGCTTTTAATTTTTTTTTATAAATCTCTTGAATAATGTACACAGCAAAAACACAATTCTCAAAAATAGGAGAAATCGTCTACAAAATAAGCATGATCATTACAAATATAAACAGGATTTGAGAAGTTCCATTTCTTGTAATAGCTCCCAGTTGGAGCGTATAATTTTTAAGATAATTTTTCCTCATTTAACTATTTATTTCATTTTCAATCTGTGATAGTGTAAAAAAAAAAAAAATCGATTTGTTTGTAATGGCTTAGAAGGAAAGCATCGGCTGCATCGAGACTAGAGATTTTGGGTAGGATTCCCATCAAGGGGAATTAATTATAAAATGTTTTTGTTTAAAACTAAATTGTTTATTTTTCACTTATTCATAATTTTACTATGCTAATTATGCAGTTAATGTTATGCAGTTTTTAGATTTTTCGAATTCTAGAATATTTTGTTCTAGAAAATTCTTCATTTTGTGTAGGATTCCCATCAAGGGGAATAAATTATGAAAGTTTTTTGTTTAAAACTAAATTGTTTATTTTTCACTTACTCATTGTTTCACTATGTTAATTATGCAGTTAATGTTATGCATTTTTTATATTTTTCGAATTGTAGAATATTCTGTTCTAGAAAACTCATCATTTGCATATAAAGTAATATAAAATTTGAAATGAAGAGTTAAATGAGAGAGAGAGAGAGAGAGAGAGAGAAATAACAATCTTAAAATGAGAAATTCCTACTCCAATCTATTATAAATAATTAAACTTCTCAAATATGTGAAGATTCTACTTATTTATGAAAATTGTGTTTTAACATTGCATAAAGCACTGAAATTCATTTCAAATTAATTATCTTACAAACTTCTGCCCGTGGGTGTCATTTTCAAAAATATTATTTAGCAAAAAACTACTTTTTAAATCACATTCATAAGATACAAAATGTTTAAAGATCATTCCTTTGAAAATAATGCTTATCTTTTAGTAAAAATTAATGTAATAATAATAAAATAAAATAAAAACTAGTATGTTGTGGCCACCACAAGACTTTCTTCTATATTTTCCTATACATATTCAATCAGTAACAATATTTAAAAAAAAAAAATTTTTTTTTTTTTTTTTTTTTTTTTTTTGTGAAAATTAATACATATTCAATCACTAACAATAATAATAAAAAAAAAAAAAAAAAAAAAAAAAAAAAAAAAATCGAATTTTTTTCTAAGTTTTTTTTTTTTTGTTAAAAGTAAAAAAAATCGATAACTTTGTTTTAAATTATCACAGATTTATGGTTCAACCATTCGTTTTAAAGGTATTGACGAGATCTTTCGAATGATACCCATCTTCAAAATTTAACCCCCCCCCGGGGGGGGTAGGGGGGGAACCGATGCCCCCCCCCCCCATGCACAATTTTTTTTTCCTAGTTAACTACTACTATCATCAATAATTCAAAATAATTTTACAATCACAAGTTTAAAATAACTCTCATTATGCCCATTTATACGGAATTTTGTCCTATGCTGCCATGTTAAAAATTTGCATAAAATGCGATTACAGCGCCACCTGTTGAGCTATTGATCCCCAAATCTAATGGGCACCAGTTCATGTCAGGGTGCAACTAAATACCAAGTTTGGTTAAATTTCATTCATATGTTCGTGAGATACAGCGTCCAAAAAAAATGATACAGACAGACAGACACACAGACAGACAGACACACAGACAGACATTTTCTAAAAACTATCAATTCGTGTTCAGGACATCCCAAAACGTGTAGATCCGTCAAAAAACGGAGGTCGAAAATTTTCGCGAATCCAATTCTTTCTCTATATTACATATAGAAGAAAGTAATAAAGCACACTAAGTTTTTATTTTTTTAAAGAATGTAGAAAACCAATTTCGATATCAGTGTTTTCATTGAAAATTGAGATGCATAAGGAAAGGAAAAGATAAAAAGTAATCTTGGGATATAAATCATATATTTATTATGTTCATTGAAGATGGCCTTTTCATGTGCAAAAGAATATTTCATCGGATTGAATTTATTCTGTTGAAATATTTAAAAGTTTTTTCTTATGTAAAATGTAAATTGCCTTAAGTGAAGCATCTTTGTTGCTTTGATCTTTACCAGACTTTTTTTCTTTTGCTATAGAAAAGCATGGAGATAAAATGTTTATAGCTTATTCTATATATCATACAGTACAATAAGAAAATAAAATAACTGTATTGCTTTGGTTGAGATAACAAAAATGGATTACATTATTTGTCCTCTATCAGGAAAACAAAAATACAGAAAATATTATTCTTATTTTTAGAATCCTCTTGGATTATATTGTGATAAATATTTAAAAACATCCGTAAATTGTAATTCAATTATCAGACAAGAATTCTTTTCTCTTCCGATGATAATGTAATTTGTGTTAATATATATATATATATATATATATGTTTAAATGTATTATAATTTTTTAAACTATTAAAAATTCTATTATTTGTTTGTTATAATGAAATTTTCAATGGTTTTAAAACAAAATTTTGACATGTTTGAAATTAAATATTTGATATTTTTGCATGTTCCTTGATATTTAAAAGTGAAGAAATGCATTGAGTATTATCCTCTGAAAGAAAAAACTGATATTAAAGATATGAAATGACATATTTTTATTCATATACATACATACATACGTACACACACTCACACACACACACACACACACACACACACACATATATATATATATATATACAGTCGGTAACAAAAGTATCCGAACTCTAGCAAAAATTCCTATGTAAAAAAAGTAGAGTTGATACAGTTTTGTTAAATAAGTCCTTGTCGAATCATGTTCTTAGACTGACTAAGAACATGATTCGACAAGGATTTATTTAACAAAACAGTATTAACTCTATTTTTTTTACATAGGAATTTTCGCTAGTTTTCGGATACTTTTGTTACCGACTGTATGTATACCGGATGTCCAATAAGACTGTAGACGTTTTAAAAAATCATAAAAATAATTGAAGGAATTGGTACAATTGACCGCGGTTTGCGAAAAAGTTATTATCGTGAAGGGATACATTTTTCGTTAAATAAATAAATAAATAAATAAATGAATAAATAAAAAATAGTTAAATTTTTCACCGATAGAGGGCGCTGCATGGATGCGTAACTTGAAATTTGTAAAATGCAGACCCTTTCAAACTTATATTAACAGATCTAAAAAGGATGAAATAAAATCAAAATTAAAACAATTATAATTTAGTTGTTACTTTAAATTTTGTGTTAGTCATAATAATAAACCTAATAATGGCTTCGATCCTTTACTCTCCACATTTTGCGTTTGTTGTTTATCATCATTGCGTAGCGGAAGGTGTAAAAGTTTTAGTAATCTTTGTAGGTCATTCGCGCATCTGTATCACATGGCTGTTTGACGTCATAGTGAATATAAAAAAACTAAGCATCGAAACAAACATTTGAACTTTAACGATAGAGAAACCGCTAATCTGCAGATTACCTTGATAAAATACAGAAAACTCTTAATTCCACACTTTAACGGGTCATTTTAGTTAATCTTCAGATTAGCTAGATAATCTGCACATTAATGGATTTCGAGCTTTACTGGTAAGATATATATAATTAAAATAACTTTTATTTGAGTGTTATTGGTATTATCATGTATTTATCAATTGCTTAATTTATAACGTTCTTAAATTCTTCACTTTATATACATATAAGAAACAGTTTTTATACATAGCATAAGAAGAAAAGAAAAATTAAAAATCCAGTACTAAATTAACATAAAATTAATACAAGTTCTTTAGTGAAAAAAGGAAAACAAAACATACAATAATCAATACTTTATTAGAGTATAAAATGAATTATTGTATCCAAATATACGTAAATTTGGTACATCAGTAAGAATGAAGATGGATAAATTTTCAGAATAACTTATCAGATATTTATGCCCTATTTACCTATGAGACAACTGAAATCAATTTAACAAGAGAGTGATAGAGAGAGGAATTCAAAAGTTACATTTACATACAGGTTGACTTTGCTTGCTTTGCCAATCACTATATTTAAAGGAATTTTCAAAATTTATTAATCACTATATTTTAAGTAAATAAAAAAAAAAAAAAATCGCTACGTGTTCTTCTGTATTTGGCAATGTGTTTGCCGCCTTCCTCTGTATCGTTTCCGTGTCGTCACTGCTTGTATTCACGCCTTAAATGAACATTTCAATTTTTGATCTACTTGGACGATGAGTTGCGCTGCTGTTATTCAAGATGTATGTTTTTCTGACAGTCATTTCTGGGACATATTAACATATTCCTTCCATGACAATAGATAACAACACCAGACAGTCTCCTCAGCTATCTATTTATTATTATTATTATTATTATTAATTGAAGAAAAACTAATAAAAAATTCAGAAATAAGGCTTCGAGGGGCGTCAGGAGATGTGAAAAAAAAACCTCCATGCAAAACTATGTAGCTTTGTAATGAGCCGTTTGTCTACACATCGAAAAATACTCCTCTTCGTTTTTTGTCCCTTTCTAACTACCCCTACTGTTTAGGGTGATACAAAAACAATGATTTTTTTTTTTTTTTTTTTTTTTTTTTTTTACAATTGACACCTTTTTTTTTTTATTATCTGCAAAAAAGCACAACATTGGCCCTCAGAGGATCGAACCCATGACCTTCGCTTTACTAGCATCACGCTCTAACAAACTGAGCTAAATAGCAACGATAACGCTTTGACATTTACGTTTCTATTTCCACTGTCTATCACTCAAGAAATTTATATACTTTACATAATTTTTAAAAACTAAATAAATATTCGGAAATCTGGAATATTGATGCAAAATTCTGCAGCTCTGAGATCAGTCGTTTGGGAACAAGGCGACACACACACACACACTCACACACATCTTCTTTTAAAGAGATATGATAAATAAATCCACTGCACGGGAGAAAAAATAAAATGAAATTCATAAATTATAAGAAATAATTAAAATAATTACATTAAGGAAAAAGAAAATTCTAGTTCATACATTTTAAGGTCATTGAAGAACGATATGCAGAAAACTAGTTTAAAATAAATTCATTGTTACCATTGTAGTAAGAAAAGCGGTAATGCTAAATAGTTTAATTTTGAAAAATGTGAGAAACTTGAAAATTGCAATTGTAAAAAGTGTTTTTTAAACGAATAATCAGATTATAACCCTATAATATATTAAATTAATTAATATTTAAAATTTCTTTTGTAAAACGCATTTTATTTATTTTTTACTTTTCTTTTTATTTAGGATAAATAAAATTAGTCCTGCCATTTATTTACCAAAAGAAAATATAATAGATTTGTTAATTTCTTTAAAAGAAAAATAATTACTTCTTTTTTACAAGGTAGGTACTTGTATATAATGCCCCATTATGCTATGATAAAAGTAATCACAGCTAACATTAAAATTTATGGAAATTAAAATATTATCTATGTCTCAGAATATAAATTTATATGACACTATTTTATGTGTGCAGACTTAAGCATAATACATAAAAGCCCATTTGCGAATTAATATATATAATAATTTCTTTTAAATGTTACTTTATTACTGTTTTACGTTAAATAATTATTTTATTATAAAAAATGAAATATCATAAGCATAAAAGGAAAATAGTTAGGAGATCTTTATTAATGCAACTGAATTCGTAAAAATTTTCGGCCTCGGGTTTTCGATGAATTTACACTTTTCAAGATGTTCAGAACATGATTTGATAATTTTTAGAAAATGCCTGTTTGTGTATGTGTGTGTGTGATTAAATTATGTGGCGAATGTACCTCAGGAACTTCTGAGAATTTCATAAAAGCTGATATGTAGTTGCACCATGATATAAATTAGTGCCTATCAACTTTTAGTGGAAACCTTTAAATAGATGGCGTTGCCATCCCTGTTCTTGAAAATTTTCAACATGACGGTATAGCAAAAAATTTCATATAAATCTACATAAAGCGAATTATTTTGTAATAATTATTATGAAAATAAAAAGAATTATTTATAATATTAATAGTAGTCAACAGCAGAATGTTTATTGTATATATAGGAATACCGCTAACCCCCGGTGGGGAAGTGGAGAGGGGGGGAAGGTGGGGAAGTGGAGGTGGAAAGGTGGGGAAGGAGGGTGGGGAAGTGGAGTCATTATGGGTATCTTTCGAAAGATCTCGTCAATACCTTTAAAATGAAGGGTAACTTTTGATCTGCAGCAATTTAAAATAATGTCGTCATCGATTAAAAAAAAAAAAAAAAAAAAGAAAAAAAAAAGAAAAAAAAAAAAAACTTACATAAAAATCGTAATTTTAAAGATGTCTTATAGAGAATGAAATTGACTTTCTTTGGACATTTAGTGTTACACTACTACTCTAGGATGGAAATTATCTGCATTCATCATGGAAGATATTTTTAATAAATTATTCTTACTTATTGCATTTGTATAGGAAAATACAGATGAAAGTCATGTTGTGGTCATAACTTATATATATATATATATAAGGAATTATATTACGGCATTTTTAATTTCGCCCCCATTCCTTTTTTTTTTTCGGGAGTGAAAAGGAATAAATTCAAATAAAACTAATAAAATATGATACGTAATATCTAGATCAGTCACATTCCGAAAATCGATAGCATAAGCTCCAACTTTTCAAAAACTTCTAGAATGGGGAGTGGTTTTTATTTTTACAAAGATAACATTTATTAAACTAACGTAACATAAAAATTGCTAAAAACACTTTTTAATGCTTTAAAACATTTCATTTTGTTGAAAGAAAAAAAAAAATATTGCTTAAAATAATGGGGATAATTGTCGATCTAAATATCTTTACCATATGAAATAACATAGATCTCCTTAAAAAAGAAAAGAAAGATATTTTGAATATTTTAAAAGCTAATTCATTTTCTAAATCCGCTTTTCTACGACTCATTAAACTTAATAGAAATAAATAAAGCATAAAACATTTAGTTTTTTAATTTAAAAAATGCATTCAAAAAATTAAATTTATTTTCATTACTTTTAATATATTTAAAGATTATTGAATTGTGAAACTACGAATTTTATTTTTTCCCCCGTATATATCCTTTAGTAATTTGCTCATTTAATGGGGATTTTCTTTCAACTTTTTTTTGCGCAAAGAACGAGCAAAAGTGCAGAATTTATAAATTTATTAATTAAACATATGTACGTTGTAAAAAAAAGCCTTGTGTAAGTTTACAAATAAAGTATTGGCAATCCGGGTGCCAGTACTTATTGCAGAAATTTACAGAACATTAGTAAAATATCTCTTCTGTAAAATTTGTGACACTTCTGTAAATGTTATATAACTGAAATATAAATAAATAAATAAATAAATAAATAAAATAAAAGAGAGTACATACTTACAGTTACACGTTTTTAATCATTTTTAAATGATATGAACCTTATTATTTATCTTTTATTTTTTCTAAAAAATAAGATTATAAGATTACAAAGAACGTTATTAAGATATATTACATATATTATTATACATATTTTAAAGCATATAAGACGTACTATAGAATTGAATTCTACTTAAGTTAATATGTTAGAATTTTTTTTATATTTTTTTATACTAAGCATGAACAGAGTACCTCTAATAATTTTCACCTGAACACACAGTATACTGTTCATCTGTGTAGATTTACAGAACTTGCAGTTGTCAAGTCAATTATGAATAAAATATTATATGTAAAAGTTGAAACATATGATTATTAAGTTTTAATGCTTATAGTAAAAATTAAAACATACTGATAGATTTTAAATATTTCACTCATTAAATAGCTGCATTACTCTTTATCTTTACATTTTATTTGCTTCTTAAAATAACATTAATTTTTAAAAATACTTGTTGTTTTTCCAAAAGTTTCATGTTCGTGGCACAGAAAACAAATATTAACTTTTAGAAATGGTCTCTGAAATCCATAGTGAAGCACGAAAAGTGCTATCAGAGGCACTCTCCAAATTTATATTTAAAAAAAAAAAAAACTTTTAACTTTGCATTTTAATTTTATGTTTGTCGAAATCTCTACTAACCTTTTAAAGTACAAATATTAAATAAATGGTGTAAATCATAATTTATGGTACTCGATTGTCAAAAAATTACATTGAATTAGAGAAAATTGCAGTAACTATGGTGATTGAGGGCTGTAAAGGGTATTTATGGTGATTTTTCCGCATATCCATCCGTTTTTCAGAGTGTATATTTTATATATATGATAAATTGTTTCACCTCCTGCTCATGGAACACTCAGGATTTTCTTTCCAAATTGTCAGAAATTCCGCATTATCCTAGTTGTAAGCAATCTATGAATAATTTATAATCATTAAATGCATTGATTTTTCCAAATTACAGTCAAATTCATAAATATACATTAGTAGTATTTCATTTAAATTGCTTTTCAACAGTTCAATATTTTATGCAACATTCATATTTTATTTAGGTCAATGCATCCAAAATATTTTCTTGATGAAAGAACTACACGCTTCTTTGAAAATATGATAAGAAAAATCTAATGTACAATTTCATACACCGATGAAATAATTTCAAGAATAAACTTAAATTCTTAATATTAAATTCTATTTTTTTTATAGTATAAATAAATAATTCTATAAAAGAAATTTAATTTTTACATTATATATATATATATATATAACTTTTCAATATTCAGAAATTCATTAATATATACGGACAAATATATACAGAAATACAGGAAAATATGGAACACCAAGCTACTGAATGTATGTTTACTTATAAATTTACATTTATACAATTTTCAGGATTAACACAGACAGTATTAGACATTATAAAATGTCGAAGTATGTTTCAAATTGTTTTCCATTAGTATTGATATGGAACTCACATTTTTAGCGAATTAATTGCCAGATATTGTCGAAAATTACGGGTATCCCTTACATAACCGATCAAGTTACTTATACGTGTAACATGGTTATGCATGCTGCGAACGGGGACATATTTTCCTAAAACAAGTAATCAGTATGAAATAATTACAGAAGATAATATCAAAGATCTCACGAAATTCACTGCATATAGAACGCCACTATTGCCTTCTCGCGTAATTTTAATAGACGACTTGAATCTCTGACGCCATTCGACGTCATGATGACGATTTGTTTTTAATTTAACCTATAGAAGTCTTAATTGAGCCCACAAATTATGAAACATAGCCAATCGTAACGCAGTCTTTTCCCACAAACATTGGAAGATATATATATATATATATATGCAAATAGTGCAGTTTTCTTATTCCAACTTGCTTCAATTCATTTAGATTTGACTTTATTTCTTTTTTGGTTTGATTTGTGTGGTCTTTGTTTTTGACCATATTAATTGTTTAAATACTGATATCAAATCATCTTTAAATTCCAACTGTATGTGCTGATAATATTACATTTCTACTTCACGCTTTGATTAACGCTCTCTCTCTCTCTCTCTCTATATATATATATATATATATATATTAGATGAACCTGAAAATATTGTATTTTTTTACAATAATTTCAAATAGATATTTTTTTAACAAGTATTTATTTTTAATCAATTATGTTATGGCTCTCATTATTAACAAAATTTTTCTATCTTGTGTGAAGATTTTAATATCGGATCGATACAAATCAGTTGGTTTCTGACAAAAAACTCTGAACATCATCTAAATATTAAAATTTTCTGCAACTTAAAAAAATGTTACAGCGGCCGAAATAAATGAAAATCCTATTACAAAAAATATCGAGCGAGTATGGTAGGTGAGACAATGCCTCTCTCCATATGTAATTGTTTTCCAAGTTTCATCTTGAGCAGTGCAGTTTTGCACTATCGTTTTTCAGAATAACGCTTTTCTATTTACAGTCGCTGAGCACATTTCAATTAAAGATTGGTTTACTTTATCCACTTGTTTCCAGTAAAAGTCAGCATTAACAATTTGTCCAGGTTTTAGCACTTCAAAACGAACTCCCCCAAGAATACTCAAATAATCGAACAAAAGCGTCTGTTTGTAGTGTAAACTTGGCTTAAATGTACTTTTTGACGATTCATTCGGAGAGAGGTACTACTACGTCCGTCTTAGATAATCATAATGTGCCTTTTTGTTTAATTTCTAGTGATCAAGTGATCAAAAAACGCTTCTATTTTATGCCGATGAAGCACTAAGTTGTATGTGCTACATCGATTATCGTTGCTTTCTTTAGTCAAATTATTCGATACCCTAACAACTGCTTTGCTTACTTTACCAATCGCCTGCATATGTTCTTAAATGATAAACCAAGGTAGGTTAAGACTGTTTGACAGTGTCTCGATTTTTTGACACTAACTTACTTCCACTTAATATGTGACTGTCTAAAGTTATTTGTCTTCCTGATCGATGCGAGTCACAGATATACATATATATATATATATATATATATGAGGGTTACTCTGAAATTTTTGAGATACGAGCAGACGATAAGCGGTAGAAAAAAAATTATCGATTGGATTTGAAAATATGAACAATTTTAGCCTGTTAGACGATTTTTTACATGCCATTTGTGAATAGTTTAGCGTAGAATAAATTTTAGACAGAAAAGAAAATGGAGTTGATAGGAAAACATTATCGTGCTATGATTTTCAATGATTTTAAAGTGGGATTAAATGAAGAAGAATCCGTTGAACGCCTACAATTAGCTTTTAGAAATGAAAGTCCATCTAGTGCAACTGTATTCAAATGGTTTTCAGAATTTCGCAAAGGTCGTCATTCTCTCCAGGAGAAAAGACACAAAGGAAGGCCCTTGTCAGCAATAATCCCAGATAATGTGTCTGGCATTCGGAAAATGTTAATCGACGACAATCGCTGTACCTACCATATGATACAGAAGGAACTACACATTGGATCCGATGCAATACATAAAATTATTCATGAAGAATTGCATATTAGAACATTTGTTCGCCGTTGGGTTCCTCGTAATTTAACAGAGCATCAAAAAAAGAGCGTGTCAGAATCAGCAAAGAAACCCTTAAATTGCGGTGGCCACTATAGCAACTATATATATTTCCACGTGAATGCACCGTACAGTCGGTAACAAAAGTGTCCGAACACTAGCAAAAATTCCTATGTGAAAAAAATACACTTCATACGGTTTTGTTGAGAAAATCCTTATCGAATCATGGTCTTAGACTGACTAAGAAAAAGATTCGACAAGGATTTATTTAACAAAACTGAATTAAGTGTACTATTTTTACATAGGAATTTTTGCTGGTGTTCGGACATTTTTGTTATCGACTGTATGTATGAAGATTGTAAAAGTCGAGCTGGTGAATGAAAACAGTTATCCTCGCATATTATTTAACTTAAAATGTATGCGAGATAAAACATTTCAATAAATATTTGAAGCAATTGCTTAATGAAATATCATAATAATTAAAAATCTGTATTTCCTTAAAAAAAAAAAAAAAAAAAAAAAAAAAAAAAAAAAAAAAAGATCTTTTTTGTTAGAAGCTTTTAACTGATGATTACTTTCTAAAGATGTAACAAATTAATTTAAATTAAAATAATACGCACATATATTCACATATTTTATTCTAAATACAAGTTGAAATAATAATATTTTTATGCACTTCTATTATTAAAAAAACATGTTTTATGAAGTAACACAATAATAATAAAAAACGTGTCTATTAAAATGAAAAAAAATTCCTTTTTATTAGTAACTTTTTGTAATGAATATTTTTCAAAGATGAAACCAGTTAGTTTATATTAAAATAATACGTACGCATATTTTATCGTAAATAACATTTGAAATAATAAAATTCTTATACACTTCTAATTAGCTTTAAAAAGATGTTTTAAAGTATTTTTAATTGTATTTCTTTTTACGTTAAGTATTTTTTTTTCTTTTTTGAATATTTGCATATCTTCAATTACTTCATTATTTAAAGAAGAAATTAATTGAGCATCACGAAATTTGTTAATATATAATGAAAAAAAAATTCATTAAAAGTTTCATTTATTAAATATATATATATATATATATATATATATATATATATGTATAAAATACATTAAAAAAGTAATAAAATGAAAAAAAAAAAATACTGATTAGAAAATGCCCAATGTTTTTATTTTGTCGAGATACGTCTTTTCATGGCTCATTACCGTGGCAAACAAAGCGTAAGCTGAATGTCATTCGGTATAAAGATAAATAGAAATTTTAGAAAATAGAAAATAAAAAGCGATTTTTTTACAGGCTTCTTAGTTCCACTTTTGAGATCTCAATCTTTACACGAGCTTTAAATTCTAAAGTTAGTTTTTATGACATTAATTATATAAGAAAAGAGCATGTATAATTAGATAAAATTTAAATTAATAAAAATGAATACTTATAGGAGAGGAAAATTAACGGTGCAAAATCATCACCCTACCGATGATAAATTTTTTATAAAATAATTTTTATTGCCAAAATCCATTTCATTAATATTAATTTCCAATAAAAAAATATTTCAAAATGCAAAATATAATTCAAACTTTAGTAATGCATATATCATTTTTTTTTTTTTTTTTGGGGGGGGGGGGTTGCATATATGAGGAAAATATTTTCAGTTTTTTTTTTTTTTTTTAATTATATTTATTTACTTATTTTTATTTGTGTGTGTGTGCTATTGATCTGTATGTTTCAGATTTATCATTGTACACGTCAAGTAGATAGAGAAGATATTTTGTGCTCTGAACTATGGTATTTCCTACTTTAGTATTTACGGTATTTTTCTACATTTATTAACCAATTGGGTTTCTATTAAGTGAATTATTTTTTTTGTATAAATTAATATAAAATATCATCAAATTTTGTTTAGCTTTCTGAAATTAATTTTCATTTGAATTCAATTACAGAATCAAATATTAATAGTATATTCAAGCATCTTAACTTCTGTACATCGATTTACAGACTACAAATATCCATAATTATATTTTGCATACTTTTTAAAGGTAAGATTCAGAGAAATCAGAATGAGTATGGATTATATTACCCATAACATCGAGCACATAATTGTGCAAATTTTGTATCAATTCAGAAAATGCTGAGAGAGACTATTTGGTTTCAAAGTCTGTACGAGAAAAAAACGGATTGATATTTTGTTAACGGAGTATGTATTTAAACGAACACGAAAACATCCATCAATACGTTTACGCGCAACTGTAAGCGGTGGTCGAACTTTACTAAATAAAGTAAAGAATATTTTGCATATAAAAAATTAACGATCAAAATAAGTCACACCCGAATAAGAAATGTGTGCTGAGATATGTGAAATCGGGTAAAATTTTCACGCTGGCTTTTTGAACACGATATTTAAAATCAGGGCCCGACTACGCTTTTTAAAGACCCGGAGCACTGATGCTATTTGGAGGCCCCCTTACCCTGCTCTCTAAAGAGCTCGCCAAAATGAACCCTTTTCAAAAACAAAAATAAAATAATTAAATAAAAATTGTTCATTTTTTAAATTTTTCCTTCAATTATACATTCTATTTCCTGGTTTTTTTAAGCAACCTATAATAAAATCACTAGTTTTATCTTCAAGACAAACGAAAAACTGAAGCACATTGATCAGTCAATGTTCAGGAAATTAGTCGCAAAATTTAATAACTGTTTAAGCTCTAATAAAATATAGAATAAAAAATTTTATCAATTTTTGTTTTAAAAGGACATATAATGAAAAAAAATGTACTATTATTGCTTCTAAATTTTTGGAAATGAGGCCCCCTAAATTTGGAGGCCCTGGGCCAGTGCCTCGTGTGGTCGTGCCATAATGTGGCGCTGTTTAAAATCACTAAGATAAAGGAAACATATGACTCAGATTTGTCTAGTTATGGTATATTTCAATTCCAAAAAGGCCATCATTATGCCCAAGGAAATGCATTTTAGAATCCGGAAATTGTTATTGCAAATGATAATAAGTATGAATATTTGTATTCGGGACATATGTGTCCACTTAATAGGTATACATGTGCAATAGGTATTTGTGTAATAGGTGTTAATAGGTATACATTCTATCATAGTAGCAAGAGACAAAACGCGACGGCCCCCTATGTATTCTTCATGCGTGGTTTGAGACAAACTTGCTGAGCAATTTTCAGAATGCGTTCTTGACCGTAGTTAACCTTATTAATATACGACATTTAACTGATTTATTTTTTTAAGCAAAAGACGATTTTAATAATGCATAGTATACAAAAGTGCATTATTTTTAGAACTAGAGTAGACCGATATTTTTTTCTCACGTCTCATTACAAGTTGGTGGTATGGACAACTATTGTAATTACTTTGGATGACTGTAATTAAATGGCAGACTGAAGTTTAACCAGCTGACCTCCACTGATGGATATATCCGATCACTGAGTAGTACTTTTTCCAACAATGCACTTACATTTCAAAATTATATAATTATAAAATGTTAACCTATTTTTTAAGTTAAAAGCTCTTAAATAATAGTTGTAAGGAATATAATCACTTGCATAGTAACATTTTAATCTCAAGTTCGAATAAGTATTATTTATGTACATTGAAAAACTGTGCAGGGAAAATTAAAATTGCAATTTTACCCTTTTTCAAATACGGTCAGAGAGCTAAAAAAATTTCCATTTACACAATTCCACGAAAATTATTTCTTTTAAATTTTAACAATGTTTCAACGAACTCAACGCAATGCTGATCTCTTATATTGTGAAACTGGCAGGATACGCCCGCTTCGCTAGTCCCTATTTTTAAATGAATCACTATAATTACTGAATTCTCAAAATTGCATTAATTTTTATCACGTGAAAAAAAAAAAAAAAAAAAAAAAAAATCTGATCAGGAAAAATGTCGCACCGGGTTCACATTGCCTTCGGAAAAAATTCCCAAAATGCTCTAACTCTTATTTCTATTATTTTCCCCCTTCGCCTCCCCTCCCGTCTATCCTAATAAGTTTACAAATTCGAAAATATCCGCAATCGATTTGTAGGTATCAAAAACCTCAGTGCACCAGTTTTGAACGATCTATCTCTATTTTTATTTTTCCCCCTCCGCTTGCACCTTCCCCCCCCCTCCCAATAAATTTAAAAATTCGAAAGTATTCGCAATCGATTTGTAGGTATCGAATGCCTCTGTGTACCAATTTTGAATGATCTAACTCTATTTTTTTTGCCCCTCCGCCCCCCCCCCAACTGCTCGTCCCTCCTAATAACTTTACACTTCCGAAAATATCCCCATTCGACTTGCAGGCCTTTAAAACCTATCTGTACCAAATTTTAACATCCTAACTGTATTTCTATTTGTTTTCGCCACATAGCTCCCCCTTGCTGCCCCACCTGGGGGCTGAATTTCTAAAATTTCAGAAATTGGTTTTTAGATATTTGCATTAGCTATATTTTAGAGCAAAAATTTCACTTATATCTGTTTTTTTTGTTTGAGATATATGGGATTATGTGAAATCACGTTTAACGCATATGAAATCAAGTTTCACCCCCTCCAACCCCTTGGGGACCGAATTTCTAAAATTCCAGAAATTGTTTTTTAGACATTTGTGTTAGCTATATTTTAAAACAAAAATTTAACGGATTTCTGTTTTTTTGTTTGAGATATGAAGGATTTTGTGAAATCACGTTTTGACGCCCCCCTCCTCTCCCTCTTGTGGGGCAAATTTTGTAAAATCGCTTCTGCCTACGTCATAGAAAGAACATTGTCACAGATTTTCATGTTTCTACGTCCAGGGGTTTGGTCTTGGCGATGATGAATCACTTCTTACTCGCTCAGGAAGAACGATTATATATATAGATAACTGATATTATTTTAGAAGATTTTTCTCATTTTAGAGGTTTTTCTAGTAAGCATATTCATAAAAAACTTAAAAATTTGGTTTAAAAAAATCCTTTTTTGGTATTATATATAAAAATAAAAATAGACCAGAAATGCTATACGTTTTTATACTTTATACTATCTTTTAAACCATACCTTTTCTTTTGTCAGATTAGATGGAGTTCTACTCGTACTAATACAATTAGAATATCTGGGTTTTTACTTTGTTTGTAATACTGCCATCCACACTTTTCGCACGGGGGAAGGTTTTTATTACTACAAAAAACATTTGTTGCGAGGTTTTTTTTTTTTTTTTTTTTTTTTTTTTTAATGATGTTTATTTAAAGTTTTGGACTTTCCAAAGCTTGTTCTATGGTGCCTTTGTATTACGTTATTTTATTCCACATTTCAAAACATCAAGACTTTTGGCATCGAAGACATGAATAATCTTGATCATTTTTTAGAAGCATAATATTTTTTACATTACCTTTGGACAGCAAAAAATAAAGATAAAAAAATAAATAATTAAAAATAAAAATGCAAATACATTTTTTTCTGCAGTAAATTTTATTTAAAATATTTTAAAATATTTTTAGACCTTTCTAGTTTTTATTCTAATTTTTTTTTTTTTTTTTTTTTTTTTTTTACAATTTGCTAGATATTTTACTTAGAATGAAAAAAAAAAGTATTATATAACGAAATAAAAATTTTAATTTCTTTAAAGAATTTAAAAATGAGTCTAAATTATAGTACAAGATTTGGCATTTACAATCATATTGAGAATTAAAAATCGGCATTACAGTTCTATAAACCAAGTATCAACTTCAGTTTCACCAGAGAACACAGCTTAAATAACGGATAACAACATCAAATTCACAGTATAAAATGTATTATAGCATTAACACACAGCAATGTGCTGCAAATAACAGTAGCAAGAGACTAGTCACGAGCATTTTACTGTAAGGCGGTTTGAAAGAAACAGACTGACTTGGTCGTATGGAATTCCTTATATACCCGCGTAGAAAACTGAGTATGTTCCAATAACTTCGGTTTTATTCGAGTCAGAGATTAGATATTTAGTATATGGATAGTAAGGTTATTAATAAATAATCACAGGAGACATGACGTTGGAATATTAAAACCCGAATAAACTACTACGTCAGAAACGCAAAAACAAAAAATATATATATATTTGAGATGCATACAGCTGTTTCGGTAGCCTTAAGCGTACCGTCTTCAACGCAAAAAGAAGACGGTACGCTTAAGGCTATCGAAACAGCTGTATGCATCTCAAATATTTTTCTTTGGCATTTCTGACGTAGTAGTTTATTCAGGTTTTAATAAGGTTATTCTCACCAAGGTTATTCTCACCAAGAGCGGAAAAATCGCCAAATTTGGCATCGAAGCCATTTCCCGATTTGGTGTAGCTTTTTAACAGGTTTTAACGTAAATTGAATTATTTTAACACGAAAATAATCTAGAGAGGCCGAAAATTAACATTTTATAACCTGACTAAGCCTCTTTGAATGGAATTATATATATATATATATATATATATATATAAAACTCTTATTATTTACAAATTCTTAATAATATATCGTTATTTTCATTTAAAAAAATACATTTAATTAAAAATAAATTAATTAATTAGAATTAAAATTAGATAAAATTTACTATGAAAATCCAGAACTTTTTTTTTTCTTATTCTTTTAGTTTTGGAAAAAGAAAATTTAACTTCTGAAATAAAGTTAGCTGTTTTATGTTTTATTGCGAGAACAGAATGAAGAAATGATAATATTGTATTCCAAGTATTTGATAATTACAAGTTATTCAAATATTTATGAACTTTAGAAAAATATTTAAAAAAAAAGTATTTTTTTATATTTTAGATGATTGTAATTGACCTAATATACTAATTATAATTATCTAACTACTCGCTCTTGAATACATTATATTTAAAACTGATTTCGTAAAACTTCTTTTTCCCAATGTTACTTCAAATACTAGTAAGCTTTGTCCGATGAATACGATGAATTCCGATGAATTGATGATTTGATTCTGATGAATACAATGAATTATATGCAATAAATTATTTACCTTTGAAAACTTTTTTTTTTTTGTCTCTTTGCATGAACATTTGTCTTTAAATGGCAAATACTCAATAGAAATATTATTTAATTTTATTTAATAATAATAATAATAATAATAATAGCAATCGCAACGATTAGAAAATCGTGCCAGTAGATTGGGAAAATTACTCTTACACGAAAAGACGCGGTATAGAAAAAATCGAAACAATACTTATATTAAAATCATTTTTATTTATAAACTATATTTAATAAATCTACATATAATAATGATCATACATAAACTAATAACCATATGAATGATAATTAATTTTATTTGAAACAATAAAATGTTTGGAACGTTGGATTAAAACTAAAGTAAATGAATGACATTACACTTACAAGTCGATTTGTACTAGTTTTCCCACCTTAAAATTCGAATTTCGAAAATCGAGAAAACTGCTTTTTGTTACTTTATGTAGAAGTCTATGCATGGGTACAAAATAAGCCAAAGAAACGTATACATGGCTATTGATACACATGGCTATTAAAAAAATGTAATTTGTTTTATGATTTTTCAAGAAATTATTGAAGAAAATGCATAATGGCAATTTAAAAACATTTTTTTCTTATAATTTATATACATATGTAAATATGTAAATATATTTTCTTTAAAATGTAAAACTATAAAGATTGTTTTTGTTTATTTTTTCTCTCGATAATTAAAATAAAATGTATTTTAAACGTTTATCAAAGCATTAAAATATTTTAAATTTTTATAAAATATTTTCAAATTTTAAATTTAATTTTTAAGCAAACTCTTTCTATATTTTATTTTATTTTACTTATTTATTTTATTTATTTATTTATTTGGTTCTTATATTAAATAATTTCAATGTTTATAAAAGAAAGTTTATTATTTAAAGCTGAAAAGTAAAATTTTGCAGTATCGTTTCACTCAATTTAAAGAGAAAAAAAAATGTATTTAACGAAAAATACATAATTCTATTCATTAAGATATTGAAAGGAAATTCTTTACTTATCTCAAATTTAACTCAAGGGAATTTATATTTTCTTGTAAATTTTTCTGAACATCGACAAAAAACATCGATATATATATTTTTTAATATTTACAATGTTTTCTAAAACGAAAATAAAACGTGTAATTTAACACCATGATATTTTTTTCCCGAAATGATATATTCTATTCTCCCCTGAGATCAGATAAATGAAAACAGAAAATAAATTTGGTATTTCATTCCACCAACCCAGTAATTCAATATTTCTATGAAAATTTAATAAAAAATTTTACATTTTCTAAAAAATATGTATTTTCTGCATTGAAAGGCGAAAAAAGAATATAATTTATTTTAGGTTTTTATTTTTACTTACTTTTTAAGAATTGAATAAAAATAATTTAGCTTAAGCATTCTTCTAAATTTATTTAATCACCCGTGGATGATTTTGACACAACGTGTGAATGTTATTATTAGTTATCTAAAAATCAAATTTCATATTTAGGTATGCGAAAAAAAAAATCGAAATGCTTATTAACAACTTAATATATAGCTACATGCACCATACAAAACAATAATTTAACTGTTTATGGTTCCCACTGGACATTTTAAATTAAATTTAACATTTTATGTGAGTGTGTGTTTGCATGTGTATAGTGAATTACAATCTTTAATTTAATATATTCTGCATAAAAATTTCTGAAGTATATTAAACTCATTTGTTAAACAATAAGAAAAGTTATATCTAAAATGTTACACTAATGCTATCTCATTTTTTTTCACATTTGCGTCTACCTCTTAATTTTTATTTATGTGTATTTTTATATTGGAAAACATTTATAAGATGTTATATGGAAATGTTAATGAACTTAAGTTATAAATTAAAACTTCAATTACTATTCTAACATAAAACAAATGATTTAAATTCATGTTTGTAAGAATTAATAAAAAATCAATTATTTGTTTTATTTACTGTCATATTTACATTATAGTATCATAGATTAACATTATATAACATTTACATTGCAAAATCATAAATTAACATGGTGGATAATTACTTCATCATAGAGGCTATCTTTCAATCAAATATAACAATATCGGATTTATTCATAATTATGTGAGTTACTGTATATTAAGTTTGAGAGTTATGTTGTCATTTTTAAAGTTTAAATCCTATAGAAATGAAATGAATTATGACGTTCCGCCTATTTCAACTCTCTAATAAATTTGAAAGCATTAAATTTATCGTATAAACATTTTAATTTTTTTTTTTTTTTTTTTTTTTTTACTTTTTTAAACGCTCCGTTTTCTATGTTTACTTGTCTCTCCGTATTAGTTTTTTTTTTTTTTTTCAATTAAAAATTGGTGTTTTTACTTATACATAGATTTAAAGTGCATATAGCATATGCATAGATTTAAAGTGCATTTAGTAACTTTTTTTAGAAATCTACCTATGGCAATCACTTAGTTTACCTATAGGGTATATTTGGAAGAACTCCCCAAATTTAAAATGGGATAACTGGGAAACAATGAGAAACTGAAAGGTGCAACAAGCGGCATGATCAGTAGGCAAGTCTAGAATTTGTTATAAACCGGTTTGGAAAAATACTTACGTGATTGGCTAATAGATGGCGCTTGAAGAACACAGTGTATTACCACTTAGAAGTACAAAAAATTCATTCATGAGTCTGTTTCATTGGTATCATGTGTAAAGAAAATGCATCGATTTAGTTATTATAGAAAATTGAAGAGATTATGTTGTATTCATTTAAGCAATGCGTTTTTAATGTATTGAAATATCACCGAATAGGTAAAATCCCCACGATGATAAGGTGAAATTTCAACAAAAACGGAATTTTAAAATATGCCCAGATCAGAAAACAATTCGTAATTTATTTAGATAGAATATTCCTCACCTGTCTGTCCAACATACCACTTATTTCGACTTTATGTCTCTCGCTGTTTCGCTCAGTTATGCCATTTCAAAGATGAGGAGTACTTTCTGAAATACACTGTATATGTTTATCTTATTAATAAAAGCGAAATGACCTCTGTCTGTCTTTCAGCTATCTACAGAAAAATATGCCGCACTTACAGACATCACATTCGGCACACATATAGTTTGCAACGTCTTCATGTGCACCTCGAAGCCGGATTTTCGTATTTTTAAATAAAAAGAAAGTTATTAAATAAAATATATTAGCGTATTTAACTCTATTAAATTTCTTGAATTTTTTTATGCGTTAAAAATGAGCCTGTTGCAATGAGATAAAATGCTTATATATATATATATATATATATATATATATATATATATATATATATATATATATATATATATATATATATATATATATATATATATATATATATACATATATATATTCATTTAATTTTTCTAAACTATCTAATTTTTAAACATAAAAAAGAAATGTGCGTTCATGATATCTCTATGTGAGATAAGATTTTATATAAAAAGACATAATACTCTACATGTGAAAAATAATTAAATAAAAAGAAAAAATTTAAAATTAAACCTGTATCATCGAAAATTTCTCATAATAATGACGTCAGAACATATATATATATATATATATTAGTTATTTATAATTAAAATACTAACTTCATTTAATCAAAAAGTCTGATATCTATTTTTAGCACGAATGGGCGTACTTTTTCATCAGACAGCAATTTTCCGTGGTCGCTGTTTTACTTTCCCCTTTAAATAAACGTGCGAAAATATATACATATTATATATATATATATATACTAGCAGGCTACGCCCGCTTCGCTGGCCACTATTTTTAAATGAATCATTATAATTAATGAATTCTCAAAATTGCATTAATTTTTATCATGTGAAAAAAAAAGAAAACAAAACTCTGATCGGGAAAAATGTCGCACCGTGTCCCCACTGCCTTCGGCAGCGTAGACCCGTGCGCGATACGCACGGGCGAATGCATATATATGAGCGCCCTAATAATTTTACAAATTCGAAAATATCCACAATCGATTTGTAAGTATCAAAAACCTCTATGCACCAGTTTTGAACGATCTATCTCTAATTTTATTTTTTTTACCCTTCCGCTCCCTCCCCCCTTCCCGCCAATCCCAATAATTATAAAAACTCAAAAATATCCGCAATCGATTTGTAGGTATCGAAAACCTCGATGTACCAAATTTGAATGATCTAACTCTATTTTTTTTTTGCCCCTCTGTCCCCCTCCTTCCCAGCCCTTCTAATAAATTTACACTTTCAAAAATATCCCCATTCGATTTGCACGCCTCTAAAACCTATCTGTACCAATTTTGAATGGCCTAACTGTATTTATATTTGTTTTTGCCCATAGCCCCCCCTTACCGCCCCACCCCCTACCCGCCCCTCCTAATAATTTTACAAATTCAAAATCATCCGCAATCGATTTGTAAGTGTCGAAAACCTCTATGTACCAATTTTGAACGATCTGACACTATTTTTATTTCCCCCCCCTCCCCTCCTCCCTTCTCACCCCTCCTTATAACTTTACACTTTCGAAAATATCCCCATTCGTCTTCCAGGCCTTTAAAACTTGTCTGTACCAGTTTTGAACGGCCTAACTGTATTTCTATTTGTTTTTGCCCATAGCCCCCCCCTTACCGCCCCGCCTCCCTTCTCGCCCCTCCTAATAATTTTACAAATTCGAAAATATCCGCAATCGATTTGTAAGTATCGAAAACCTCTATGTACCAATTTTGAACGATCTGACACTATTTTCATTCCCCCCCCCCTCCCCTCCCCCTTCTCGCCCTTCCTAATAACTTTACACTTTCGAAAATATCCCCATTCGACTTGTAGGCCATTAAAACCTATCTGTACCAATTTTGAACAGCCTAACTGTATTTCTATTTGTTTTTGCTCCATAGACCCCCCCCCTCCCCTTGCTGCCCCACCTGGGGGCTGAATTTCTAAAATTCCAGAAATTGGTTTTTAGATAGTTGCATTAGCTATATTTTAGAGCAAAAAGTATATATATTTTTTTTTTGTTTGAGATATATAGGATTATGCGAAATCACGTTTTACGCATGTGAAATCACGTTTTGCTCCCTATATTTTAAAGCAAAAATTCTACAGATATCTGTTTTGTTGTTTGAGAAATGAAGGATTTTGTGAAATTACGTTTTGCCCCCCCCCTCCCCCCATTTGGTGGGGGGCGAATTTTGTAAAATCGCTTGCGGCGTTGTCTTTCTCGGGTCGTAAACATTAACCGTGCCAAATTTGATCCCGCTCGGTGAAACGGCTTAGGTTTCTATAGCGCACAGACAGACAGACACACACACATACACACACACACACACAAACAGACTCTGCTCTTTTATATATATAACTGAAAGTTTTTTTTTTTTCTTTCAAATTATAACATCGCTTTCAAATTATTCAAATATATTTTCGATAAATGTCCAGCCATCATAAAACTGGTGACAAAGTTTCATCCGTAGATTGAGTCTAACAGTCCTCCGTACTAAAAATAAAATAAAATAAATGATACTCTTATTAAAAAGGAGAAAATGTAGCTAACACTGCATTTTTTAGTAAATCTTCTATTTGATTAAATAAATAAATAAATAATTAATTAAAAACACAATTTTAACTTGAAAATTATTTAAAAGTGAAAAACAAATTGATGAGAAAATAAATAATTTGACAAGTAAAAATTATTTCTTTTTGTGTCAAAAAATAAGTAAATAAAAACATGCTTTTTTTTTTTTTAACTTTTTTAAGAAGTAAAATAAGATTGAGAAAAATCATGCTAAAGTAATAGAACAGCTTCAGTATAAAACCCCTTTACGAAATTTCGAAGTTGGCACCGAAGGTCAGGCGTTTCTCTCCAAGACCTTCAATTACGCCATTCCGATAGCCATTTAAATTCATCAACGAAATGACAGTAACTAAATAGTAACTAAATAAATTTTAATGATAATAAATAGATTTTTTTTAAATTTACATTCAGTTTGTAAGACGTTTTAAACATTCCAAAATTGATTTTTAACTAGTTGGATTAAAACCGAATGAACATGTTGGTGTATTATTTTTTTGTGGTATGAACTGTCACGTCCGTGAGGTAAATTCGTAACCAAAATAGCATTGGGAGATACTTTTCTTATCTAGAGTAGTTGAACATATAAATTAGAGTAATCGGAAAATGTAAACAAAAACATAAAAATATTCAAAACCTAAATATTATAGTTGTACCATTCTTTAATAGTACGACATGAATATTTATTTCAGACAGCGGTTTTGCGTTGTCACCATTGATTGTATTACACCTTGAATTTGCCAAGATACCCGCAAATATCCAATTTTACCATTAAAATTCTTAAACTAAAATAAAATATTATGCCAAATCTGAAAAAAACTTTCACATTTTCCAAAACCTACAGAAAAGTAAGAAATTCATCCCCGAATACACTACGCTGCTATTTTTTTTTTTTTTTTCAAGCCCTGATACCATTGTTGCTGATTTTTATGTAAAAAGACCTCCTGAATCCGAATATGACTCCCATTTTGCCCAGTCACTCACCGTTTTTTCGCGACACCACCACTTCCTCCAACTTTTAGCCCTGTTCGATAATTTTATGGCCATGAATTTGATTCTGAGGATGAAAAAGAATTAATTTAACGTTTAAAAACAAAAATATATATAATGTATAATAATGAGCATTAATAATAGATTAAAAAAATATAAGAAATGTAATACATAATTTCAATGGCAATCCCCCCCCCCCCTAAATTTTTCATTTGCCGTAAATTTTCATGTTTTATAATTTTCCAACTTTGTAGCCCCCAGAAAATATTTAACAGTTAAAATAATTCTCCCCTCAACAAAAAATAAAAATAAAAATAAAAATAAAATATAAATAAAATAAATAAAATAAATAAAATAAATAAAATAAAATAAAATAAATAAATCAAACCAAATCAAACCAAATCAAATTTATAGCCGCATAAAACTACCGAAAAGTGATGAAAATAGGGAGCCGTGACTAAAAAATGGTGGGTGATAGGGTAAAAAGTGCGTCATATTCGGATTTAGGAGGTCATTTTATTTAGGAATTTGCAAAAAGGTTGTTGGAGCCGATTTTCATGCAGAGCAGTGTTATATACAAAAACCAATGGCCTATTTCGGTATCCGAGACCAGCTCTCTTTACAAATTGAATGGCTTCTGAATATATATTGGCAGTAATATCTTCTGAATAAATATTGATGATGGCTTCTGAATATTTGTGGGCGATATAAGTATTGATGTTGGCTTCTGAATAATTCTAAGTGATATCTTCTGGATATATATATAGTTAAAGATTTTTCATTTTTTTTTTTTTTTTTTTTTTTTTTTTTTTGGTTGGGAATATCTTTCAAATATGTGTTGATTGTTGATTGCGTCTGAATGTTTTTTGGTATATCTTCTGGATATAACCAACAAATAATCGCAATTTCAAATTTGCCGCCGAAATAGCTTTTCCGTTTCCTTCCAAGATGTTTACTTACACAATTCCGATATCCATTTTAATTTATCGTCAAAATGATAAATACATTTGTATACATATTATAAACCTTTAGGAGGTTTCTATGCTAAAGCTATACCAAAGTAATTTTAAGAAATGAGTATCGTAACCAATGCTAGGGGGTGAAATACAATTACCGTATGTCTTTATCTGAAAGAATAGATTAAAATATGGCCTGTCGTACTAAATTAAATTGTGTTTACAAAGAAAATAAGTAGAATTTTATTTTTCTTTATTATCATTATTATTATTATTATTATTATTATTATTACTTATTATTTATTTATTTATTTTTTTTTTTTTTAGCGTTTACAAAGTATTATGGGTACAGCTTTAATATAAAGACCTCCATGGTCACTTTTAATATTTTTTTGTCATTTTGGCGATAAATAAAAATAACTATCGCAATTTCATAAATCAAGACCTTGGCAAGAAACATCCGTGCTATCAAATTTCAAAGTTCTCCAACGAGGTCCTATAGAATAGCTGTTCTTTAATGTGAATGCATATTTGGTTTATTAAGAGAAATAAACAACAAAAAAAAAAAATAATAATTAATAGCTGTCATTCCCTATGTTAGATGTCACCAGAAAAATTTACCGCATTTACAGATGAGAAATTTGGCACATACATAATCTATAATGTCTCCGTATGCTTATCTATCGATATTTTTTGCGACATTTTTCACCAAAAAAAAAAAAAAACTTTCCCTTTCACACTTGGAGCAATAGAAAAAAGAAGATTCGACTATATCTTCCTTCAATGCGCTAAACCGCACTTTAAAAGTCCTTTTTTAAATTCCAATCGTGCGTTTCCAAATGGCTCTTTTATATTTCATTTTAATTCCAACATAAATTTCATAACATATTGAAGTACTACATTAGACGGGGAAATGCTATCATTATATGGTCGACCAGATAAATCAAATAAAACACAAGAAATTACTTAATATTAAATAATATGTATAGTCTGTTAGTGTTGTTTAATGTAATCGCGATTAAAAAAAATGTACCTTTTACAATTTTTATTAAAATCACACAATCAACTGTGGAAGAAAATCATATTTATGGAATTTTTTTTTATTTTTCCAACTGAGTGAGAATAATGCCTGGACCGGGATTCGAACCCCGGATCTTTTAAGGACTTACAAGGTCAAAGGTCTCCCAATTGAGCTATCCAGGCCGACACCACGGTCAGCATTACCCACTCAGACAACTTTTAGGCATGTTTTACCTAAAGGTTTTGTTTCGTTTTTGCCTTGTAATTCAAAGATCCGGGGTTCGACTCCCGGTCCAAGCATTATTTTCACTCAGTCGAAAAAAAAAATCAATAAATAATGCATTTTTTATTCTTATCTTATTCTTATTTTATCTTACTTTATTTTCTGTTTGGAAATAGTCGTCCTATAAATATCCGAATTCAAAGGTAAGGAGTTAGTTTTCTCAGGCAATAGGGCGACGTGTCCCAGATATTCTGCGTGAGGAAGATGCTGTTGAAGGCAGCGGGTCATGAAGAAAGTTTTTGAGTAATTTTTTTTTTTTTTTTTTTTTTTTTTTTGAAGTTTTTTTTAAATTGAAAATAATGATTCTCTACCATTATTGTTATTTATTTAAATATAGTGACCAGCGAAGCAGGCAAAGCCTGCTAATATGCATATATACATGGGGAAAAATTCGTTATCACGATAACTTATAAAATACTGAACCAATTTAAATTAAAGTTTGACAGTAGACTTATTGTAGAAGTACCTTGGATGAGTTTGTTAACTACCTTGATTCACAAGTTTGATTACAAATAGCAACCACTCGAAAAAGTAAAACTGATATAAACTAGTATGTTGTGACCACCACAAGACTTTCTTCTATATTTTCCTATATACATATTCAATCAGTAACAATATAAAAAAAAAAAAAAAAAAGAAAATACGATTTTTTTTCAAAGTTCTTTTTTTGTTAAAAGTAATACATATTCAATCAGTAACAATATTAAAAAAAAAAAAAAAAAAAAAAAAAATACGATTTTTTTTTTTTTTTTTTTTTTTTTTTTTTTGTTAAAAGTAAAAAAAAATCGATAACTTTGTTTTAAATTATCATAGATTTATAGTTCAACCATTCGTTTTAAAGGTATTGACGAGATCTTTCGAAAGATAACCATTTTTAAAATTTACCACTTGAAAGATACCCATCTTGATTACTTCCCCCCAAGGGGGGAAGCGATGCCCCCACATGCACAGAATTTTTTTCCTAGTTAACTATTACTATTATCAATAACTCATATTAATTTTACAGTCACAAGTTAAAAATAACTCTCATTATGTACATTTATACGAAATTTTGTCCTATAATGCCATGTTAAAAATTTAAAAAAATGCGATCACAGCGCAAGCTGTTGAGCTATTGATCCCCAAATGTAATCAGCACCAGTTTATGTCGGGGACCAACTAAATACCAAGTTTGGTTAAATTTCGTTAAAAAAAAAAAAATAATAATAATAATAATAATTTTTTTTTTTTTTTTTTGTTAAAAGTAAAACAAATCTATAACTTTGTTTTAAATTATCACATATTTATAGTTCAACCATTCGTTTTGAAGGTATTGACGAGATATTTCGAAACATACCCATCTTGAAAATTCTCCCCCCCCCTGGGGGTACTTCCCCGCCCAAGGGGGGGGGGACCGGTGCCTCCACATGCACAAAATTTTTTTAGTAGTTAACTACTGCTATTATCAATAATTCATATTAATTTTACAAACACAAGTTTAAAATAACGCTCATTATGTACATTTATACGACATTTTGTCCTATACTGCCATATGTTAAAAGTTTACATAGAATGCGATCACAGTGCCATCTGCTGGGCGATTAATTCCAAAATCTAATCAGCACCATTCCACGTCAGGGTCCAACAATATACCAAGTTTGGTTCAATTTCAATTATCGGTTCGTGGGATACGGTGAAAAATACGAAATTTTCCGATCACAGCGCCACCTGCTGAACGATTGATCCCCAAATCTAATCAGCACCGTGCCCCGTCAGGTTCGAACTATATACCAAGTTTGGTTGAATTTCATTCATTGGTTCGTCAGATACGGTGAAAAATACGAAATTTTGTCCTATACTGCCATGTTAAAAATTTACACAAAATGCGATCACAGCGCCACCTGCTGGGCTATTGATCCCCAAATCTAATCAGCACAATGCACCGCCAGGATCCAACTATATACCAAGTTTGGTTGAACTTCATTCATTGGTTCGTGAGATACGGTGAAAACACGAAACCACAGACAGACACACAGACACACAGGCAGACATTTTTTAAAAACTATCAATTCGTGTTCAGGACATCCCAAAACGTGCAGATCCGTCAAAAAACTTTCTCTATATTACATACAGAAGAAAGTAAAAACGTAACAATTGCTTATGTTGAATATTTAACATTGTGTTTATAAATGCTTCCGCTTGAAACTCGATAAATCCTAGCTTATAGCATCGTCCCAACTAAGGTTATTAATTAATTTGATTTGTTATCTTGTCTCAAAATGGCGATATTGTTAAACGCAATTTGAAATTTTGTAAACGCTTTGACTTCCGAAATATTACACCAATTCGAATTAATTTTGGTCAGTAGAATTAAAATCAGTATTAGACAATGATACTTTTTACGCAAGCATCAAACTCACTTACAAAGTATATTTATAAACAGATTAACATGAAATTCGGAATGGTCTACTCTATCAACTGAGCTAAAAAGGTTTTGATTTATTTCTTCTTTTAAAATAATTACGGTGGTATTTACGATATTTTACTGTACGAAATATTATACGTGTATCTGTGCATGCTGTACATTTCATCGAGACACACTATCTATTAAATAATATTTAATATTTATTTCTACCATTATATGTATTTTTATTCGTACTAATAAAATAAAAGCTATAATTCTATATTTAAATAAAAATAGAATTCTTGTCATAAATGTATAGAGAAATACAATTTTATTGTTTCAAATAAAATAAAAAATAAACTTTTGTGAAATATTTCACTGGCGAAACTATTCCCATTTGTTTAGTTTAACACTCTTAAGCGAATTACTATAAAAATTCTTTTCTCTCGTATTGTAGCTGTGTTTTTCTTATCAGATGAAATAAAAAATATTAGATATAACTAAGTCCCCGAGGTCAGTGAAAAAGATAATTTTTGAAAAGAACTATTTTTCTTACAAATAAATGTTTGATAAGATAAAAATAAAATGCACGAGAAAGTCCTTAAACATATTCCGTAGGGCAAATTGAGATAACATGATATTTCCTTTTCTTGAAAAATATCTCTTTTCAAATATTTATACTTCATTTGATAAGCTTTTGCTGTCGAAATGTAAGTTTTAATTTTCCAGTTTTTAAGAATCACTATTAATTTTCGAAATGTCAGTGGAGACTTCTCACTGAGAGACAAAAGGATTTTTTGTCTGTGTGTGTGAGTGTGTGTGTGTGTATATACCATGATAATGATTGAAAAAAATCAACTGATCTACATGCGGATTGACGCAAATAATACAAGGAAATAGACGTTTAATTTTTGGTGCGTATAGTGTTTGTGGTTTGTTGTTTGTATACAGGAATTTTGACAGATTTTAAATATCATTTCACACTTGCTCTATTTCTTAAGCATTTTATCACCAGTGCTTTCACATATCCTAAGATTTGAGTACGTTTCGCAAGTATAGAAACGGTATCTACATATTTTACCAGACATTTAACTGTATCACACACATATTTGAAAATGTTCTTTTTCTAGTTTCAATGAAACATTATATTTTTTACTCTTTAAAGGATTTTTGGAGAATTTCACGAAGTTTAAGATGTGAAGTGCTATACGGAAGAAGAGATATACGCAAATATTAGGAACTCTGTTCCCTTTTGAAATATTTTAAAAATTCAAAAATTCCCATATTCATGAAAGTATTTACTTTCTAAAAAATTTACTTATATATATATTTATGTACTGGACATTGGTATAGTAGGCTAAGGTTACATTTGAGGTAAAGCATGGAGCAAGTAGAGCTACAAAAATCTTACTGAACTGTGCCAAAACGTTGTTACACTCGACTCACTTCACCAAACAAACATTATTAAGATATTTAAAAGCATGTTTACTTTTGAAAAAAGTGTGCATAGTTTTAATACACTCCTCAAAACTTAAATTTCAGCACCATGAAGTAATGATACGATTAAGCTGAAACTTTCATCAAATGCAAATTATACTGTGTAAAGCAAATGATTAAAATTTCAAAGCCATCACTCGTGCGTGAGCTTAGCAACGCCCTCTGGACTGCTGCTGAAACCGTATGAATAAAAAGCTGTACCGGCATGTTTAAAATTGTCTATGTTTATCTCTTTGAGGTAAACGTGAGGTGAGATGTAATTATACATCGTAGACGACAAAGGGCGAAATTTGAATAACTTATAAAGTTTGAACGGGAAAGAATTATCGGCCTTCGTGAAGGAGGATTTTTCTATCAAGTAAAATCAGCTCGTGTGCAGCGTAACAGCAGCACAGTGATGCGAGTGTCGAAGAACTGGACAACGAGAAGTGGACAGACGAGTGGACAACTCGAAAATTCTGGGAGTGGACGCCGAAGAATGATGTCAGTGCGCGATGATAGATAATTGGTCCACTTGGCGCTGATGGAGCGTACAATTCCATCTAGCCAGTTTTCAGCGCATTGATCTAGTGCTACAGGTGTATCACTGTCTGCTTCGTCAATTTGTCGATGTCTGCTGCGTCGTGGACTGCGTGTACGAGCTCCTTTATGCAGGATCCCCTCTCACGCGAAACCTTCGACGCTTGCGGCTGCAATGGGCTCATACACATAGAGACTGGCGTACAGATAAGCAGCAAGTGGTGTTTTCTGACGAATCTCGCCTTAAATTGAGGCATCATGATGGCCAATTTCATGTTAGACGCTATGCCGGTGAACGGTACCTTCTGGAGTACAACAGCGAACGTCATAGTGAACGAAGGCCTGGAGTTATGATCTAAAGTGTGATTGCATATCATAGACGATCTCTGCTGCTACGAATTATGGGTAATCTTAACAGCGACAGGCACATCAGAGAAATTATGGAGCCTTAAGTCGTTCCTTTCCTTCAAGGTATTCCTGGAGCTATCTTTCAGCAAGATAATGCTCGACTGCATGTGGCAATGAATGTGCAAGACTTCTTTTCAGCAGAAAACATACAGCTTCTTTCGTGGCCAGCATATTCGCCGTATATGATACTGATTGAACATGTGTGGGAATTCATTGCTCGGCGTCTCGCTCGTGATCCTCGTCCTACAGCTTCAACAGATGAACTCTGGGCACGCCTACAAGAAATATGGAATGATATTCCCCAAACATACATTCAAAATCTGTTTGGTTCTATGCCGTGTCGTATAACAGAACTTATTGCAGCGCATGGTGGCCACACCAAATACACATTTTGGACGCTTAACATTGTTTTTTTACTTTCAAAATTTAATCATTTATTTGCACCAATACCAGTCATTTGTGCATAAAATTTACTCACAATTCTTTCATGGTGTTGCAATTTCACTTTTGACGAGTTTAATTAATCTGCAGAACTACTCACGAGAAATCCGATAATGTTATGTAATTGGCCACATAACGGCAAATTTAGTAATTAAATCACAGTGTTACAAGGAATTTGTCAAATAGATTTCATAGGTGTATTTATGACCCGTGTACAGGAACACAAAAAAGGTTTTTCACTATTGCGTTCGACTGAGGGAATTTTTTTTAAGTGCATTTTACAGTGATTACATTCCTTTTAACTCAAGGAAATTATTTTCAATGCGTTGTTCATGTTTCGCTTTCAATTTTGCTTAGTTACGATCATGTAAATTTATATCCAACACATGAATGTTTCAATAAAATATTGCTATATTTGTTTTAGTATATATACATACATACATGTACACACACACACATATATATATATATATATATATATATATATATATATATATATATATATATATACTATATATATCTATATATACTTACACACGCATATAAACATTTATATATATGTATATATAAATAATATATACCGTTTAAGCGCATCCTCTGTCTTTATAGAAAATTGGAATATATCAGGAGAACGGATGGATAAACGGTAAAAATATGAAAAAATATAGTAATTGGCAGATATATATATATGTATTTCCAGTGATTAAAAAAAATTAAGAACAAAATAAATAAATACAATATATTTTCGGTTAACCGGCATTCAAATTATTGGAAAAATTACGAAATCTTTACAATAAATTGTTTTTAATTATTTTTCACTATTTTGGGAAGTTTACGGTTTCCATTTTTAAACAAACAGCGTCCGAATTAATATAATGCAAATCAATGCTTATATTTACAAAGCTGAATGTTGTTAAATAAATAAATAACGTAAAAAAAAAAAAAAAAAAAAAATCGCCTTTTTGGATGTAGCGTGCAACTGAGCGTAAGACAGCGTTTATTCGATATTTTAAGAACAAGCGAAATTAATGTACTGACCAGAGGAGGATGTTTAATTGAGGGTGCTTTTGTGGTATTTCATGGTGTTATATATATGGTGCATTATACATATGTGTGTGTATGTGTGTGTATAACACGAACTAGATAAAATGAAATTTCCGGTGGTGCAATTTTATTTATTTAGTTTTTAATTTTACAGAAGTGTTTAAGAACGACCCTTACCCCCCCCCCCCTCCCTTTTTTTTCCTTCCTTTTTCAGACGTACTGTGAGAGTCAAAAATCCCATTGAACCGATTTAATATTCGGTTCTGTTGACGTTTTAATTAATATTTCTATAACTATTTATTTATATATATATATTTGTTTAAACGATTCCTCATCTTGCCCATTTTATTACATCTATATACAAATTTCTATAATTTTGCGACACGTATTCTATGAAGGATTATCTGTAAAAACCAACACATAAATACACACAAAAAAAGACCCTTAATCTATAGTGCATATATATATATATATATATATATATATATATATAGTTTTAGTATTTAAAAAATATGTTTCTACATAGTTACACAAGTCTGTGAAATTTTATTTTTTAAAAAAAGTTTTTGCACTGCATTGTGTGCCTATGTGTTTTGATACGCTGAATTCAAAAATGTCTTTTCTTTGGCACATGTAAAGGTTTTTCACAAAGTAAGAATAAAGATCGGGACAATTCATTCAGAGGCTAAAACAAATCCGAAAATATTTCTGTAGAAATTACATTAAAATAGGATATTATTTACATATTATATTTTAAATGTGTTTACTTACATTGAGGTTTCTTTAGAGTTTTTTCTCTTGTGCACGGCTTGAGAATCTTAAGGAGGTATTCTCCATATGCATAATCCAATAAAAATCTGTAAATACTCCATCGTCTTGTTACCTTCTCTAAATTTATTTGAGATATTGTTCAAATCTGTCTTTGATATCAACTCTCATTGTTTTTCACTCTCATCATCCAAATGTTTCGGTATATAATTTAGATGAGAGTTGAAAAAGTAGAGTTTCAAGTTTCAAGCAACGGATATGTATATATATATATATATATATATATATATATATATATATATATTTATCCGCAGCGGAGAAAAAAAAATACAGCAGAAAACACACCACCTTAAAAAAAAAAAAATCAGCTCTAGTTATTTATATATTTATTTATTTTTTAAATAATATTCTGCATCAGATTTTTATTTTAGAACGCAAATTCTTAAATATATATACTTTTTTTTTTTTTTCGCTTACATTGTACTGTAAGTTTTACCGATTTAAACAACAGTTTTATAGTAAGAGAATTCGCCATAAATCCAATTGCAGCTAATCCCAGAAAAACCAAATATAAGAATTAAATAAATAAATAAATCTCTTGTCTAATAAATTTTTAAATTGTACATATATACGAATGCATTCCTTGATGTATAAATTATCTCTATAATTAAAAAAAAAAAAAAAAAAAAAAAAAAAAATTAACTAAAAATTCGTCTACTACGCTCAAAGATGAAACATTTAACAAGATAAATATAAGTACCTATAATTATTCACATAGCGCGTTTTAGATGTTTCGACCGCAATAACGTTAGAGATTACACATTTTATTACACATTTTACCACCACACCACATCTAAGCACAACATCCTGTGAACTGAGAGTTTTTAACTCTATACACTTCATTTTGTTTTTGGTATTGGTAAAATGAAACCTGATGTTTTCTCAAGAATGTTTAGAGTGGTATTTATTTGGTTTTAAATTAGGGAATATAATTATAAGCTAAATAGTTACAAAATATTCAATATAGATTGGGTACAAACTAGTTATATTTATTTTAAATATAATCACTAAAACAATATTTAGCCTCTAAAAGGAAACACACGCACACACAATTATATATGTGCGTGTGTTTCCTTTTAGAGGAAATTATATATGTTCATTTAGTAGATTTTAAAAATTATACGAATTGTTTTTTTTTTTTTTTTTTTTTTTTTTTTTAAGGGTTAAATTTTATAATAAAATGCGAAAATTTCTAATAAATCCTAGATTCCAATTACAGTTTACTTTGTCATATTGTGTTATGTTAAAAAATAAAATAAAATAAAATAAAATAAAATATATATAGAGAGAGAAAAACTCGACAGAAATATGCTAAAAAAATGTTAAATTGTTTAAAATATTTAAAAAAAAAAAAAAAAAAAACTGTAATAATATTCTCTAAAAGTAGAAAAAAAATATTAACCAAGGAGCATTTTATTTAAAAGTAAAAGAATCTATTTTAATTAAACTTCTTGATTTTTTTTCTGCTATTTCTTTGATCAAAAGACTACAGAATGCTTTTGTCTGGAAAATTCGATAGTTTTTTTTCCTCACTTATTCTCGAAATCTTTCAGTTCACTATCATTAAACACTTTTAATTATCTTCCGTTCTACATTTTTCATTTTTTTATGTTACACGATTCAACAAAGATTTTTTAAGTGGGAAAAAAAAAAAAGTAAGAAATTTGCGCTTTAAGTTTTGTTTTATTTAAGCGTGTTATTTTCACTTCGAAACAATTAATCATTTTTTGTGCAAAGTTCCTATTACTCCATTTTTTTTTTCTGAATCTTACGTTTACAGATTGTGAGTACAATTTAGATTATCATTATTTTTTTAAACATTAAATTTAAAAAAAAGAAAAAAAAAATAAGTTATCCAAAATTTTTAAATATATTTTATATATTTTATCAATTAAATATATATGTTTGATTAAATGGATAAGAAATACTAACGAATTTATATTAAATACTTTACATTAAAAAGCAAAGAAATACATTTAATATAAAAATTGAAATGTGATATATAATTTCCTTTTAAAGAACTTAATCCTACAAAATTAAAGATATTAAATACATAGAATATTATTATAAATTCAATATCTTTGAAATCATCTTTGAAAATACATATGCTTATTAAAATTTCTACAGTACCAGGTGCAATTACCAGGTACCGTTACAATTCCAACCAATTATTATTATCAGAAAATTAAAACAAGTTTAAGTTTTACTTTTTGCAAATAGATTGCATACTCTGCCAATGCGTGAAACACTTTTGCAACGCTGTTTGAATGCAATAGTAAATACCAGGTACCGTTACAATTTCAACCAATTATTAATATCATAAATTTAAAACAAGTTTAAGTTTTACTTTTTGCAAATTGATTGCAGACGCTGACAATGCGTGAAACACTTTTGCAACGCTATTTGAACGCAGTAGTAAATACCAGGTACCGTTACAATTTCAACCTATTATTAATATCATAAATTTAAAACAAGTTTAAGTTTTACTTTTTGCAAATAGATTGCATACGCTGCCAATGAGTGAAACACTTTTGCAACGCTATTTGAACGCTATTTGAACGCAATAGTAAATACTTCTAACTGAAAGTATTTTGATTGTGTTACGATTGTGTTGTGATTGTGTTGCGTGAGGGAAAAAATAGTGTTGTAAAGTGTTGTTGTGACAATTACAAGAAATGTGTTCAGATAGTGTTTCGATCAAAATTTAAGAGTCCACGCAAATTCTAAACGCTTTTTAGAACATATCTAAAACACATTCGTCTTTAATGTTGCAACACTTTAGAAACACTATTTAAACATAATACTCTGCCACGTGAAAAATTATGCAGATGTTTCTTAATAATTTGCTCAACAATGTGTATCATAGGGATTAGATTCAGAAGGCTGATAAAAAGGTGATAAAAAGAAACTAGTATGTTGATGCCATCACAAAATTTTCTTCCATATTTTACTATTAAAATTCATGAAGTGCAAATTTTGTATTTGAATAATTATTATTTTTTAAATATTATTTATTAAAATTATTTTCCCATGATGAGTGCAGGCGATTTTCATCCCAGATAAGTATAGCACTAAATGCTCGAAGAAAGTCTAAATCTGGGCCGACATCTCAATCAAATACTCTTTATTTTCCAAGTTTTTATTTATTTTTTTATTTTTATTTTTTCTTATAAAAAGGAAAAAATCCGTAACTTTCTTTTAAATTATCACAGATCTATAATTCAACCATTCGGTTCATAGGGTATGGCGAGTTCTTTTAAAAGATAAGGTCATTGTGCCTAAATGCGACGTGATTTTTGGTAAGTTTATCGCATTTAGGAAACTTTTAGTAAACAAATAATTATGAAAAGAAAGAAAAAATGGTTGAATATTATACTCATAATTCTAAACTAGTGATTTGTGTCACTTTTTTTCAAGAAATCAAAAAAATATCAGTAATTTATGAAAATATATACCAGCGTCGCATTTAGGAAATTTTTGTCGCATTTAAGGTACTATATCCTAAATGCGATGTTCAAACTCCCTAAATGCGATAATGCATTTAATGCATGGGAGTTACTTTAATGTTATTAACACTTTCCAAAGAAGGTTGAAAACTGTTATTAACACTTTCCAACAAGGTTGAAAAGTGTTTATGACTTCGGTTTGTCTGTCTGTCCGTCTGTCTGTCTGTCCGTCCGTCTGTCTGTCCGCGCTCTAACTCCCGTAAATATTAATGGAATTTCTTGAAACTGATATATGTTATTCAAAATTACTATTGGACATTCCCTATTGAAAATGGAGTTCATACCTCTACTAGTTTGTGTACAGGGACACCCGAAAGTATTTCAAAGCATTGTGTTCTATGAGAGGTATTTCTACAAACCATATTTTCTTACCTTTACTGTAGACAGATCTTAATGAAATTGAAATATGTTATTAAAGTTTACTATAGGATGTTTTCTGTATAAAATGGAGGAAATATCACCATCGGTTTATGTACAGGGACACTCAAAAGTATTCCGAAGCATTGCGTTCTATGAGAAATATTTCTATAAATCAAATTTTAATAACTTTAATTTCAACGAAGATTTTGGAAATTTAAATATGGTATTTATATGCACAGAAGAATGCTTTGCACAGAATATAGCATGATTAGCATTAGATTTACAGGGTGGCACAAAAATATCCAGTTACATTAACAGCTATTAAAAAAATGGCTAGAATTGTACTTTCGTTTATGTTAAGCGTTTTTAACACAATCTAACATTTTTTAAGGGTGAATATGATACCTCTACTGGTTTGTGTACAGGGACACCCGAAAGTATTTCAAAGCATTGTGTTCTATGAGAGGTATTTCTATAAACCATATTTTCATACCTTTACTGTAGACATATTTTAATGAAATTGAAATATGTTATTCAAGATCATTATCGGGCGTTCCCTATTGAAAATGGAGTTTATACCTCTACTGGTTTGTGCACAGGACACCAAAAAGTATTCGAAAGCATTGTGTTCTATGAGAGGTATTTCTATAAACTATATTTTATACCTTTACTGTAGACATATCTTAATGAAATTGAAATATGTTATTTAAATTCCCTATTGGATGTTTCCTGTATAAAATGGAGGAAATACCATCACCGATTTATATACAGGGACACTCAAAAGTATTCCAAAGCATTGCGTTCTATTAGAGATATTTCTATAAATCAAATTTTAATCACTTTACTTTCCACGAAGTTTTTGGAAATTTAAATATGGTATTTATATGCACAAAAGAATGCTTTGCACAGAATATAGCATGATTAGCATTAGATTTACAGGGTGGCACAAAAATATCCAGTTACATTAAGAGCTATTAAAAAAAATGGCTAGAATTGTACTTTCGTTTACGTTAAGCGTTTTTAACACATTCTAACATTTTTTAAGGGTGAATATGATTTCAGTTTTGTGTATCTGCCTCTCCGCCTGTTTGTCTGCGTGTCTGTCTGTCCGAGCTCTAAATCTCATAAATATTTATGGAATTTCTTCAAAGTGATATATGCTATTCAAGTTCACTCTCGGATGTTCCCTATTTAAAATGGAGTTTATACCTATACTGGTTTGTGTACACGGACACCCGGAAGCATTTCAAAGCATTGTGTTCTATGAGAGGTATTTCTATTGGTTTTACTGTAGACATATCTCAATTAAATTGAAATATGTTATTCAAGTTCACTACTGGATGTTTCCTGTATAAAATGGCGGAAATACCACCACCGTTTTATGTACAGGGACAGTTAAAAGTATTCCAAAGCATTGCGTTCTATGAGAGATATTTCTATAAATCAAATTTTAATAACTTTACTTTCCTCGAAGTTTTAGGAAATTGAAATATGTTATTTATACGCACAAAAGAATACTTTGCACAAAATATAGCATGATTAGCATTAGATTTACAGGGTGGCACAAAAATATCCATTTATATTAAGAGCTACTGATAAAACAATTCTAGAATTGCACTTTCGTTTACATTAAGCGTTTTTAACATTTTGTAACATTTTAAAGTGTGAAAATATGATTTCAGTTTGTGTATCTGTCCATCTGTCTGTCCGTCTGTCTGCCCGCGCTCTAACCCCTGTAAATATTTATGGAATTTCTCGAAACTGATATATTTTATTGATGTTCACTATCGGATGTTCCATATTGAAAATGGAGTGAATATCTCTTCTGGTTTGTGTACAGGGACACCCAAAAGCATTCGAAAGCATTGTGTTTTATGAGTGTTATTTTAATAAACATTATCCCTATAGAATGTTCCCCATTCAAAACGACATTAATAGGTCCTGTACAACTAATTTGTTTACAGGTACAACAACAACAACAAAAAAAATGGTTTAGGACAGAATTTTTTGAAAGTTACGTCTTTCTACTGCAAAAATCATAAGAATATTGAAATGTATTGTTAATATTCTAAAGTAATGTTTTGTATAGAATATGGTATGATTAACTTTCTGATTTAAAGGGCTACACTAAAATATTCAGAGAGATCAAAAGCTGTAATTATAATTTAATGGCTGCATTTTATTTTGCGTTAAGCCTTTTTAACTCTTTCCAAAATGCCTAAGAGTAATTTAATATCAATTAGTCTATCTGTATATTTTTCAGTCCTTCTGTCTGTTGTGTGATAACGTTGTAAAGTTTGCGTTGACGCAAACTCCATCTTAACTTAATTAGATCACTGAAAAAATACTGCGCCATGAAAAAATTTGTACCATGAAAAAATGCAGAATTATATATCACAAAACACTTCTTAATCCATAAATCTGTAATTCACGTGTTCAATTTCAGTCAGAAAATCTAGTCAGTTTGGGAGAGCTTATTTACTTTATTGCAGAAATTAAACACACAAATAAATTTACTATTTGCAGTATTTTTAAGAAGAATTCACAATTATAAATTAATTCAGTAATTATTCAGGTGATAATATTGTTTCTCCATAAAGGAGCCAAGATCAAGATATGTAAATCATAACCTTTCATGTTAAAGAGAAAAAAATATACTTCCTGTTTAAGACAGGCCGAGAAACTAAACTAAAAAGGTAACATTCTCAAAGAGAGAAAAAATCACCTCTCATTTGGCAAAGAGCCAACTACAAGTCGGGGGGCTGAAAGCGTGAAGCGAAAGTACGATCCACGCTGAAACAATCACTAAATGGATAAGTAAGAGAACACAAGACTTGAATTAACAATAACTAAAGTTTATTTGAGCAGATTAATGGGGAGGGTGGCCTGGCAATTAAACTACCTCAGTCAGTGTATTACTCAATCAAAATATATATATCAACAATTAAATTAGATTATCTTAAATATCTCACCCCAGCAAGCAATTGAAGGTGTAGCGACGGTTGCACTCGTAACTCCACTGCTGCGACTTCACTTTCGATCAGAGGATTCTCTACAGATCGAAATTCACTTTCACGAGCGCTAGCAAATACTCGTACTAACACTCATCATGACTTATTCCTCACTCCTCTAAATTTCTACTACTCAATATTCGCCAAAGTAAGACTTTCAACAATCCACTATAATACTCCAATATCCACACTATAATATGCTCCGACATCCACTATAATATCCTCCAACATCCACTATAATATCCTCCAACATCCACTCCCATCTACTAAAACCATGGCCATTTTATACTTCTTCCTACATCCTCCTCTCTCTTCATTTCAATCCGTCCTTTTAAAATCACTTCTAATTTATCTAACATTCAAAATCTAAGTCTTTCATTGCAGCACCCTGCCGACACAAAGCTAACTCGACCTCAACTTTCGCCGAGTCACTGGCGACGAAGAGATTTTAACCGTCCCCACTTTCTACTTTGCTGGATCCAGCTTAATTAAAACAACTGTGGTGACGTTCTGACGTCTCAACCTCGCAACGTAGGCAACGAATATTAAAAGTTATTCGATACAACAATTACGTACAGTTGGAAGGTGTTACTAACCAATGGGTACTGCATGATTTTTCTTTCTTGTTTAAGTCTTAACGTGTTTTCAATTTCTGTATCTATGTGCCCGAATCTCCATTTGTCTATCTGTCCGTGTACCGCACTTAGCGTCCGGAAATATTTTCTGAATTTTTAAAAATATATATATGTTATTCATATTCACTATTGAATGTTCCCAAATAAAAAGGGCATTAATAGGTACTGTACAACATGTTTATGTACAGGAACGCGCAAAAAATGCCAATGCGTTGCATTTTAGGACATACATTTTTATAATTTACATTTAAAGAACTTTCATACTGTACTTTCAACTGTAAAATCATAAAGAAATTGGCATTTATTGTTAATTTGCTAAAATAATGTTTTGTATAAAATATGGTTTTGTTAACCTTCAAATTTACAGGGCTACACTGAAATTTTCAGATAGATTAAGGACTGGAATTACAATCGAAGGGCGGCGGTTTCTTTTGCGTTAAGCATTTTTAACACTTTCAAACAGTGTTTAAGAATGATTAGGAATTCAATTAGTCTGTCTGTATGCCTTTCAGAACTACTGTTTGTTTGTTGTGTGATAACGTAGGTACAGAACTTTCAAAGTTATAAGATACAACAATTACGTGCAGTTGGAAAGTGTTAATAATCATTGCGTAATGCATGATTTTTTGTTCTTTTATTATAGTTTATAAAATACTTAATACCACATAACTATTTCAAGATAAAATGTTGTGTAACTCTATGTGCAACTCTGCCTCTAACAGTGTGTGTAACTCTTCCTTTTTATTAACAGTGTGTGGAACTTTGTGTGTAAATCTGCTTTTTGTTAATAGTGTGTAACTCTTCTTTTTTTTTAACAGTGTGTGTGTAATTCTGTGTGTATTGCTGAACATTTCTAACAGTGTAAGTAAGGCTATGTGAAACTGACACTGTGTGTGCAACCCTGTATGCAATTAACAGTGTGTGTGTAGCTCTTCTTTCTTAATAACAGTGTGTGTAACTCCATGTGTAATTTTGTTTTTTATTAACAGTTTTTTTTAACATTGTGTGTGTAACACTGTGTGTATCGCTGAATTTTAGCAAACAACGTGTGTAATTTTACTTATGTGTAACTAACAGTGTGTGTAACCCTGTACGTAATTAAAAGTGTGTGTGCAACTCTGCCATCTTATTAACTCTGTGTGTGTAACTCTGTGTGTAACTCTTTATTAACAGTGCATGTAACTCTGTATATAATCCTGCCTTTTTATTAGCAGTGTGTGTAATTCAATGTTCAATTCTTTTTTTTTTTTTTTTTTTTTTTTTGAACAATGTGTGTAATTTTGCGTGTATCACTGATTTTTTGCTGTATATAATTCCGCCTTTTTATTAACAGTGTGTGTAACTCCGTATGTAAATCTCTTTTTTTTTTTTGACAATGTGTGTAACGCTGTGTGTACCGCTAATTTTTTGCTATCAGTGTGTGCGTAACTCTGCATTTTTATTAACAGTTTGTGTGTAATTGTGTGTGTAACTCTGCATTTTTATTAACAGTTTGTGTGTAATTGTGTGTGTAACTTTGCCTTTTTATAACAGAGTGTGTAACTCCGTGTTTAACTCTTCTTTTCTGAGTAGTGTATGTGTAACTCTGATTCCATGAATATTTACGGGAGATAGAGCACGGACAGACAGACAGACAAACCTAAGTCATTAACACTTTTCAACTTTATTGGAAAGTATTAAAAACATTTAGAAAGTGATAAAAACGCTTATTGTAAACGAAAATGCAATTCAAGCAATTTTCCAACAATACCTCTTAATGTATCTGAATATTTTTGTGTGGCCCGGTAAATATAATGCTAATAATATTGTATTTTATGGAAGGCATTCTTTTGTGCATATGAATAATATATATATATATTTACGACTTGTGCAAAGTAAAATCATTAAAATTTGGTGCTTAGAAATACCTTCCATAGAATGCAATGCTTTAAATACTTTCGGATGTCCCTGTATACAAACCAGTGATGGTATTTACTTCAATTTACATGGGGAATATCCGGCAGTGGACTTATATGATATATTTCAATTTCATTAAAATTTTTTTAAAGTAAACGTATCAAAATACGGTTTATAGAAATATCTATCATGGAACACAGTGCTTTGGAAAATTTTGGGTGTCCCTGTAGACAAATCAGAAGAGGTATTCCCTCCATTTTCAATAGGGAACATCCGATAGTGAACTTGAATACGATATATCAGCTTCAAGAAATTCCATGAAAATTTACAGGAGTTCGACTGCGGACAAACAGACAAACCGAAGTCATTGACACTTTTCAACCTTGCTGGAAAGTGTTAAAAAAAAAGAACGAAAAATCATGCAGTACGCACTCGTTATTAACCCTTTACAGGCCAATGTTCCCAATTGGGAACATCAAATTAAAACTTATTTAAAAAATTAAATTGCACTAATATCGACTTGAAAAAATTAGCGGACATACTTAAAAGAAGACTTGATTTTTTAAAACAGAAGCAACATTCCTATCATTAGTTAGTAACTGTACAAAAAATCCCCAAAATGATCATTTTCATATTTTTTCCCACAGAGTACAAATAAAAAAAATGCATGAAAATTTGAAAGTATCCCATGACTCTGAATATCAGTTGGTTTATTTTAAACAGCTCTTAATGTCAAAAAGGACATCAGACTTGATAATATTATTCAGATTATATTAATAATCTATAATATTAATATTAATATTTTAAGAATATTAATAATTATTATTAATGGCAATTAATATTTATGTATGTATTTTTTTCCATTTAAATGATTAACATCCCTTAACTAAAGTATTATAAAGTAAAATATGCAAATAACTAATGAAAAATATACCTGGATCTAAATTCGGCCTGTAAAAGGTTAATATTCTCCAATTGTACGTGCTTGTTGTATCGTATAACTTTCAATATTCTTTGCCTGCATTATCAAACAAAAGTGAGAAGCACAGAAAAATATACAGATTGACTAATTCAATTTAAAACCGCTCTCAGACATCGTTGAAGAACGTTAAAAAGGCTTAATGCAAAAGAAAATCCAGCCGTTAGATTATAATTGCTTCCCTTAATGTATTTGAATATTTTAGTGTAGTCCTGTAAATCTGAAGGTTGATCATATCATATTCTATACAAAACATTATTTTAGAATATTAAAATACATTTCAATTTATTTATAATTTTTACAGTAGAAAGTTATTTAGATGTGATTTATAAAAATGTCTGTCATAAAACGCAAAGCATTGGAAGTTCCCTGTACACAAACACGTTGTGTAGGACATATTAATGGCATTTTAAATAGAAAACATTCCATAGTGAACTTTAATAACATATATCAATTTTTCAAAATTCTGAAAATATTTAAGAACTCTCGGGACGAGAGCCAGATAGAAAGACAGACAATCGGACAGAAAGATAACCAAATTAAAATCATATTCGCGCTTAAAAATTGTTAGAAAGTGTTGAAAATGCTTATTGTAAAAGAAAATGCAATTACAGCAAATTTTTATTAATAGCTCATAATGTAACTTAATATTTTTATGTGACCCTGTAAGATTAATACTAATCATACTGTATTTATAAAAAGCATTCCTTTTTGCATATGAATAACATATTTCAATTGCATTAAGATTTGTGCAAGTTATTAAAATTTGGTTTGCAGAAATACCTGTCATACAACGCAATACTTGCAAGCCTCCCTGTACACGAAACAGTGGTAATATTTTCTCCATTTCACATGGGAAACATCCGATAGCGAACTTGAATAACATATTTCAATTTCGTGAAGATTTGTGTAAAGTAACGGTATTAAAATATGGTTTATAGAAATGTCTCTCATAGAAAAAAAAAATAGTTTGCAGTACTTTCCGATGCCCCTGTACACAAACCAGTGGAGGTATTCACTCTATTTTTAATAGGGGACATCCGATAGTGAACTTAAAAAACATATATTAGTTTCAAGATATTCCATAAATATTTACCGGAGTTAGAGCGCCGAAAGACAGACAGATGGGCAGACAAACAGATACACAGATACACAAATTGAAATTATATTCACACTTAAAAATTGTTAGAAAATTTTATAAACGCTTAATGTAAACGAAAGTGCAATTCCAGCAAACTTTTCTTAATAGCTCTTTATGTATCTGAATATTTTTTTGTTGCTATGTAAAACTAATACTAAACATACTATATTCTATAGAAAGCAGTCTTTTGTGCATATGAATAACACATTTCAGTTTCATTAAGCTTTGTGGAAAGTAAACTTATCAAAATTTGGTTTATAGAAATACTTCTCATATAACGCAATGCTTTGGTATGCTTTCAAGTGTCTCTGTGCCCAAACCAGTGGTGGTATTTACTCCATTTAATATATAAAACATCCGATAGTGAACTTGAATGACATTTCTGAATTTCATTAAGGTTTGTGTACAGTAAAGGTATTAAAATATGGTTTATAGAAATATCTCTCATAGAACACAATGCTTTGTAAAAGGTTTGGGTGCCTCTGTACACAAACCAGTAGAGATATTAACTCCTTTTTCAATAGGGAACATCCGATAGTGAACTTAAATAACATATATCAGTTTCAAGAAATTACATAAATATTTACTGGAGCTAGAGCGCGGACAGACGAACAGACAGATACTTAAATTGAAATTATATTCACACATGAAAATTGTTAGACAATGTTAAAAACGCTTAATGTAAACGAAATTGAAATTATAGCAAATTTTTATGAACAGCTCTTAATGTAACTGAATATTTTTGTGTGGCCCTGTAAATCTAATGCTAATCATGCTATATTCTATGCAAAGCATTCTTTTGTGCATATGAATAACATATTTCAATTTCATTAAACTTTGTGGAAAGTAAAGTTATTAAAATTAGATTTATATAAATATCTCTCATAGAACCTTTGGAATACTTTTGAGTGTCCCTGTGTATAACCCGATGGTGGTGTTTCCTCCATTTTATACAGGAAACATGCAATGGTGAACTTGAAGAACATATTTCAATTTCATTAAGATATGCCTACAGTAAAGGTATTAAAATATGATTTATAGAAATACCTCTCATAGAACGCAATGCTTTGGAGTACTTTCGAGTGTCCCTGTGTACAAACTAGTGGTGGTATTTATTCCATTTTATATATGAAAAATCCGATAGTGAACTTGAATAACATGATTCAATTTCACTAAGATTTGTATACAGTTAAGGTATTAAATATGGCTTACAGCAATACCTCTCATAGAACACAGTGCTTTGGAATACTTTCGGGTGTCCCTACAGGAGTTAGAGCGCGGACAGACAGACAGACAGACAGACGGACAGAGGGACAAACAAGCCTAAGTCACTTTTAAACCTTGTTGGAAAGTGTTAAAAAGGAAAAAATGCTTAAACTTCCCTTAATATATCAACTGTAAATTTCGCCGCATTTAAGGGATAAAATTTGTCGCATTTAGGAAAATGGTGTAAACAGACCCTTAAATGCGATAAAAATTTTAAACCCCTCTTTTAAAAAAAATGTAGTATTTTTTTTAATTTTCTTCTGGTAGGTATAAAGGGTATTCAAGCACATGACGTAACAGTGGTTATTTGACCTTGAAAAATAAAAGGATAAAATTACAGTTACTATTTGAAAATTTTTCATCACAATTAGGAAAAGACGTCGGAAAGCCATAATGGACAATGTTTACTGCAAAAGAAAATTCTACTAGAAAAAACCTTTAAAATTTAATGAAAAGTTTCGCGAACTGTTCTTGAAATGTGTATGTTCCATTATGATTTATAAGTTTGTGATTTAAGCATTTAGATTTTCAGTAGAAGAACTTTGTCGCATTTATGGGTTATCGCATTTAGGCACAATGACCTTAATCATATTGAAAATATACACTTCCTGGTGGGTACTTCCCCCCCCCCTCTAGGGGGGGGATTCTCAACCATATAGGGAAGAGGGAAATACGTGGACAATATATTTTTTTTTTCAGTTTACTACTGTTATTATTAATAATTTTCATTAATTTCACAGCCATTAGTTAAATTTGCTGTGTGTCTTATAGTACTTGAAAAAAAAATCTGTAACTTTGTTTTAAATTATCACAGATTTATGGTTCAACCATTTGTTTTATAGGCATGGACGGGTCCTTTTGAAATATATCCATAATTAATATTTACACTTCTAGTGAGTACTTTCCCCCTAGGGGGGGTTTCTTTTCCCTGGGGGGTATTGAGCGATGTTCCTGCGTGGAAATAACTTTTTTTATTTAGTTTACTACGACTACTATCAATAGATTTAATTAATTTTACAGACATTCGTTAAAAATAATTCTCTTATTTACAACATACGTAAACGAGTCTTTTTTTTTTTTTTTTTTTTTTTTTTTTTTTTTTTAATTTGTTAAAAATGCAAAAATTCTATAACTTTCTTTTAAATTATCCCAGATTTATGGTTCAACCATTCGTTTTATAGGCATTGGCGAGGTCTTTTAAAATATACCCATACTGAAAAGTTACACTTCTGTGGGGTGGGCTTAGTAACCATCTATATCTTTCAGGGATAATCAGATGGTTAATGAAGAACAACTGTATATTGGTTCTCAGAAAGACATTTGAATAATGAATTATTTTATTACAATACAATCCAATAATATTTTTTGGGATTTTTCTTTAAAATGAAAGAAAATAAAATCTAAAGAGAACACTTTTTTTTCACACTACTGTGTAGGCATATAAATATAGCCATGCTTTATCTTGAAAAGTATTGCCAGAAAACCTCATGTGTAAAGATATGCAAGATGATATCACAAACAGAATTTTGCTGCTACTGATATATTCCTGCCACAGCTATCAGTATTTTTATCAGTGCTTTTAATGTTTGCATGTTATATAGCTTTTCCAACATTTTATGGTAAATATAATTTGATGCCCAGTATTCTATTATAGTTAAAATGGAAGTTTTATTTGAATAAGGGGTGGGGGGAGAGAACAACACAATACTAAATATCAAAAGGAAGTCAATTTCAAGCTGACATAGGAGGTGTTTTTTCCATAAGACGAAATAAATCAAGAATTTTATTATTATCACAGGTCTGTAGTTCAACCATTTGTTTTGAAGATATTTACGAGTAATATTGAAATATACTCATATTGAAATTTTGACTCAAGGGGTGAATATTCACCACCTTCTTTATCCCAGAGAGGAATGCAATCCCCATACTTCACCCCTCCCCCACCCCCCAAAAAAAGTATTTTGGTTGACTTTTACATTTTTTTTTTTTTTTTTAGTATTCAAATTTTAAAAATAATCTTCATTATGTACATTTGTACAAAATTTTGTTGCTGCATTAAAAATTATTTTTAATGAAAAGGAATAACAGTGCCACCTATTAAGGGATTGTTGATCCATAAATCTAATCAACACTTTTTTTTTTTTTTTTTTTTTTTTTTTGTAAGGTCCAAGTAAATATTAAGTTTGGTTGAATTTTAATGTCCGATACAAAATTAAGTGCGAAATAAATGGCTAGTGTAAAGTTATTAATTTTAATAAAATATTTAGTAAATTAAATAAAGTAATTAAGTTATTTGATACATTGTATAAACGAAATTTGATTCTAGTTTTAATTATTTGTTTTTTAAATTACTTATTTATCTATTTTTATTAAAATGAATATTATGCATAAAACTAAAACCTTAACATTAGTTTTATACATACAAAACCTTCTTACTGTCTCAAAATCATAATATATTTTTACATAACAATATTATTTTACGCTGCTTAAGCATGTTTGAGTTTTACACTTTTTTTTTTTTTAATTAAATGAGTTTTAAGTGCTCTTTAAAAAAATATGACTACTGAAACCGAATCTTCCACCCCCTTGTTATCCTGTAGTAATAATTTTACATTTAATTACACTATTATTTTGTAGATTGTAAGTAAATTAAATCATGTATGCTGGGGGCGGGGGGTAAATAGTAAATTAAGCAAAGTGAGTCTGTTTGTTTGTGGGGGTTAAAGCCAATCGAATATGCTAGAATCCCAGGCCTATAGATGAAATTTTCTTAGGGTTTCTTGCCCGTATTTCTGAGAAAACCACGGAAAACTCTGAACGGTTAGAACGACGAGCATGACCTGGGATCGAACCCGGTATTTCCCGGCTACCAGCTATGAACGCAGAACTGCTCGACCATTGGTGGGGCCGACCCAAAATAAGTTCAAGTTTAGTGTAGCATGTGTGAAGCGCCACCTGTAGTTTTAACAGTGTACATTAACACTCTGGAACATTATGTTTCAGTGTGTTTATGTATAATATTCAGCATATTTCTTTCTTTCTTTCTTTCTTTAATCTTATTTTATAAAGTGTTTTAAATATGTTAATTTATAGCGTTTTAATTCATGCGTGATGCATGAAATGTGTTGTTAATTTGGGGACAAGGCCTACAAAACACTTTTGTAAGAACACATTTTCATCACAACATATTTACAACACTTTTTTTAGTACACATATTTAAATAGCAACACTTTTCTAACATATTAAAAACACTTATCACAACACAACAAAGTGTTGCAATTATGTTTCTTATGAAGTGTTCTAGTAACTATACCATAAAATATATAAAATAACATCTCATATAGAGACATCATAACCATAGGCGTTTTTGTAGAAAACCACAATTTTTATAAAAAAGTTCACTGTTGCAGCTTTTAAAACAAGTATTTTTCCTTTTTCTTGTAAAGATCTAAATTGATGCAAGTTCCTTTTACTACAGACTATAATTTGCTCCATAGAAGCATAATAGAATTCAACTATATTTAAGAAGGCCTCAACTGTTGCACAAAAAAGTTTCTCTATAGTAACCAGGGGTAGCTCGACTCTACGCTTTCAGTCTGTTTCATTTCTGATTGATCTGTGTTCATATCTAATAACTGTAACCGTAATATGGTTCTTGTGTATACATAAATCAAATGTTACTGTACTTCTAGTTAAAATAGCTCTGTCCTGATGATGCCCTGATGTTCAGATCGAAAGGTCTTGACACGATGTAATTTTAATGATTTAAAATAAATACATATATCGTTTTATATGTGTTTAACAGTGAATTTTTTTTATGAAAATTGTGGTTTTATACCATAAAATTTTGTTAATTTGAGGACAAAAATTGTTCTTAAATGTGTTTATTTTTGTGCATTTGCAGTGTACTTTTGACAAGAATGACTTTTGCATGTATAATTTGAATATCATAAATTTATGTTTTATGAAAAAATATTTCCTATTATCTCTAAATGAATTTTACTATCTGCATATTAAAATCTGATTCTAACGAAAAAAAAATCGTCAGTAAAGTTACATGTAAAAAATACCATTGATTTCAGTTACAAAATTCTCAATACATATATAAATATGTATATATGCTAGCTACAAAAAAAGTAATATTACTTCAGATTGTTTAATTCTTTATATAAAAATAGTATTTGATAAATCCCACACAATCATTTTTTAATATTTTAGAGATTCTCATTTGTTTCCTGTAACAAAATTTAAGGTTACATTTTGCGCATTATAAACAAACACTGGGAAAGCCCCGATTCGTGAACTAACTGAGGTCTGAATGCGGGAAAAATTTCAAAATCAAACTCGAAATTTACAAAACTCGACCTTATGCTGTTTGCATGCCAATAGATCAAAGTTTGTTAACGAAACCATTTTTTAATTCATGAAATCAATGAAGGTGGTGTAGATTTTATCACTAAGAAGGTCTCCGAACCAAAATAAATGAAGATTTCAGAACATTTTTTTTTTTTTTTTTTTTTTTTTTTAAATATATATTTTAGTATAAAGAACTAATAAAGACTTTATTTAACTTTATTTGACCCTCACGTTGAATATAATGCATTCTTCTGTTTTCTAATCTGTTTTCACGTTCTAATGACGACTCTCTTTGTATTCGAGCTGCATGACGTTATCGATCTTGATATAACCTAGCACCCCGTAGTTCAGGAGTTTCATTTGAGCGCCCAAGAGCCATCCTGGATCTATTTTGAGACTTTCTTAGCTCCTGATCTCCAATCTTCATTCGTTTCTTTAAATGGATTGCTTGTTCTTCAGCAATTTCCTTAGCAAAAAAAGAAAAAAAAAAAAAAAAAAAAAAGGTACCCACACTTTAAAAAACAATAAGTAGCATCAATCTGTGCATAAGATAGCATCAATCTGTGCTTGAACAAAAATGTGATTATTACTACAGTAGATAATTCTTAAAATTCAAAATCTCAAGCTGTAAAAGAAAATGCAACTAACATAATTGCTTCTCTTTAAACATTTTTTTTTTTTTTTTTTACACTATTTCCTTAATTCAATTTCTTTAATCAATTCCTTATAAACATTTTATACAGATGCCACATGCCCATAAACTCTTATTTTTTACACTATTTTAAAGATGATAGCACGATCATATTTCACATAAAAATCAAAACATTAAATTTATTTAACCATTTTTTTTTTTTTTTTTTTTTTTACTTTTTGTTTAGCATGTAATATTGTACTCGGTGCGTCCGCACACAGAGTCCAAGGAAATATCTTAGCCATTTACATATATAGATGTAAAATATTATTTTAAAACATAATGAAGTGATGGTTGCACATAGGTATATATAAACACACTCGTACATATACACACACACGCACATATATGCATATAATAGGGCAACTGTTACAGTTAAAATTTAGTGGTGGATAGGAAAAAATAAAATCTTTAAATTTTACACCACTGATCAGCACTTAAGATAAATATGATCATAAAACTGTTAAAATATTGCTGAGTAATTTTAAGATTTGCCTTTTAAATATATTATATATGTTACGTTATAAATTTCCAAAAATAATAAAACCACAATCTAGACATTTTCCATACTTTAAAAAGAAAATTTCTGACATGAAATAATAAGAGGAAAAACAAATGTTTCCTGGTTCAGGCGTTAATATTATAAAAGAAAACAATGAATCTGCTTTGCTTCATTTTTTTCTAATAAACTTAATCTTTATTATGAATGATCTAATTACAATAATTATAATTTAATAATGAATTTGTTATTAATCGAGGTAAAATGAATCAATAAGAACATATGACTGACAAAGCACATCACAAATGGAATCGTTTAAGTATATCATAAACAATATTGGAGTTTTGCTTCATAACAATAACATTTGAAATTTGCCAGACATTTCACGCTTAATAAAGTTTAACAAATACGTAATTAATTTTATTGAGATTGTTTTTGCAATTGTTTGATCTCTTCGATATATATTAATCTCAACTTCACTCTGCGTTTGTTTCCGGGCTAAGATAATTCTTTTTTTTTTTTTTTTTTTTTTTCACTTATGTATAGTTTTCACGTGGTTGATTCATATTTGTATTAAATTTTTATTCTGCTTTATTATATACACATGAATATATATATATATATATATATACATCATTTTATTGCTGCAATTTGCGCATTTAATGTATTATTATTATTATTATTTATTTATTTATTTTTGTTATCATTATTATTATAGATGTTATGTAGTGTTTTTGAATTTCGTGATCATTTCGGACTACTTTAATCATATAATAACAAGTGATCTTGCTATTATTTCACAAGTTTTATTGTTATTAAAGGTTTCTGATTCCATTTTTCATTAATTTGGTGGTCTTTGTTTTTTATCATATTCATTGTTTGAAAACTGATAATATTTAATAATCCTTTAATTTCAACAGTCTAATTTTCAATATAATATATATTAGGTCGTTGCAAAACTTCGTGCGGACGCGGATCATTTTATTGCCTCCAAAGACGAGAACTTCTATTGCCGCAGTATACATTTGTTACCCGAAAAATGGGCAAAGCTTGTAGAAAGTAATGGAGATTATTTTCATTAAAAATTGTCATTTGATTTGATGTATTTTTATGAAATGAAGCAATAAAAAACCGCAAGAATTTATGCAAAGATCTAATATATACATAGAACACACACACACACACACACACACACACACACACATATATATATATATATACATATGTATGTATATAAATGTATTATATATATATATATATATATATATATATATACAGGGTGATCAGAAATAAGCATCCCAAAAGTAAAATGAAACTACAAAAAAAAAAAAAAAAAAAAAAAAAAAAAAAAAAACTGGTGAATAAATGTGTTTTATTCTAACTACAGAAACAAAATATATTTATATTCTAAATTTATGAAATCACAAGTTCAATATGTCTGACATAACGTGGAAGAGCGTGACTCATGCACAGAACATAATGTTGCATTACAGACTCAAGTGTTGGCAGATAAATACATTGATTTGTCTTTGAATCGCATACATCATCTAAGAAACCGTTTCGGAATTCTTCGAATAAACTTTGTGTTTAAGTTTTCCATACAGAAAAATGTCCACGGTTTGAAGTAAGAAGAATAAAGAGGCCATTTAATGTTCCATTCCTGTGTGATCTGGGTAACTCAGAGCAATCACAAAATTTTGAATGTGTTCTTCCAACAGATCAAACACGTTGGTGGTACGGTGTGATTATGCGGCATCTTACATAAACCACATAGATTAAAATACAGGATCGCTTTGAATGACCGGAATGAAACTATTGACCAACACGTCACAGTAACGCTCACTAGTTACTGTTCCATCGACAAAAACGGCTCCGACTATTCCTCAGGTTCACATTACGCACCAGGCAGTGACACGCAATGGGTGTAACGAAAAGTCGATTTTGACTTAGATGATTTTTTTTTTTCTTCTTAGAGCGAGGAGAATATTTTTCTAAATATATGTCATATGATAGGAGAGGCCGTATAAAAATTAAATTTCGTATTTAATATGTATATGAACCCTTGTAAAAAAAAAAAAAAAAAAAAATGAAATATTTGAAATCTACTCTTAATTTGCACTGGTTTTGTAATTGGAATTATGTTTCTATCTTTCTTAATTTACGTGATAATCGCTGTAACATCTATTTTGAATCACCCGGTATATATATATATATATATATATATATATATATATATATATATATGTGTGTGTGTGTGTGTATGTGTGTATTTTTAATCACATCTAGTTATTAAAACTATAGTTCATTTTTCCTTAGGGATCTTCTACATTACAAAATTCCCCTCAACTTAATCTTTTCAATGGTAACACGCGTTTTTTTTATTTCATATTCAAATTTCTGCAAACAAAAGGTTCAAGAAAAGATATGGTTTATATGCTTTTAATTTATTCTTGATAGGGTGACAAACGAAAATATATATTTGGGATCCATTCCGACATTAAAAAAAAATAAATAATAATATAATATCCCCACACAGAAAGCTTTTCACATAATATCTGAATGGATGCAATAATTTAATCAATGAATGAATTGTCTCAACTATAAAACCCGGAAAAAAAAAAAAAATGCATGCGCTCACGAAATTTTGAAAAAAAAAAAAAAATCCAGAATATCCACCGGAGGGCGCCTTTTCCGGAAAAACGTTAAATTTAACATGATATACGACCAAAATGGAATACGGGATCAATATCAACATTTACTGACTACCAAAACTAGAAGAAACCAAGAAAAATTAAAAATTCCGTTATTCTTCATGACAATACCAAATTCTCGGTTTCCCCTTCTTCAGCAATTTGTGCTCGTTTTTATGCTTTACCTAAATTTCATAAAAATAATGTTCCCCTCAGACCTATTGTTTCGAATAGTGGTACTGCTACTTATCCCCTCTCTAAATTTTTAGCTTCTATTTTTTCTCCTTTATGCAGCGTTAATTGTCATACTATAAAAAATTCCTATGATTTTGTTAAGAAGTTAAATAATCTGAATCCTGTAAATTGCTCAATGTTATCTCTTGATGTGCAGTCTTTATTTACTAATGTCCCCACTGAAGGTCCGCTTAATTGTTTAGAAAAAAGGCTACGCGAATTTCATTATTCTGACATTGAAATCAAAGAATTTGTTAATCTAACTAAACTCTGTGTTTCCCAAACTACTTTTGAATTTAATAACACATTTTATAAACAGTGTGATGGTTTAAGTATGGGTAATCCTTTATCTCCTATTCTTGCCGATATCTATATGCATTATTTTGAGGAAAAATTATTAAAGATGTTAAATTTAAAATGCTGGTTACGTTACGTAGATGACACATTCATTCTTGTTGAAAATCCGTTTGATGTTTCTGTCATTCTTAATATTGCTAATGCTATTGATCCCCATATTCAGTTTATCTTTGAGTTAGAAAATTGTAATCAACTTCCCTTTCTTGATGTTTTAGTTACTAGGTGCGATTCCTCTATTAAAACCTCTGTGTACAGGAAACCTTTCTCTGTTTCTAACCCTCCCCATGCTCTCCCTAATCATCCGGCTAAACAAAAAATTGGCCCCTTTTACACTTACGTGTAAAAGTGAAAAAATACCTGGAAAAATTTGTTTAATTCAATTAAATAAAACAAATAAAATCAAACAAATAAAAATTTGTTTAATTCAATTTCCTTCATTATGCTTATAACATAATAATGGTTATAATTAAATAATTCTAAATAAATAAATAAATAAAAATAATAAAAATAAATTAATTAATTTTTATTAAATTTACTTATTAGTATAATATTAATTAAAAAATAAATAAATAAATAATAAAAATATATAAATAAATCATTAAAAAAAATAATTGTTTATTCCTTCCCTCCCTCCTTTTGTTTTTGTGTGTTGCATGTGTGTTCCTCTCTGATTGGTCCTGCATGATGCTTCCTATTGGTTGTTTGTGTTGCTCCTCCTCCTCTGGATTTTGCCCTGCTTTCAGTCTTGCTTTTGCCTCCAAGGCAGTAGCATGTGTTTTTTGCACCTGATGAAGGAAGGCTACGTCCTTTCGAAACCGGTTGTGCTGGCTTGAAATTTATAGTGTGTGAAGAAGTTTTATTGTCTATTTATTTACTGACTAGTTTCTGTTCACCTTGCCATCGTACCACATGAAGTAAAGGTAAGGGAAAAAAAAAAAAAAAAAAAAAAAACAGTGCGCTGTTTTGCACAAAGCTTCCTCTTCTTCGCAAGCATGCAAATCTCGATATTTTTTTCCTAGAACTGACAACTTTTCCCGGTTTTACATTTTATTACTCATAATTCTTGTTAATATTGTTTATTAATATTGTTTCGGTATTCCGTTTTGGTTGTTTATTTTGCTAAATTTAAAGTTTTTCCGGAAAAGGCGACATCTGGTAGACATTTTGGAACAAATTGTTTTTTCAAAGTTCCGTGAGTGCATCTCGTGTGTAGTCTATATACCAAATTTCTTCACATTCCGTACACTGGTTTGTGCTGTAGGAGGCTGTTTATAGAGGAAGTTTAATTATAACCATCCTGTATGTATATGTAAAGTGTTTTCCATTAAGTGTGATGCAATAAAAAAATATATTAAGTGAGACACTGTTTTTTTTTTTTTTGAAAGCTTACATTATGCCATTAAGAGTGAAAATAATATTGTTCAGGTGAGCACCACGACTTCTCTGTACATACCACATTCTGTCAACCCAATTTTCCATCACTCTTTCACATAAATTTGGCGTTATTTCACGAATAACACGCTCAATGTTGGTTTTTAATTGATCAATTGTTATTGGATTATCAGCATAAACTTGTGACTTAACATATCCCCAAAGACAAAAATCACAATCGATCGAGTCCATTGAATGAATAATGCCGTCCATGAATTCTTCTCAAATTTCTCTCAGTATTAACATATGAACACTGATTTTGATTAGACAATTTAATAATTTTAAAACGTTGTTCAAGCGTATCTTTGCATGATTAAATGGCATATCATACTAAATACAAATGAGACAAGAAATGTCAAAAAATAATACGCAATGTTGCCATTCTAACCATTTAAAATTATATCACCCCTATTCGAAATCCCTTTATATATATATATATATATATATATACATTCATAAATTTATATCTCACACTCAAATGACCTTATCTTTTTCTTGAAAAATATTTAAAATTCTTCTACGTTTTGAATTCATAATCTCTTTTAAACTTCTCAGGAAAATTAATTAGTTCTTTAAGCTTGACTTTCTGAAAACTAATATTGTTTTCTTTTAGATAATTTCTGTTTTCTCAAAGTTTCAATAACGCCTTTTTTTCAGAATTAAAATAATATTATTTTAATTTTTATCGAGCGACTGGAAGTTATTGAAATATCACTTTTTTCTTTTAAATTCCTTTTTTGATTTAACATATTTTTACACATTCCATCATTTAGTAACTTTTAACATTAATTAAATTAAGATTTATAAACAATCTGTGCTTCTTCATTTTTGTTAATGTATCAGTTTTTGAGGTCATTATTTTTTGCGTCTAAAAACAAGTCTAGTTTACAAATTTCTAAAACATGTTTGCGTTCTTTATGTTGTTTGTTTAAAATATACTATTTTTAGTCATTCGACACTTAAGCCAGATATTTTTATGAACTGTAAAAAGACTCTCTTAAAATGAAAGAAGGAAAACTGAGTGACTTTTTCAAGTAATTATTCAAAATACTTTTTAAAAGCAAAATGATCTCTGCTAATTTAATTATGCTTGTAAAATGCATTATTTATTCATTGTCACTTTGTAATTTTCATTAAGTATAACTTCGAAATTCCAAGGATATAACGGTAAATCTTAAAGATAGCTTAGTGCATTCCCACTCCAGAAACTGTAATTATGTAAACAAGAGATTAAGTGCAAAATTCACTTATTTTGTCTAAGTATTAATTTCTTTTTTTTTTATGTTAAAATAAGGATTTTAAGTAAGTATATATGTTTAAAAAAATAAACAAAAATATGTGCTAAATCTTCAAGATTTAAAAGATCAAGTTCAGACGATTAAAAACGTTTATAAACTTATTTTAAAAGCAATAGTCGTAACTAAAGGGTGTAGAAAAAATTAACAATTAAAAATACTAGAATTTCACTTATATATATAATAAAACTCATTAGAAGTTCAAGGAAACACTTTTCTTAAGCAAAATCGAAAACTACAATATGCTTATTGCGGAAAAACAATTTTACGTATTCCACGCAAAGGTACGTATTACAAGCAAAATGTTATGGAGTAAAAATATCATTTTGTGATACAATGTGCAGAAATGATATACTTGAAAGAATCAGTCAATATAAAACTGAATATTTAATAATTTATGATAAATAAAGAAAAAGCATATGTTACTTAAATCCTTAATAAATTTCAGTGATATATCTATTAATTTTTTTTTTTTTTTTTTTTTGAATCATCATCAACAACAACAACAATAAAAGTATTAAATTAATATTCAGAATTATTAAAAACTTAAGGAGATAGTAAGTGTAAACCAAAATGTTCAAAGAATAATTATGAAAACTTGGTTATTTGCTTTGTTATATATAATTATATACAGGAGGATTCATAAATCTGGAAACAGAAATTTCGTGCATTCAACTAATTTAACAGATGAGGCATCATAGGTGGGCGTCCCCAGGAGACCCCCGTGACATTATTTTTTTATTTATTTATTTTTTTTTTTTTAACAGAAACTATAATTTTTCTTCACGGAATCATGTTAAGCGGAAAAAAATTTGACGAGTATGGGGCTTTTTAGGCTCCGATTCTTATGCTGTAATAAAAAATCTTTAAATCCCAAAATATCTCATAAAAAAAATATATATAGATATATAGATATATATATATATCTATATATATATATATATCACTTAGCACAATGATTACAAAAATGTCCTTCATTCAAATGATCTATCAGAAGAGTTATCGTAGGAGGGACCCCGAGAAAATCAATGGCCCCACGTAACCGAACTCAAGTTTTTCATATCTAAACGATGCTTTTTACTCAGTCAATTCTGTTAAGCGAGCAAAATCTGTTTTAGGTCATGCACTGTTTTGGCCAAGCTTTATGTTGAAATAAAAAAAGCTGGGAATCCGCAAATATCACTACTCTGCCGGAAGTACTTAATTGCATTCCTCTGACCAGTGCTGACAAATTTAAGGACTTTTTTTATTCAAAATCCAGCATTAAATTTTAACTATAGCGGTTGCTTAATCAGTTCGAAAGTTATTCGTCCATTATATTTATTAAATATCACTCCTCAAAATTATTGGTGACAGTTGAATAAAAGTCTCTAAATTTGACAATACTGCTTAGAGTAGAGCGCTTTATAGTGGTAGGACTGGCAAAGGGTTAATAAAAGAGCAATTTTGCTGAACATAATGATAAAAAAAAAAAATCGTGTATTTCAGTGGTTCATTAGAGGAAGTAACATATTTGAGCACTCAGGAAGCCAGTACCCCCCATGACGAGAAATCATTTTTTTTTTTTTTTTTTTTTTTTTTTTTTTGTACAAAAAATGTACTTTTTCTTCACAGTATTGTGTTATGACAAATACGATTACAAGAAAAAAATATAGTTTATCGTGAATAAAAAGTATGATTTCCAATTGAAAAAATACAATTTGAGTCATTTGGAGCGCCTGGGCAATTTTGTCTAGTCAATTTTGTCCTTTATTACTTCCGGTGTGAGCCTTTTTTTTTTTTTTTTTTTTTTTTTTTCGTTTTTTTTAACACAATTGACATTGTGAGTTTTTTTTTTTTTTTTTTTTTTTTTTGCTTTTCTTCCCATGCTATTTCTATGGAGTTTTAACTTCCCCCCCTCTTTTTCTACATTCTAAAGTGCGGTGGATGCACTCATCTCATAGATCATATGAATGCTCGACACTTTTCTAATGATTGTGTTAGCGAAACTGTTTTATTATTGAGATATTTTTGGATTTTCGGATTTTTATTATAATATAAGAATTTGGCTCCTGAGTTCTCCTACTCTGCAAACTAAAAAAAAGAGCCAAACGTAATTTAAAACAACAGATTTTCCGATTAACACGATTATGTAAAAAAAAAAAAAAAAAAAAAAAAAAAGTATGGTTGCTATTTCAAAAAAATTGAGTTCATGTCACAAAATGCTCATAGAACCCACCTAGGATACCTCATTTAAAAAATCATTTGAATAGACGAAATTTAATGTGTTCTGCAAAATTGCTTTTCTCTTGAGATCGTTCGTGATTTCCAGAATATTTAGCGGATCATAAAACCGAGAGCCCAAAGCGCTGTACTCTACAAAAAATAATAAAGTAAAATAAAAACTAATACATGATTTAAAGCAGATTTTTTCCACTTAACACGATTCTGAGAAGAAAGTTCATAGTTTCTATTTGAAAAAATTAAGTTTGTGTCACGTGGGTCTCTTAGGCAATCTTGGGCATCTAGTGGGGCTCTTGCGCACCTATGATACCTCACCTAATAGATCATTTGGATGCACGACACTTATGTAATCATTTTGTTTATATATATATATATATATATATATATATATATATATATATTGATTGAGACATTTTAGGATTTCCAGATTTTTTACTACAACATAAAAATCGGAGCCATGAGGACCCCTACTCAGCAGAATATATAAGTGAAATATATGACTTAAAACATAATTTTTCAGCTTAATACGATTCTGTTAAAAAAAAAAAAAAAAAAAAAAAAAAAAAAAAAGGAAGTATTTGAAAAAAAAAGAGCTTGTAAGGCGTGGAATCTGGGGAGGCTCCAGGATTCCACCTATGATATATCATATGACAGATTATTCCAGCATGAAAATTTAAAAATCTGTGTGTTTAGTGAAATTCATTTCCTTTCGGGATATTTTGGGATATCAAGACTTTTGAAACATCCTGTATTTTTTATTGCTATTATTATTATTATTATTATTATTATTATTGAAATTTTTTATGACCTAACTTTAAACACATTGCAAACGGAGTTATAGATTAGATAATGTAAACATGCTTTTTTCATATCCAAGTACTTTTATTATTACATATTCTATTTCATTGCAAATAGAGTTTGAATAAATATTAACTTTGTTATAATGTTATACATTAGGGCGGGTCGAAAAATTGATGTTTTCGATAGGAGATTTCTAATAGCAAAAGAAATTTTTCCTTTTGTAATCCCAAATTTAAGAAAATAAATAAATAAATATTTTTGTCGTGCGTTGCTGCTTTGATTGCAGCACTCGTGTCTACTTGTTCCCCTGACGTAGGGTCATTCCTTCTTTCAACCCGAAACAATTGTTGCGACATCTAGCATTTTATGGTGTTTATTCAAAATTTTATACTTATTTTGTCGATAGTGAAATTCAAAGATCCAAAAAAAGTAAAAAATGGTTAAATAAAAAAGAAGTTTATTGATATACAAACATTATTATTTTTAATTCTAATACCATTCAAATGCTTCGTTTTAACACATTTTTATATATCTTTAAAAATACTTTTATCATTTTAAAATGTTTTACAACGCTCATAAGACACAAATTTCGTAAAATTATCCATAATTCCATTTATTTATTTATTTATTTTTTAATATTCAGCTTAGTAGAAACCTAATGAATGGAATATTTCGTTACATATACGGACATTTTTTGTTTTTAATATTATATTTAATATTCATTACATTAATTATGCATTTTATATTTAAGAAAAGCACGTTATGGTAACTTGTAGTACGTAAATTTAGATAGCGAATCCTGAAACTCTATGATGCCGTACCTGGCGCCATCCACAGAGCAACACGACTTCTCCATTTCGCTCTCTGTTCTTATTCTAATATATCAATCTGCCGTTAGCAAGCACAGATCATTACGTTTCTGTTTTATTATAATTAAAATGAATTTTATTATTATTTTTTTTAATTTGACATTTTTTTTTTTTTTTTACCCTTTTCTCAAACTTTGAAGGTCATGCGCGAAATAAGGCATAAATATTATTTTTTAAATTATTTTTCACAAATTGAGGATGCCAAAGTACAACTTTTTTTTTTTTTTTTTTTTTTTTTTTTTTTATATATATATATTAGAAATCGCTTATCTAAAATTATTCAGCACATCCTATTAAACACCCTTAAATTATTAGTAATCGGAAACTAGTATTTTCACGATTAAATTCTTAAAAAAAAAAAAAAAAAAAAAAAAAAAAAAAAAAAAAAACTTGTACTTTCTGATTCTTTATACAATATAAATAAACAAATAAAATAATCGTATAAATAATTTATTTAATGTAATTGTATAAAAACAAAATATATTTTTAAAAGTAAAATGAATATATTTAAGTATTATTTTAGTTTCATTTTATACATACAATGCAGTTTACAATAAATAAAATTAAAAAAATAAAAGTAAATTAATAAAGTGTAGAAATAAATAAATAAATAAAAAGACTATGAAGACTTTAATTGCATCCCCAATTCTTAGACACAATTAATGTGACTACTTTTTTCTGCAGATTAGGGTTTTTTTTTTTTTTTTTTTTTCGTGTTTTGAGATAATTAGACAAGCCTTAGAGAATTCTATTCATTTACTTAGACAAGAAAACTTCTGAAAATTTTCGCGAAGTATTTAGCCTTTAATGATCAAAGCAATTAATCTGTAACTTTTTCTCTTTCACAATAAGTTTATTCTGTTCAAAAAAAAAAAATCATAAAAAAAATCATAATGGTATAATTTAATACTATTTGGTTAACGTAATCAAATATTTATTAAAAAGATAACATATGTATAAAGAATAAGTATAGTAAATATATCGGTTGTAAAATATGCAGTTCTTCTTAAGTAACAGAGAAAAATGTCTTGTTTATAAAAAGAAATTATTCTTTAAAAAAAGAAAAAAAAATACTCCTCGAGCATAGAGAAAATAAAAATATCTCCATTTGGAAAATGTATAAATTATTAATAATATGACAAATTTAATAATAATAAGACTTTTCTATAGTTTAATGGGGGTCTAAGCGCAGTTTCTCTTCTTTTAGTGTATAATTTATAATTTTACCGTTTATTTATATTTAATCTAATATACTAGAAAGTTGAGCAATATATTATATTTTCTAAATTGAGAAAAATGACGTACTTAAATAAGAAAATTTCTTAACTAGTTTCTAGACATTTAAAAGTGTTTTGTATACCAAACAGGTTTTTCTTCATATGTATAGATGCATATTATAACTGCAATATTAGGTACCACGAAAATTGCCTACATATCTACATAAAAATATTCCGTAACATATTTCCTATATTCATGTATATACACCCCGCGACAAAAAGATAGGAACAAAGGGTTTTTTCTTTGTTTTTTCATAAAATAACGTTATCTAAATTGTGCTTATCATTTATTATTATTATAAAATAACACTATTACTGGACTAATTTTTGTTTTAAGACTTATTTTGAAAAGTTTTAAGACTAAAAGTTTTCTAATTTAAGACTACACTCCGCGACAAAAAGATAGGAACAAAGGTTTTTTTTTTTAATTTTTCATAAAATAACATTATCTAAATTGTGCTGATCTCATTTATTATCATAACAAAATATTATCATATCAAAAACATATTAAATATTTGAAACATATTCAAAATATTCATATTGAAAATAATCATATTGAAAAAAAAAAAAAAAAAAAAAAAACCTTTGTTCCTATCTTTTTGTCGCGCTGTGTAGTCTTAAATTAGAAAAATTTTAGTCTTAAAGTTTTTCTAAATTAGTCTTACAACAAAAATTAGTCCAGGAACAGTGTTATTTTATAATAATAATAAATGATAAGCACAATTTAGATAACGTTATTTTATGAAAAATCAAAGAAAAAACCCTTTGTTCCTATCTTTTTGTCGCGGGGTGTATATGACTTATGAAGTATGAGAAATACAGCCCTCAGCAGGGTACTGACAAGGACAGTCACCTTAAGGTGCATACTGAAAGTATTAAAAAACTACTGCTACTACTTGTTTTCGTAATATAAGATCACTCAAATTTATCGACAGAATCCCAATATATATTCTGCCAAAAAATAAAAACCTTTCAGGTATTTAGTGCGAAAAACAAAGACACTAAGCGATTTGGCGAACAATATACACTCATGTCAAATGCAAGTAATTATAATAAATTTTAAAACTTCTTGCTAAACAAATGTTTTTGAGCAGCGTAATACTAAATTATTTTTATTTTATTAAATAAAGTATTCAATTACTTTTTATATAAACTTCTATAATATACCGAAATGACTTGTGGTTGAAAGTATTAAATTTTACTTCTTGAAAATGGTTTTATCGTATTATTAACAAATGTTTAAGTCACATACGCATAAGTTATACGCATATTAAGTACTTTATTGCAATTGATTATTATTATTATATATGTATATTTATTTAATTTTGCATTTTACAAATTTCAATTGTTAATTTATAATTTTAATTAACTTTTTAGACTTTATTTAAAAATCGAAAAAAAAAAAAAACTTTTTTTCATTTTTAGCTGAAAATTTCATTCATTCCTTCTTTTTTTTTTTTTTTTTTTTTTTTTTTTGTGTGTATATATATATATATATTATGCGTAAAAATGTTCTTATTGATTCTCATTTATAAAGTTAATATATTTCGAAAAATTATGATAAAAAGTGCCTTTAATAAATGAAAAGTACTACAGAAGCAGGAACTTTTCTTTTTAAAGTAAATTTGTGCTTTCCATTTAAAGAACCCCCCACCCCCAGTAACTTCCCTCCTAAAAATGAGCATCAATTTTAAAACAGTAATAGTTTTTCATTCTTTTGATAAAAAGAATATGAGCCATACCTTGAAACTAAACACAGTTCAAAATCAATCAGTAATCTTATACAAATAAATACGTTTTTATGAAATTTTGATTAATCAAAGGACTTTCGATACCTCTCCATCGCGCTATAAATTAAATTCAATGTAGACTTAAAACTTCCTAATTTTTTATTAAAATCTGGTTTAAAATTTGAATAATTTTAAAATGCATATATACATATTTTATACACTTCTAGCCATAAAAAAATATTTATTTAAGTTAAATTTATTTGAACTAATTTAGCACGTAGAATTGAAAATTTTTTTACTAAATTTTATCCAAACCGTGAAATAAAAAGTTGATGGCCGGAAAATTACACATTTTCAATACTATGCTAATATTGGACTTTTATATTAAATTAAATTATTCAATTTAATTTTTTTCCTAAACCAGTGAATTTTAACAGGATTTTTTGTGAACTCACCAAAGGCATTCTGGTACCTTATTGTTTATTTTTCTTACGTAAACTGTTACTTTTTTTATTTTTATTTATTTATTTATTTTTTAATATTAGGCAGTAAATAAGGTATGTGATTATTATTATTTTTTTTTAGATTACACGAAAATTACAAGGAAATTTTACATTAATTAAATGTTCCGCAGTTTACAAAGATTATTGATATATTATTATCATTAGATTTCAGTTTTATCAGTTATAAATAAATATAAAGACAAAATTAGAGTTATAAATAAGTTTATTTAACGTAATTTTACTTAAGTTATTTTAGGGAGAAGTATATGGAAGAATGTTTTCCTTAAAGATAAAAAAAAAAATATAAAGATCCGTTTTGTTTACAGTTTTTTATGTCCAGAATGAGCGATAGGCAGTCAAGAAACAGACATTTTTATTATATTTTTACAGACAATGTATACAGATATCGTCGAAACTTTTTTTAATATAAAAATATATAACTTCACTAGAAGAGCTTTCTATATTTTTATTTTTTCATTCTGGATAGGCGCACATGGAGATTTTCTTTGCGAGAGCTAGGTACATCGATCAGACGTTTATTGAAATTAAACTCAAAAGCATCGCTAAGCGAAAAGTCTCTTAGCTGAAGCAATGTTTATAAACACCTGACATCAATGTCCTGCAGATCCCGAAGCTAAACGAAATGTCGACCCAGAAGCTCATACTTGTGAGCAGAAACGGCTTCACAGTCACCTAAAATTTGTCGCGCAGTCTCTTATTCCAGACAACAGCCACAACAAATAAGATAAAAATTGATACTCATAAAACGTTCAGATGACACTTAATAGTACAGTGAGCAGTAAGAAGGCGAATAAAATTCGTCAAACTATTTCTATTAAATTTGAAAATCTTCTTAAGACGTAAACCAGGAGAGTCACGATTTAGTTTTTTTGCTTGTCTATGATCGTCAGAACTACGCCATTGTCTATAGTGCTCCCTACCAAAGATCTTAAAAATAGAATCACAGAAAGTAGTTGGAGAAATAAGTAGAACAAGTTCAGGGCTACAAAATAACATTCTGGAACTAGACCTTTGCAATTCATCAGCCAACTCATTACTTTGAATGCCCATATGACGAGACACATAGTGAAGACGAAACTTATTTCAAGAAGAAAGGTTACAAAGTACCTTGTAGCACGCCCACAGCAAAAGTGAAGGGAACTTGCGCCTAACTAGTGAAAATCAAGTCGCCTGACTATCCGGACAGATACGGATGGATAAATTATGATAACCCATGTCTATGCACACCTTACAGCATAAGATGACAGCAAAGATTTTAGCTTGGTAGACCGTGGCATATTTCTTGAGAGGAAAAGAAAGCCGAGTATCACCAATGTGACAATAATCACCTGCCACAGAATGCCTTATCCAATTTACATTATTCGTTCTACACCGTTTCAACAAAACCTTACCCTGAAAACAATTTATTTGTTAATTCTCGCAAAATACGAAGATTCTATTTTAAATTCACAATTCCTATCTATCTTTCGTAGAATGGTTTGGTAAGCAGAGTAAAACCAATGATCTGAATCGACAACCTCGCAACTCTTTGCTAGCTTTCTACGAAAACTACCTCACAATGTAACCTTACAATGTAAAAAACTCAACATGCTTACTCCAGTTAAACTTAGTGTCACCGTCAAAATTCAAGAAATTAATTTCATTTGAAGACAAAAGCTTATTACCCAGAAAGTAGACATAACTTTTAGATTTCTTCACCTAGAAAACGAAACAATGCTTACCTTACCTGGATTAGCAAATAAGTTCGAATCAGACCACCAAAGTGAAAAATACTGAAGGGCACCATTTATGATAATAGGGACAGAATTACCAAACTTCTCCCTGACAACAATAGCAACATCATCAGCATAGCCAACACAAGAAAAGCTAAAGTTATCAAGATGGACAAGTAATGAGTTAACAGTAGTGCACCAAAGAATGGGAGAAAGCACTCTATCCTGCGGGTAACCCGAACAAGCATAGACCTTCATGCAAGTACTTTTAAGGGAAGCAGAAACACACCTAGAGGAAAACACATTAGTAATATCTCTAGTAATGGTGTAATTAGTGTCTCTCAAAGTAGACGAATGATAATATCAAAATAGATCCTGTCAAACTTCCTTTCAAAAAAGATGGCAACACGGGCAATTTTTTATAATTAATGTTTTTTTTTTTTCCAAAAGAAAGATAAATTCATACAATGAAGTGTTATTTTAGGTGGAAAAGCATAGAAGACATGGCTTATCAACAAGAGCATGATCCCTAAGGTATCCATCAATAAACGTCTCAAAGACTTTTAAGAGAAAAAAAGAGTGGATAATAGGCTTAAAAGACATAGCCTCAACATAATTGTCCTTGCAAGTCATAGGAATGAAAATAACCCTGGTATTGGAGGAGTACCAGTGTGGTTTCTATCTTGCATTGCTCATAGTCATATATCTCAGTTTTAAAGGTATACCCATAAGTAATGCAAAGACGTAAAATTCTGGAAAGTATAGGGGGAGTGAAAATTAATACCCTTAATCAGAAACGCAGGGATGATACCATAAACCCCTAGAGACTTAAAAAGTTCAAAGACTTTGTGAGGTTTGCGTTGACGCAGACCCCATCTTAACTCAATGATTAACTTGGTTAACATAACTACTTAAGTATTAGATATGAAATTAGCACAGAGACTCAGATTTATGAAAATAAAACTAAGATTTTATTTAGATAGAATAATGGAAGTATTATCTGGAATACGTAGCTCAGTCAGCTGATTTAAATTCTTTATCAAATAAATGTATAATTACTAATTTTAGATAATTTGAAAATCTCACCCCAAAATAGTAGAAGTTATGTACGGATGCACTCTTTTAGATAGATACTGTGACTTTGTAACAGCTTCATGGATTTCCTGCCGAATCAGTTTCCATTCTCAATTTCTCGCACTAAAGCATAACAACACTCATCAAACTGCTTAATTTAAGCACCACTTAATCTCAACTACTGAAATATAACTTTCTCCACACTCTACTACTTAGCCGTTGTCTTAGACAAACGTCGGACAAGACTCCACTACTCCACACTTTTTTACGAAAACCATCTCCATCTTATACTACTTTCTACCAACTTCCTTTCTCTCCATTTCAATCAAACTTTCAAAATCACTTCCAATTCATCTACCTCTCACAACCTAATTCCTTCATTGCAGCACCATGTCGACACAAAACTAATCCGACCTAAAATTTCACCGAGTCACTGGCGTCGAAGCGATTTAACCATTCCAACTTAATACTTTGCTGGATCCAGATTAATTTCAAACAAACTGTTGTGATATTCTACAGTCTCAACCTCACAACTTAATAACCCAGATGATCTTTTCTTGGGTAACCATTAATTTAGCAGTTTCCCAATTGTCCTCACCGCAAGTACATGCTGAGAAACAGCTATGGTTATCCTTATCAATAATAGAAGAGCCGGGAAACTGAACTTGTAACAGTTAAACTAGAGTCTCCTCACTCGACTCACACTAGTCACTGTATTTACTAACAGGAAATCGAATAACATTGAGCCTGCAATTGTAGGGAAAATTTTAATGAATTTAACAGTACCACACTGTTAAAAATGGTTTCTTAAAAATGAGATAATTGTCTCAAAATAGCTTCGAAACAATATATGCTTAAATTTGGAAACCCATGTACTCATTTTTGAGTATACTGACATGCTCAAAAAGGGAGTTGACCAATAATAATCCCAATCCCCCTATGTTTGACTTGTCAATACACTGAAAAATGAGTACATGGGTTTTCAAATTTAAGTATATATTGTTTCGGAGATATTTTGAGACAATTTACCTCATTTTTAAGAAACTACTTTTAACAGTGCAGAGATACCATTAATACCTTCAGAAGACTGCCAATAACATTACTTCACAGCCCTAATAACTTCATTGTATTGGGAGTACAAATTAATTCGGTCCGTTTTCAATAGATGGCTCTGGCTGATTTGTTTACTGAATAATGATAGATGTTTTTGGCATTGTTAGAAAGGTTTGACCGTCAACCATATTCAGTCAACGAAGCTTCGAGTTTTATACAACAACATTGGTTTTTTGAGCATTCAATATGTCGAGTTTTGTGCTAAAGAAACAACATTTGCGGGAAGTTTTGATTTTCTTTTTTAATTGGAAGAAAAGTGCCGCTGAAGCGCATCGATCGCTTGTGGAAGTTTATGGTGAATCTGCGCCATCTGATAAATCATGTAGAGAGTGGTTTCGACGCTTCAAAAATGGTGATTTTAGTGTCGAAGACAATGAGCGCCCGGGCCAGCCGAAAAAGTTCGAAGACGCCGAATTGGAGGAATTGCTCGATCAAGATCCGCTAAAACCTGGCGAAACAATTACTGGCGAACGCTACCGACTGCAACTAATGCGTTTGAGCCGAGCATTGCGTGAAAAACGGCCAGAAACCATCGAAAGGCACGACAAGGTAATTTTGCTACATGACAGTGCTCGGCCCCATGTGGCAATTGTCGTTAAAAATTACTTGGAAACGTTGAAATGGGAGGTCCTACCCCACCCGCCGTATTCGCCAGACCTTGCTCCTTCTGATTATTGGTTGTTCCGACGGATGAATCACGATTTGGCTGGACACCGCTTCACTTCTTTCGAAGAAATTCAAGAATGGCTCGATTCATGGTTTGCGTCCAGAGAGGACTCATTTTTCAGAGATGGAATCCGAAAATTGCCAGAAAGGTGGACAAAAGTTGTGGCTACCGATGGACAATACTTTGAATAACATGTTTTTTCATTTTGATAATAAATAAAATGTTTTTTTAACGAAAAAAAACGGACCGAATTAATTTGTACTCCCAATAAGTATTGACAAAATGCCAAAGGGAGCTTCCTACATTTCTTACTTAAAGAACTAAGTTCATAAGTCAACCAAAGAACGTATTTTTGGGAACTAGTGACTGTAAGCATACAGCTACTGTGAAAAGAATTGAGAATTATCTGTTGCAGCTGGTAAACAGTCAACTGGACAGTTTCAGGAGTTGAACTTTTCGGAAAAGTTGGAAAATCCTTTTCTAAAAAGTTTTTAAAAGAATGCATATTGGATTTCTCATTTCGATCTGTACACGGTAAAAACATTTATCTGAAAAAATGATAAGTTAATGATCAGAAGCTGTAACTGCAACTTAAACCTTCCAATCAGAAATGTAATCTAACAAGGAGACGGTGAGGGTGTGGGGTCTTAAAATCGAACGGAGGTTCCGCGTGTAGTTCCGCGTGTAATTAGCACTCAGTGAGTGTATTCATATACTCAAACCCTAGAGCGCACTACTTAGCCATCGCCGAGAAAAAAATTCCTGAAGTTTGAAAAAAAAAAATAATTTGAATTAAAATTTAATAAATCGTTATAAACAATTTCTTTTCAACTTTTATACATTGTTAAATCGCGAATTTAATGATTTCTAACTTTTTAACATTAAACATATGCCTGGTATGCGTCAAAATTATCTGAACATCGAAAAATATTTATGAATGTGAACGAAGTTTGCTTTTTAGGAGAAATTCTCAAAACACTGTACTCCTGTAAAAAGGCTGCATTTATTTGTTGTGCAAGTTGTCGACAAAATTTGTGTTTTTCTTGTTTTTATGATAAATATCATCCAGGTTTGTGTATTCGTAAAGATGAATGATTGAAAGAATTGCTAATGCTATAAACGTATAATCGTATAATCATAAATATTCATTGTATTTAATAATATGTTATTTAAAAAAAAAAATGGTAATGTTTAAAAGAACTGTGGCTTTTGTATTTATTCTATCTACAGTTCTAAGTTCTAATCGTTAAAAAGTTAGAAATCATTAAATTCGCGATTTAACAATGTATAAAAGTTGAAAAGAAATTGTTTATAACGATTCATTAAATTTTAATACAAATTAAGTTTTTTTTTCAAACTTCAGGAATTTTTTTCTCGGCGATGGCTAAGTCGTGGGCTCTAGGGTTTGAGTATATGAATACACTCACTGAGTGCTAATTACACGCGGAACCTCCGTTCGATTTGAGGACCCCACACCCTTGCCGTCTCCTTGTAAGCATAAAGTGCGACACATAATCACATGAATAACTTATCTTCTATTAATTTTAAGAAATTAGGTTCATTGCCTATTTTAAGGATACACCAGTCATAAAATATTATGCGATCCATCAGCACATCCCCACACTTTTGTGATCACTATTCCCACACGCAATGTGGTGAGCATTTGTATTATAGCGAAAGAGGAGATTAAACCCTGAACTGCAATAACAGAAAATAGCCTTAGCCAAATTTGTAAAAGGGTCCATATCTTCATAAGGAAGATACGCAAAAAAAAAAAAAAAAAAAAAAAAAAAGACAAATCATCATTTGTAGTCCTGTCTTTCTGTTTAACCTTAACCGCAAACAAATTCTTATTATTCAAAAATTTGACTTGATTAAGGGCATTGGTTCAGACCTAGCAATAATGTTAGCCCTGAGTTTAACACAGACGGTGTCATAGAAAATATTTTTAAAAAAATGTATAATAGACGCTATCACCAGTGACTTTACTATCAGGAGTAACAAGGCTGTTGAATAAAATCAATATCAAATTGTCCATCAACCAGCATGTTAGAGAGAAGAGAGCGGCCTACTGTGATGAAGATTCAATTGATCAACTTTAATTTCATGTATAGACAGAGAAACAATAGACACAACCCGGTTGAATTTAACCATCATGAACCAACTCATGTGAAAAATCTTCTTGCATCAGCTCCAAAGCCTTATCAATCCCACCCATCAACTGAAGCGAGTCAAGTTGTAAAGCGGACTCTGACCAGAAATGCCCTTTTACCTCTCTGACCGTAAGATAAGACAAACCTAGAACATTGCTGAAGGTACGCATCTGATAGGAACCAGAAGCAAAATGAACCACTTCCACTACAGAGAATACCTCAGAATCATTACTTTGGGGGTGACTGACTGAATCAAAATTTTAAAACAGAGATAGAGCTTTGAAGATTCATAATATTAGGTTTTTGTGTGCGAAGAATCGACTTCGGATACTTTTAAAAGAGCAAATTTATTAAAGTGGACAATACTTGAGAGGTGAGATTTTTAAAACAGAAATAGTGCCTCGTAAATTTGTATTTTTATGTTTTTAGTAAAGAGGAATTGATTGCCGATAATTTCCAATGTTTAAAATTAATAGTGGAAGAATTATTTTTCGAGAAGTCTGGGGGTAATAACAATTTTAAAAGAGAGCTATAGCCGTATATATATATATATATAGGTTTTTTGGTTTGAGGAATCGATTTCCGATAATGTTGTATGAGTAAAACTATTAGGTTTATCAGACACACGCAGCGCTGGTGCGTATGCGCTGTCACAATGCAGTGGGGACCCCGTCCGAATATTTCACTGATGAAAAAAATCTTTTTATTTTTATTTTTACGTCTTTTAACTTATAAAATTATAGTGATTCTTTAACACGATTGAACGTAATTGGTTGGCATTGGGGTCTCAGAGCGAGGTTTTCTGCTATAGAACCGATGATATTGCCTATGAGAATTTTATTGTATGTCTTTTGACTTATAAAAATATAGTGATTGGTTAAGAGTTTGGGACTAAAACAGAGGCACAAGAACTGGCACTACCGAAGGCAGTGAGGATCCGGAGCGAGTTTTTCCTAGATTGTTAAAGTTTTTTATTTATTTATTTATTTATTCAATTTTTTTTCTGTCTTATAAAAAATAGCAATTCATTTAAAATTGGTAATCCACTAGAGGGTGAAGCTTGCTAGTTTACATATTAGATAGTGTAAATATATGGCATTGACATAATGTACACTGTAAATAATTTCAATAGTAATAGTAATTCAACTAGCAATAATAATAGTAGTAGTTATTAGTAATAATTATTCTTTCTATGCTTGTTCCAGCATTCCACTTTTTTTTTCAATAAAAATTATTTCTAATGCAAAACACTTCATTCATTTTTTTAAATACCAGATGATCCAAAACTCACAGAAAAAAATATATAGGTTTAAATCTACTGACTGTAGGTATATGCAGTTTTCGCTGAAATGTACAACAAAGCACGGGAATTTAAATATATATATAAAAGAAAAATATATTAGTTACATTTTTCACCAACATATCAAGTTGTATTTTCAGTATTCTCTCACATCTTAAACAGATTCGTCTGATCAAACGAACACCCTATTTTGGTTACTGAAGCTTCTTTAGGGGAATTTCAAATGCGCAAAGTCTGACAGTCATTCTAATGCAGGATGGCTGACACACTATGCATTTATAGTTCTGTTTATGTTGTTGAATGTACTGTGCTAATGTAAAAAAGTAATTTTACAATTTAAGCTCCACCTGACGAAGAAAATATAAACTAATTTGCTCATAAATATGTTGTTACCTAAAAAAAAAAGTCTTTATGTGCAGTTCAATGAAAACTGCATAGTGCCATAGTTAGTACTATTTGAATAATATATTTTTTATTTTTTCTGTGACTTTCGGATCAATTGGTATATATATATATTTATAATAAATACTTCCAATAAATTTAATATGTTCGTTTTAATACAATGCTTATATTACGTTATATAACTCAATAAATAATATTTTGTTGTAACAAGAAATGTAAAAGTAAATCTCAAGTACATTAAAAGTGCTATGATAAAAACAGTTACAATTCACATAATTGCTAACTTTATTTTTCTACCAGAAAGAAAAAAAAGAAAGCAACTAATCTTTGGCTTGTTTTTCTAAGCTAGCATATAAAAGTTTAAGAAAGTACCTTCTGGAATCAATCCAAATATTCATGAATAATTCAAGATAGAATTTCAGTTTGTGGTTTATTTCCTTAACTATTTCCTTTGGGAATACGTCCTGATTCTTCTAGCGGAAAAAAAGGAGAAAAAAAAAATACTGTAATAGATTTTGCTCCTTGGGAAATTTAGAAAAGAGATGAGAATAAAACCTTTTGTTACAGACATTTACAGAATAGTTTAAACTTGAGTTATTCAAAGATAGATAAAATAGTATTACAATTGCGCACAAATTTACTGTATATATATATATATATACACTTTCTGCATATTTATATTATTTCTAAGCATGGCAGAAAACATTTGTTCGTATCATAATGAAATTAATTAAGTGAAAAAGAAAAGAAAAAAAATCAGTTTCAAAAACAATTTTTCAAATTGAGTTAAATCACTAGTATTAAAAATACAACTGTATAATTATATTAGATATAAATATTACTCCATGTTGTTTCAGGGCCGTTTGATTGTGCTTACTTCAATAAATCTACAAAGTTTAGGGAGGTGAAAAGTTGAATTTATATATTATTATACATATTTCTAGCATAGATGCATTTTTTTTTTTTTTTTTGGATTAATTTCTTTATGTACCCTGTGACACATAAACAAACGTGAAAAATCTTTTTTTGATCAAATTTTCTAATTAAAGGTACAAAGAAATAAATATAGATTTTTAGTCCAAACAAAAAGAAGAACAAAATATACATTCAAATGACAGACGAAAAAATGAAACATAAAATATTTTTTTTTTTTAGTACGACAGGACTATTTCTTTCAATCTGGCATTTTGCATCGTTACCAATTTATACTGTTCCACTTCGAAAACACCTATGTAATTTTTCGCAAGTCGATATTTATAGTCACAATTTGAACTAATACTTTTTTAGTTGGGGGAATATGATTTTACTAACAGCACGGTATTTTGCCGCGTATTTTTGAATGGCAAAATTGTAGTTGCTGTAATTATAATACCATTGTAAATTCGTTTTTTGATTTTAAACTTGATTACGATTTTCGAGATTTTAATTTCCAGTGAGATTGATTAAATGTAGTAGTTATTTCTACATTTAGAAGTTTGTGGAATTCATACCGAAACAAATTTTCATAAATAATTTCACGATACATTTCTTTTATCATATTCCATTATTTGAATAAAAAACACAAATTTTAAATATACATTTTTTTCTTTTTGGCTCATGTTTCCAAATGTTAAGTACAATTAACATATCTTTTTATTAGTACAAAAGGACTATTTCTTTCAATCTGGCATTTTGCGTCGTGACCAATTTATTGTGTTCCACTTCAAAAATGCCTTCCAATATCCAGTTCTACCATTTAATTTTTTCTCCATCTTAAATTTTTTGGTGAAATCCGTAAAAAACTCTATATGTATTTTTTCTCTTTTCATCGATAAGGGTCGAACGCACAACATCCGGGTGCGTAGCTCTAAACTCTGAACACACATCCAACGGGTCTTACCTAAATGTTTCTAAATATTTATATTAGTGTTTTCAAGTATTTTTAGTATGACAAGACTATTTCTTTCAATCTGTTATTTTGCGTAGTTACCAATTTATAGTGTTCCACTTCAATAATATTATAGTTTTAAAAAAATAACGTTAAATGTATAAATTAATAAAAAATGACTTTTTTTATCAATTCTCATTTTGTTGAGCGATAAATCATTCTGTTTTTAACAATAAATAATATTATAGTTTTAAAAAATTAAAGAACACGCTATTATAGAAATGTGAACTAAAAAGTACAAAATATCTATCTTAGTTTTAAAATGCAGGGTAAGAGAAAATCGTGTGAGTGACACACCATAATATTTACATACATTTAAATCTTTAATTAAAATAATTTAGAATTAAATAAAAACCATTTAAAAAAAATCTCCCCTGACTGGGTTCGAACGCTAGACCTTTAGGTTCGTAGCTCGGCGCTTTACCTCACAGCCACGGCGTTCACGTAGGGAAAGTCTTTTTTTACAATATAGATTTTTTGTTTGCTCCTAGAGCGGTTACAAACATACATACAGGTGAAGCTAATAAAAGCGTGTTAAAAATGCCTCCTGTTATCCAGTTTTATAATTTAATTCTCTAATATTCTTACTCTATCTCTATTTTCTCTCTTACTGTAATGCTCTAATATTCTCTTTCTAAATTTACTATTTAATTCTCTAACTTAAACCAACTCCATCTTAAAATATTTTGTGAAATCCGTAAAAACATATATATATATATATATATATATATATATATATATATATATATATATATATATATATATATATATATATATATATTCAACCTACCATCAGTGAGGATCGAACTCACAGTCTTCGGGTTCGTAGTTCTGTTCTCAGACCACATAGACAACGGGTCTTGGCTTAATGTCAATGGATTATATTAATTTATCTGGGATGAATTTTGAGTATAATTTAAGTATCGAATGATCAGTTTATACACTAAGATATATATATATATATATATATATATATATATATATATATATATATATATATATATACATATATATATATATATGTATATATATATATATATATATATACATATATATATATACACTAAGGTGATATATATATACACTAAGCGACAAAAAAAAAAAAGCCGCACTTGGATATTTTTCTTTTCACCTTCTACAACCGTCAGTTTTATCATTTAAAAAGCAAATTTTCGAACAGATTTTATTATGTTGTCCTCCTGATACACTTTACGTTTGCGTCCAGTGTTAAAAACAAAATGGAATTGTCAGGAAAATTGCAATTTTAGAAATTTTTTCAAAAATGGTAAAAATAAGGCAATTAACGATGCCACAAAAAAATATTAATTTTTGACTGAAAATCAAAAAAAAAAAAAAAAAAAAAAAAAATTAATAAGTGAGATGACAAAATAATTAAATGTTAACGAAATTTTGGTAATATGGCTTTTAGCAAGATGTAAATTGTTTGGCCATTTAAACAGGATATTTGGCTATAGGCGGCCATGTTGCTCATCCAAGCGAGATGACCGTAAGTTAAAAAGCCATTGCTTGTAAAATCAGTCTGTATTACATTTGGAACATAGAAGAGATTCAGAAATGTGTTCAGCAGCATAATTTCTTTTACTCAGTGCAGCAACTATTCAACAAAGCAGGTTTTAATGACGGAAAAATTGAAAAAATTCCATTCTTATTAAAGAGAAATAGGAAAGCAAGACCTCAGTAGGATAAAAAAAATGATTAGTTAATTATTGGGCTGAACTGGTTCTCTTTAATGAGTCAAGTTTAACTGTTTTCGAGCTGAAGAAAACAAGCAGGTCTGAAAACTAAAATATGAGCGACTTAAGGAAAATCGCACTTTTAGAGCAGTGACACATTCTCCGTACATTATGGTACGTAGGTACATTATGGTACTTTTCAAAAAGTCGAGCAAAATTTTATGCTCAAGGGACCAATTAACTCAACATAAAACACAATCTTCATAAAAAGTGGTGCCTGACCGACTATTTTGAAGGTATCTTGGACAATTCCGCAAACAGCATTTCAACACAGCGTCTTTGGTAAGTTTAATAACTTCAAATTGTCAAAATTTCTTATCCATTCCCATGAGAACCTATAATTCTGTAAGTAATCATGCCTTTTTTCACTTTAAGTTAAATCCCACAAAGGATATAGTAGAATTTCTAGGCATGGAAATAGTCCTAATCGCGATCCACTCGAAAATGTTTCGTCTATAAAAAGGCGGGGGAGAGGAATCAAAATTCGCAGCCTACAACTCTGCCAGAACTAGAAAAAATTATTTGTGATATTTGGCATTTTAAAATTTCTGAGATTTTTATTAAAACACGGTATAAAACTATGCCATAGCGCATTAAAGCAGTAATTCTACATAAAGGTTGAATTAACCCAATGCAGAATACATATTTGTATATAAAAAATTACTTAGATATAAAAAAAATAAATAGATTTATTTCATATATTAAAATATAACTTGTTTACTTCATATAATAAATCATTATAGAATACAAAGTGTATGGTTATTGCAACATGTTTAAAAAGAAAGTATTATGAGATTTTTATAAAGTACATGGTAGAGTGCAATAAAGCGAATTATTAAATCGAAAATGTATATAGGTATCATTTCGTTCCTTTGGTATTATGCAAACAGTACAGTTTTATTTGTTTCAAACATTAATTTTAAAGTTATTAATAATAAAAAAGGTATAAGTCATTTTTTCCGCAGTGCGGCTTTTTTTTTACTTTGTCGCTTAGTGTGTATGGTGTATATATATATATATATTAATATTATGTTTTGTTCTGTAGAAATTGACACTGTTAATTATTAACAATAAATGCGAAATTGTTTTTAAGATTATTTTTAAAATTAAAATATTTAGTAAATATGTATTAAGCAATTATGGGAAGATACAAAACAATGAATGTATTCAAATTCCAATAATTTGTTTGGAATTAAAAATCAATATACTATTTGAATATGTGTTTAGGAATTTTAATGAACGCTCTCTATTACCTTTTTTTTATGTGTGAAAACACAAATATAGTTAGACCTGTCGTACTAAATTAAATTCTGCCATAGACAGAATTTCATCCATAGTTTTACTAATAATGATTAAGGTGAATCACAGGTACCACTCACACTACATTAGGACATGAAAGTAGAAAAATATAATGCTAGCTGGCTTTGCTCACTTCGCTGGTCATTATATTATTATTATTATTATTATTTTAATAATATTAAGTCGCAGTTTTTTAATTCATATACACTGTTAAAAATAAAATGCTATACTTCACCGGAAAAATGGTTCCAATTAGCTGCCACCAATATTCTGGTGCAAAGTTTCTCCATTTCAATGGTATTTGCAACTGAAATAGCTCCATTAAAATGGTGAAACATTGCACGAAGAAATCGGTTGCAGCTAATTTGAAACTTTTTTTTTTTTTTTTTTTTTTTTTTGGTGAAATATATCATTTCATTTTTAACAGTGTAGCTTAATTTAAATAAAAAACTTGGTATATATGTATGTGAGTATGTACCGGCAGGTTATAATTAAAATTACCAAATATAGATCTAAGTAAATTCGGTTATAAGTAATGTATTTGTTTGAAACTTCTTATATACATTCTATGGATCATCGGAAAAAGAAATCAACAAAAAAGAAGTTATAGCTCAAATTTCAACCGCTAGGTTAGAGAAGATATTATAAAAATTTGGAGCGTTTTAAAATACAAGTAATCAATGATTCAAAATTATTTTGTGAATGCCTTTGGAGGAGTAGGATCAATCCTTACTTATCTGTTTCTTATTCTAGAACGATAGTAATTTTTCAAATATAGTGCGATAATAATGACGCTTGAAAGTCTTACTTATATATATATAAAAAAAATGAATAAATAAATAAAATATATTAAATTGATTAGGGGAAAATTCATTATTGAAATAGATAAGAAATTTGAGTATGCTGCGAGGAATAAACCATAAAATGATTTAAAAAAGGAATTGTAGGATTCCCGTGGTCGAACATGATTCCGGGCGCATTGTCAACAGCTATTTTGATTAAATAAAAAGCAAAAAATATATCAAATTGAAAATTCGACCTCAAAGCAATACTTTCAAGACAAATTTGTTAAATATACGAATAAAAATGTAATAGTTACATAGTGTTTAAATTAAGTAATTTCATTTTATTTTAATAGAACTAGAAAATATATTTTGCAGGCTTAAATGAAACACAAAACTTTTCATAAATATGTTTCCTGAACAAACCACATGCATTATATCTTTCGTGAATATGTCTTTAAGGAAATTAAAAAAAGTATATTCAAAACAACCTGCTTCATATATTTGTAACAGTGTTGTGCAAGTTCACAAAAAAAACGAACTAGTTCAAACTCAAGTTCATCGTGTAAAAAACGAGCTAGTTCGCGCTCAAACGCATGTCTGAAAGAAATGAACGCGTTCAGTTCAAGTTCATTTTTAAAAACGAGCGAAGCTCACTAAAAGTTCATTTTTACGTACATTTTTTTTTTTTTTAATAGATCTTATCCTCTGTGAACACTTTCATAGGTAATTTCCCTTTTTTTATTTTCTAAAATTACCAATTACCATGAAAATTATTTTTAATTTTACGCTTAATTAAACTTATTAACTTATAATTCTTAATTATAACTTATTAATTTAATTGTAGTAAAAAATTATTTAGCAAACACTTCTGAATAGTGTACCCACTGTTTTTGCATGGTTTTTTATTCTCCAATTTTCAATACGTTTGTTTATGCGCATGAGAACTTATTAATAGGAGACAAATTCTATAATTTAGAGGTTCGTTGTTTTAAATCAGTGTTGCGCAGGACTGCGTTCATGAGTTTAATTAAAACATTTTCCGTTTTGAGCTGAATTTCGCTCGTTTTTTAAATTGTGATCTTGAGCTGAGCAAAGTTCGTTTTCTCATCAATTTGAGCGGGAAAAGTAACTCAAACTCATATGGATTTTATTCCTTTGGGAAAAAATTTTATGTTCTTGGTAGCAATACTTTCTACCCTTTTAATCGCAAGAGAGGACGCATTTCTCACAAGAGAGAAACGCATCGGGTCGGGAAATCGCTTATTACCTGCTTTGCTTGTCGGGTGCAGTTAAAATTTAAAAGTTGCATTAATTTTTATTCACAAAATGTTTTCTCCGAAGATTGTTTTATGCTTTACTTATGAATCGAAACTTTTAAATGAAGAAATTGGATGACATTGTCTTCCTTCCTAGTAATTTAAAGACATGACTGATAACATGAATTTAATTACATTTACTTAAATATTAATACTTAACGTTTAAAGCTTTATATGGAAAACAATTTTTTTTCCAACCTATATTTTATTTTATTCCTTATTTTACTGTCCAAATACTTGGAACAATGGATTTTTTAAATATAAGTTTTAATACAGCTAAATGTTTGTTTATAATTAGATAAACACATTGTTGTAATATATTTAATTTTCTGGAAGATTTCTTCAATAATATAATTGCACTTTGTGCAAAAGAACTTCTATTCATCTTATTATCTAACACAATTTTAACAATATGGCGGGTCAGAAGATGCAGATTCATTTCGTGTTGAAGGTCAAAAGTCATTTTGCAGGTCGGGTCGGCTGCGAGTCAAGTTTACTCGAACAACGCAGGACTCTAAGCTAATCCTTTCATAAGAAGAAATATAAATTCCGCTGGTCATCTGATACGATTGAAGACTTAAATGCCCTATCCAGTAGGCTACCGTTTTCCTTGCTACAGTATCTTTTTTTTTTTTTTTTGTGCCTGTGTGTGCCCCTGTTTTCCACGATATTATACTGTTGTCAATTTTGTATTTCAGTTTTCCTGCAATTAAATCCATGTTATTTCAATATCAGAAATTTATGCGAAATACCTCGTATTATGAAAAGTTATGGAAGTTCTAAGAATGATTTAAGAAATGTTTTAAGAAAGCCTTTCATTATAAATAAAAATATAAAAATTTAAAAGTATAATATTAAATCCCAATAATTAAATCCTGTTTGCTGTTATCATAAATGATATTTTAAAACTAGCTGTACATTTAAAAAAAGAAAAATAATCTTTAGCTTAGTACACGTACTATATTTGAATTTTTGTGGATGTATATATTCATTTTAGAAAAAAAAAAGAAACATTAAGACAATCTTAATTAGATTATAAATAGCTTGTTGTAATAAGGAGGATTAATATTCTATTTTTATTTTTATTTTCTTATTTTTTATTTCATTTATTTATTTTTAATTATTATTATTTGCATTTTCCAGAAAGTGTTGAAAATAAAATAATCATTGATATAAAATCTACATCTCTGACATGAAATTATTTCAATAATCTGAATGCATTTTTATTTTTAGTATTAAAAATAGTATAAATAGACATTAAAAACTTTAATATTATTCTATTTACTCTATGTATAATATGTGTTAAACCAGTAATCCTTGTCTAAATGCTTTAATTTTTAAAGATGCTATCTTTCAATGCAAAAGTTATAAAATAAAGATTATTTTCATAAATTAAAGAATTACTTTCGCAAATAACAGGTATCTCATTATTTTTAAAGAAAAAAAGAGAACATGTGGACATGTGACTTGCAAGATATCTAGTTCTGTGAAAGCAGATCCTTTCTCTAGATTAGCATCGTCTTTATGAGAAAATGAAATGTCCGGTACTTTTATGAGAGGGCTACAATTTGTCACACTGCCTCAGGGCTGTGAGGTGTAGTACCAAAGAAAGTAGATAGATATCTAATTTCTCTGGTAGTACATCTCCCGTGTCTCTGGGTGGTCTTGCACCCGCACAAAGCAATGTAATGTTTAGTATAGTAGATTCTCACGCTTTTTTCTTTTCAATCCAATACAATGTCGCCGTGTGCATGTTTTGTCGGAGACGACCGACTAGGTACTCTCAAAGAATATTTGCGCTCCCCTTACTAACTATTTTTAACCCATATGTTCGAGTTGTGTCGAAAACTTGAAAGAAATCCCTCTCTTCAAAAATGGTCAACAGATTTCCTGAAAATGAAACTTACCACTGAACTGTTATTTAAAATAAAATGTATTTGTTCACAATGTTTCCAAGAAATTTTATAAACATGTCTCAGATTTATCAATATATATTACTACGTAAAATGATGAGTTTTTATTTATTTATTTATTTATTTTTAACCGATTTAAGCTTTCATTAAGATTTATTTTTAGTTCTGTAATATAGGGGAGACCGAGACACAGTGAACCACTTTTACACTCTTATTATTTTTATTATTATTATTATTTTCACAAAAAACAGAAAAGCAATGTGCTTAATATATATATATATATATATAAATATATAGCAAACAAACTCTAAGCCCTTCTTTACATGTCTTAATTTTTTTTATAATAATATTTCCAATACATTATGAATGAAAAAAAAAAAAATGTGAGCACTCACAAAGTGGACCACTATGCCCCATGACCGAGGTACAGTGGACCAGCCTCTTTTGTTTATATTAAATTATTAGAAATTACTTTCTTTTTTCTCTAAAATTAATTTCTTATGCTATTCTAGTCTAACAAGTATAATTCAAGCATTTTCCTGAAATAAAATAAACAAAATTAAAATAAACGAATAAGAAATCAAATTCCACTAAGAAAATTTATTAAGTTGAAATAGATAATTGTTTTTTATTCTTTTATTAATATTTTATAAATCAGATATATTTTTTTAAATTCAGATATTAATAAATATTATAATACTATTCAAATATTTAATATTTTTTTCTATTATTTTGAGGTATAATTAATTTACATTATATTTGTAGGATAAATTTAACTAAAATGTATGAAGCTACTTTCTTTTGCTTTTCACATGTGATCTCTGAAACCAACAATAATAATAAATTTTTCTACTATTTATTAAATTAGATATTTTTCCTTTTATTAATGCTATATAATTCAAATATTTATTAAATTTAGATATCAATAATTATTATATTACTATTCAAATATTTATTCTTTTCAGAAATTTATAATTTTTTTTATTTATTTTATCATAGCATTAAGATATTTATTACTTTGAGATATTAATACTTTACATTATATTTGCATCTATAAATTTAACTAAAACTAATATAAGTATTAAACTAATTTATATTTTTAGGCACATTGGAAGGTGGTCCACTGTGTCCCGTGCCAGAGTAAAACAGATAATAACAATAAAATAATATACAGACTACAAATATGCTAATAATTTTTAGAAATTTAAAAACAGCAATATCTTGCCTTCCTTTAACAGCTATATAGTATTTATAGTCGCTAGTTCAATCTTTATAAAATTTAAAATTCTTCAATGTGGAAAAATTACTTTGAGCAGTTAAAAAAAAAAAAAAAAAAAAAAAAAAAAAACTGCTCAAAATGGTTACCTTACTATTTCCTATGTGGTTTTTTTGGCTGCATAGATACAACTAGTACCATGCTGCCATACATGAGTATCCATATGAACTAAAAGAGTTGAATATTAATAGATTTAAATAGGGGTGGCCCACTGTGCCCCGTGCTCCCCTACATTTAATAAAGCTTTATAAATCAAAGACTGAATTTTATTATGTATATTTTCTTTACATAATTAAAGGTTGTAAATGGTCAAGTTAGTGATTTTTTTTTCTTAATTGGTTAAGTGAAAGATAAAATTTCTTAAAGATAAAATAATTTCTGTAATAATGATACTTTTGCCATCCAAATTCTGGTATTTTATTTTGTTTTTTGTTTTCCCCACATAAAGTTTCAACATATATTTATTTATTTGTTTGTTTGCTTGTCAGTCACATCCCTATATTTTAATATTTGGGTTGAAGAAAAAAAAAAAAAAAAAAAAAAAACTAAAATTTTGATTGTATTATTTTTTTATTGTTCGAAATTAATTGTAAAATGCTGTTAATTTGAGGTTCAAGTTACAACACTTCCAGATCATTTTCAATTGATATTTCTTGAATATACATTCTAAAATTAAAAATGGTTTGAAGTAAGAAGTTTTGTTTATATAATTTTGAAACAAATTAAAATAATTATCTAAAATATTGTTGAAGCTATAGTAAAATTTTCGTGTACATGCTATTTACAATAGCAGAGATTAAGTTCATGAATAAGACGTATGTACACACTTCAAGATAGTCCACGAAGATTTGAGAAGTTTACAAAACTACACATTTTTTCTCGCTAATATTTCTGAAGAAATTGAATAAATCTTAAAAACTGTTAAAAAAGTGAGAGAGATCCACTAATACTGTTTTCAATATGTAGTATTTTGTAGACGAAACTTTATAAGGCGATTTCTTTGAATTTTTGAAAATGCAGATAAAGGCGAACGCATCGTTTTCTATGAACGCTTGCAAACGGGAGGTAAGAGGGAACACTCATCCCTCCCCCAAGTCCTACACACACTATGTTAAAACAAACTGGCACGTTTGGTAAATTTCAAACTTAGTTGGCAAAATTCTTAAACACTTTTCAGTCAAAAACTATAATGTATTTACAGATTCTAATTTTGCATTTCTTTCCCCCTCCTCTTTTTTTCCTTTATTCTATATTCAATAAAAGAAAGTATTGGATTCGTAAAAATTTTCGGCTTCCGGTTTTCGAAGAATTTACACGTTTTTAAAGGTCCAGAAAACGATTGGACGATTTTTAGAAAATGTCTGTCTGTGTGTGTGCGTGAAAGATGTTTGGGGACTGTATCTCAGGAACTACAGCACAGAATTACATGTAAATTTATATGCAGATGTACCTTGACTAAAATTAGCGTCTACGGAATTTTAGTATCAATTTCTCAACAGGTGGCACTGCTAGGCCAAGATTTCCACAGTTTCATGGAAGGTTGTATCTCAGGAACTGCTGCACGAAATTGCATATAAATTTATATGCGGACGCGCTTTGATCCAGATTAGTGCCTTATCAACTTTTGGTGATCATTACTCAACAGGTGGCGCTGCTATACCGCGATTTCTACAATTTCAGGGAAGGCTATATCTCAGAAACTACTGCACGAATTTGCATATAAATTTATATGCAGATGCATTTTTTCATTAAAATCAAAGAAAAGGTAATATAAAGAAAATTATTATCTTTCAATCTCCTCCTTGACTCCCCCCTTCCCCCAGGTATATACTAAGTGAAAATGGTAACAATTTCTTTGATTGAAATTTCTAAAAATGTATTATGAAATAATTCTTTAAATTTATTCTTTGATGATTATTATTTTTGCGATTTGCAAATTGCAAAAATGCCCTTTTTTTCCTGGGCCCTTTTTTCCGGGTGCCCTTTTTATGAGTGCCTTTTTTCCCAAGTGCCCTTTTTCCGGGATCCATTTTGCACAATTATTCTCTTTTCTGTCCTTTTCTTCTTCTATTTTCCTTTTTATATTTCAGACAGAAATATTTAATATGAGTTTGAGTTTGAATTGCTTTTTCACGCTCAAGTTCGTGAAAAAAACGAATTTCGTTCAACTCAAGTTCATAATTTAAAAAACGAGCGAAGTTCAACTCAAAACTCAAAATTTTTGAGCTACGCTCATGAACGCGTTCAAATGAACGCGTTCGTGCACAACACTGATTTGTAACGATATATTTTATCTCAGTGCTTAAAAATTTGTTCTGCTTCTTTTTAATCACTTTTATGGATATATGTTTTAACCCCTAAAATGTAAGATACGCATGTCTATCAACATAACCGTACATAAAATTATGCAATATCATATAAAATCGTTTTCTCTTTGACTTTCTCCAGACGGAATATGTTTAACATGTTTCGAAAATACATTTTTCAAGTGAATGCGGAAAATGATAGAAAGTAAAACGCAAGATTCAGCATATTTTTTGAAAAAAAAAAAAAAATTCTTTGAGAAATATTTTGAAAAATTGTGAAATGTAGTATATTACAGAAAACCGCGGACATGCTTTAGTAGAAATATTTAGCTTATTAAAGCTTTAAATGTATGTTTAAGTAGTGGGATAAATTAAAGTCTTCATTGATCAAAATTAAAAACCAAAAATTGGTAGTTTTTATTTATTTATTTCTGTCTTATGACTGAAACTTTAGAAAGAGATGCATTATTAAATTGAACTTTAAGCAAAATAGCTGTAGTAAAAACTTAGCTTAAAAAAAAAAAAAAAAAAAAAAAAAAAAAAAAAAAAAGTGAAAATTATTATCAACAAGATGCTCTTCCGACCATGGCAATATGACTTATTTCCCAGATTCATTTGGAATAAATTCCCTTTTCCTTACTCAGAACATACCGTACTGTGCAGTTTCTCTGAATTTAATAATAATCCCTTTCGAACCCTGTCTCCACAACAGATGACCTTTCCTCTCCGTAAGACATTCAAGCATCAATATTCTCACATTGCACTTGAAAAATACTGGATCTATCTTTCTGCGATGAAAAATAATTTTATGATAGTGATTATTGGTAATTTAAAACATTACAGTTGGGTTGATCGGAAAGTCATGTCGTATTTTGCTACCAGATATCGTTAGTGCGTTTTTTGGAGTGCAAGCAAGATGCGCACGCACCGCACTTAAATACTATAAAAGGTAACACTTCTAACCCATTTAATAAACAGAAAAATGTTCCATTCGAATGAGTTGGATAGTATTTGAAAATGGGGGCTATGTTTTGCTTTTTTATGTCCGCAGAGGCAAGAATGCGACGCAAGCTTGTGAAAAGTTGCGTAAAGTTCATGGGGACGATGGACCACATCAATCCACATCTTAGGCGAACACTCACCAGAAAAAATGTCATGCTGAAATTTAATTTATTTTTTTATCGACTGAGTGAAAATAATGGTTGGACCGGGAGTCGAACCCCGGATCTTTGAATTACAAGGTCAAGGCTCTATCAATTGAGCTATCCAGGCCGACAACCGGTCAGCAATACTCACTCAGACAACCTTTAGGCAGAAAACATCTGGTCTATTTTCTCTTAGTCGGAAAAATGAAATTTCATTAAATATGATTTTCTTCCAATCAGTTGATTGTGATTTTAATAAAAATTGTAAAAGGTCATGCTGTCAGTATGGTGGGATTTCAAAGGGGTTGTGCATTTCGAGCTCTTGCCAAGGAATCAAACGATTAATTCAGCCATGTATTGTCAGTAATTGGAAAAATTGAATAATGCAATCAATCGAAATCGGCCAGAACTCGTGAATCCTAAAAACGTTGTGTTCCACCAAGACAACGCAAGACCACACACGAGTTTGGTTTCCCGCCAAAAGCTGTTGGAGCTTGATTGGGATATGTTGTCCCACCCACCGTACTCGTCTGGCCTTGCACCTTCAGATTACCCTTTCTTTCGCTCTTTGCAGAATTCCTTGAAATATAAAACAATCGATTACGATGAGACTATAAATAGGCACCTTTTACAGTTTTTCTCTTCTAAAGACAGATAATTCTACCAGCGTGTAATTATAAACATTGTTGAACGATAGCAAAAGGTCATTGAAAAAAAAAGTCCAATACATTATAGGTTGAATTCTTATTTTTATAGGAATAAAACACCTTTGAAAAACATAGTAAAAATGTGACATGACTTTCCGATCAACCCAATAATTTGAACCCTCTCTTCTCTACGTTGCATGCAAAGCGCCACCTGTCGTTCTAAATTTGAAGTATAATTTTTATCGTTAGTTTCTTTTCCCCATGGCCCATATAACGAATATACCCAGTTTCAACGAAAAAATTTTACTTGGACGGGATCAACGTGGGTATAAACATGGTAATATTAATTATAACTACTGATTTTGTCATAAATCTCCCCCTAAACCACTGAATATATTTCTGCCAACTTGATTCAGTTAATAATTCTTACCAGGGTTAAAGTATTATGGACATTTAACATCCCTAGTGAATGAGCAGTAGGAAGGATGTGAAAAAACCTCTCAAAAATCGTTTTTTATATGATTTTTGTAGTAATAATATTGCTAGAAACTTCATATTGCCTATTTAGGCAACTTCAAATGGCAATATTCTACTTAAATAGAAGTTTTCTTAAAATCTAAATTAAAAAGCAGAAAATAATGAAAGAAAACGTTCTAAAATTACGCGTGCTTCAAAACTTCATGCATGCGAATCAAACTTTTTAATGCTAAAAATTTTGTAGTGACATACTAGTACAATTAAAATCGAACTAATTTTTATAACACATTAGAATGACATCATAGAAAGTTTTCCAAATGAAATGCCGTCACTTCTCAAAAGTTATTCGATGGGAAAGGTGCATTTGTGCATTTTATTTCTGTAGAGAAAATTCCTATGTACATTTTAGTAAAATTGTGTAGTTCGTTTAATTACTAGCGATAGAATAAATAATAAGAAATTGTGATCTTAACTTCAAATTTTAATGTAATGTGAGAAAGCTTTTGCATGTTACAAAGAGATATTTAATTTGACTGATTATGAAAAACAGCTCCTAACTTTGAACATTTTTTTTTTTTTTTTAAGAGTGTTGAAATTTCAAGGACATGTTTATGAATGATTTGCTGCCAAAATAATTCTTTTTTCGTAAATGATAACACTACTTGCCATGAAAATTGCCCTCAACACAATTTTGGTAAATTCGTATGTAAAATGACCACCTAGATCCGAATATGACGCCCATTTTGCCCGTTTTTTAGGGATGACCCCCTATTATTATAATTTTTCGGTAATTTTATGGCTATAAATTTGATTTTTATAGGGGGGGAGGTATTTTAACTGTTAAATATCTTCTGAGGGGCTACAGAGTTGGAATACGCTAAAACGTCAACATTTGAACCGAGGGGAAAAATTTGGGGGTGGATATTCCACTGAAATTATGTATTACATCTCTTATATATGTTTTTTTAAATACATTATTGATGTTATTTATTAAAAATTATATATTTTTGTTTTTTAGCACTAAATTAATTCTTTTTCATACTGCAAATCAAATTTATGGCCATAAAAATACCGAACAGTGATAAACATTGAGGGAGGGAGTGGTTTCCCGAGAAAACGATGAGTGACTGGGCAAAATGGTAGCCATATTCGGATTCAGGAGGTCATTTTCCATAAAGACCAGCAAAAATGGTATCAGTTTTTTTTTTTTTTTTTTTTTTTTTTTTTTGTGTGTGTGTGTCCTTTCAGCTCAGTGCAATTGGTACTTTTTGAAAGCGCATTAATAAATTTGTGTAAACCGTGCAGTTTAATCAGAAACCTTAAAAATACGTATAGTTCTCGTTTGCTACAAATGAATTATTTTAAAATAGTTCATTTGTAAAAAATAACCCTAGAATGACAACATACATAAAAAAGAACAACTAATGCATTAATAAAAGTTCTTGTAGTGAGTTTGGTGATTTCCTCTGTGAAAATGAACATTTCCCATCAAATGCATTCGTATTGTACCACTAATTACTATATCTATGATCGAATAACTTCTAAATGGCATTTTTAAAGACGATAGCACTTCATTTGGGAAAACTTCTAAAAGTGACGTCCTTCTAATAGGCAAAAAAATATTAATTATTTTGAGACACTATGTCATTTTGACGTTTAAATTGAATGCATAAAATTTCGTAAAGCGTAATTTTAGAACGTTTTTAATATCATTTCACTGCTATTTAATTTCAAATTCTAAAAATACTCTACTTTACGGAGAGTGATTACATTAGAAGTAGCCTACACATCAAATTTGACGTTTGCTGCTTTATTACTCTAGAAATCGCATCAAAATGTAATTTTATAGCTCGTTTTTCTGGCGTCTTCTATTGTGCATGCGCTAGAGATTTGACATCTCCAGCGCATTTAGAGATGCCACAGTATTTTAAACTTGGTAAAAAGTATATTTTTAGCTGCACTCAAATATTTTAAAATCTAAATATTTAAAACTAAACCAAATACATGTTTCTGCAAGCATAAAGCTTTCTTAATCTTCCATATATACCTCTACATCAATTTTTTGTCCGATTTTTATAAAAGATTTCAAATAGCATGCTCAAATGATACAGATTTAAAAGAGAAGATGTGAATATTCTGCTGAATTTCTTGAGGTTTGCATAAAGAAGTCTCTCAAGCCGCTCTAGACAGCTAAACCAGCCGCTGAAAACTTGATTTTTAAATTGAAGGGACATTAAAACTTGTAATTATATAGGAAAATAATTCTTGAATATTCGAACCTAAAGCAATAATTTCAGAATAATATTTTTTAACTATACGAATTAAAAATTAAGAAAAACATTTTAAATTTTAATTTATTTTAATACGACTAAAAACTAGTATGTTATGGCCACCACAAGACTTTCTTCTATATTTACCTATACATATTCAATCAGTAACAATATTAAAAAAAAAAAAAAAAAAAAGTACGATTTTTTTTCTAAGTTTTTTTTTTTTTTTTGTTAAAAGTAAAAAAAATCGATAACTTTGTTTTAAATTATCACAGATTTATAGTTCAACCATTCGTTTTAAAGGTATTGACGAGACCTTTCGAAAGATACCCATATTGAAAATTTATCCCCCCGGGGGGGGACTTCCCCCCCAGAGGGGGAAGCGATGCCCCCCCATGCAGAAACTCTTTTTCCTAGTTACATACTACTATTATCAATAATTCATATTAATTTTACAATCACAAGTTTAAAACAACTCTTATTATGCACATTTATACGAATTTTTGTCCTATGCTGCCATATTAAAAATTTAGACAAAATGCTATCACAGCGCCACCTGTTGAGCTATTGATCCCCAAACATAATCAGCACCAGTTAATGTCGGGGACAAACTAAGTACCAAGTTTGGTTAAATTTCGTTAAAAAAAGTTTTGTTTTGTTAAAACTAAAAAAAATCGATAACTTTGGTTTAAATTATCGCAGATTTATCGTTCAACCATTTGTTTTAAAGGTATTGACGAGATATTTCGAAAGATACCCATCTTGAAACTTTGCCCCCCCGGGAGAGAACTTCCCCCCCTCGGTGGGGGGGGGACCGATGGCCCCACATGCACAAAATTTTTTTCCTAGTTAACTACTACTATTATCAACCTGATCTTTCGAAAGATACCCATTGTGAAAATTTACCCCCCTGGGGGGGTATTTCCCCCTAGGGGGGGGGAAGCGATGCCCCCCATGCAGAAAATTTTTTTCCTAGTTACATACTACTATTATCAATAATTCATATTAATTTTACAATCACAAGTTTAAAACAACTCTAATTATGCACATTTATACGAATTTTTGTCCTATGCTGCCATGTTAAAAATTTAGATAAAATGCTATCACAGCGCCACCTGTTGAGCTATTGATCCCCAAACATAATCAGCACCAGTTAATGTCGGGGACAAACTAAGTACCAAGTTTGGTTAAATTTCGTTAAAAAAAGTTTTGTTTTGTTAAAACTAAAAAAAATCGATAACTTTGGTTTAAATTATCGCAGATTTATCGTTCAACCATTTGTTTTAAAGGTATTGACGAGATATTTCGAAAGATACCCATCTTGAAAATTTGCCCCCCCGGGAGAGAACTTCCCCCCCTCGGTGGGGGGGGGACCGATGGCCCCACATGCACAAAATTTTTTTCCTAGTTAACTACTACTATTATCAACCTGATCTTTCGAAAGATACCCATTGTGAAAATTTACCCCCCTGGGGGGGTATTTCCCCCTAGGGGGGGGGAAGCGATGCCCCCCATGCAGAAAATTTTTTTCCTAGTTACATACTACTATTATCAATAATTCATATTAATTTTACAATCACAAGTTTAAAACAACTCTAATTATGCACATTTATACGAATTTTTGTCCTATGCTGCCATGTTAAAAATTTAGATAAAATGCTATCACAGCGCCACCTGTTGAGCTATTGATCCCCAAACATAATCAGCACCAGTTAATGTCGGGGACAAACTAAGTACCAAGTTTGGTTAAATTTCGTTAAAAAAAGTTTTGTTTTGTTAAAACTAAAAAAAATCGATAACTTTGGTTTAAATTATCGCAGATTTATCGTTCAACCATTCGTTTTAAAGGTATTGACGAGACCTTTCGAAAGATACCCATCTTGAAACTTTGCCTCCCCGGGTGGGTACTTCCCCCCCCCCCCCGATGGGGGGCAACCGATGCCCCCACATGCACAAAAAATTTTTCCCAGTTAACTATTACTATTATCAACGAGACTTTTCGAAAGATACCCATCTTGAAAATTTACTTCCCCGGGGGGGGGGACCGATGCCCCCATATGCACAAAATTTTTTTCCTAGCTAACTACTACTATTATCAATAATTCATATTAATTTTATAATCACAAGTGTAAAATAACTCTCTTTATGCCCATTTATACGAAATTTTGTCCTATGCTGCCATGTTAAAAATTTGCATAAAATGCGATCACAACGCCACCTATTGAGCGATTGATCCCAAAATCTAATCAGCACCAGTTTATGTCAGGGTGCAACTAAATACCAAGTTTGGTTAAATTTCATTCATTGGTTCGTGAGATACAGCGTCCACAAAAAAATGATACAGACACAGACATTTTCTAAAAACTATTAATTCGTGTTCTCCACATCCCAAAACATGTAAATCCATCAAAAAGTGGACTTCGAAAATTTTCGCGAATCCAATACTTTCTCTATATTACATATAGAAGAAAGTAATAATATTTCTCAGTCTTAAATGAATCAAAATATTTTTCATAAAGGCGTTTCCCGAACACACCACACGCATTATGTCGTTCATAAATATTCGAAATACGTCATCGTAAAGGAACTATACATGGAAATGTTGATGCCTTTTCACCGAAGTCCGGCTTTAATAATTGCAAGCACTGATGTGGGTCCGAAGAGAAATACATGATGATAACTCATTGCTTGCCAAGCTAGAGTTTCGGTGCTATCGAAACAAGATTTGTGGAGTGAAAAGGGTATTAGGAAAACCCAGTTAGAATATCCTGACATAAAAACAATACTCCAATTTAGGAAGACGACCTACAACAGACCAAGTTGACAGGACATTCTAACTTTTAGCCTCACCAGAAAACGTTACTAGGGGCTCTGGGACTCTCTTCTTAGTACAAATGGCTTACTGTAAAGAAAATGGGAAGCTGACAACGGACGGAACTTCAAGTGGTAGGTCTTATACTAGATCGAAGATTTCAGACGTTTTAGAGTATCTGCACAGTACCTTACCTTGGACCATTTTTGAGTGATTAAGATTTTCCAGAAAATTCCAGAAAGATTCTAATGATGCAAACCGAGGGAGGATGTCAAGATATGGTGTAAATCTTGTGATGTTTGTGTGGCATGTAAAGGCTCGAAGAAAAGAAACCGAGATAGATTGCATCGATATAATGCGGGAGTACCATTTGAAAGCATCGCACTCGACATCTTGAGTCATTTGCCTCGGCCAATAAGTAAATCCTCATTGTGTTGGACTATTTCACCAAGCGGTTAGAGACATATCCCATTTTCGATAAAGCGGCATGCATAGTTGCAGAGGTTTTTGTGCAGTATGTCAAGGTATGACCCACCCCTATAGCTTCATATTGACCAAGGTACGTAATTCACCTCTGCGGTATCCAATGAACTTCGTCAGCTGCTTTGCAAAGACAAAACTCAGAAAACACCCCTACTTCCCCAGTCAGAAGGCATGGAGGAGAATTTTAACTGCACCGTTCTAATTAACCTCTCTCTTCTAGTATTAAGGACCAGCAAGACTGGGACTTGAAATTGCTATTGTTACTGTACAACCTGTTACTGTATTAACCTGTACATGTACGACGTTAAATCCAACCATCAACCCATTTGGCTGTCAACCTGATGCGCCTTATCGCTAGAGGAGTACATTCGAGAGCTGCAAACCTGATTAGAAGACGTACACAGCTTTGATCTTGAGCATATTCACATAGCAAAGGAGAGAATGTAAACGAGATATGACCTGAAGTCTACATATCGCGTATTCAAAGAAAGGACAAGTTTGGTTGTGAAACTCTGTTCGATGCAGAGACTGTCTGCCAAGCTACAGTGCAACTACCACGGTCCCTATACAGTCCTAAAAAGACTGAGTGACGTCGTTTTTGGATTTCAATTTTCAGAAAAATTGAAGGTAGTATATTGCGAAAAGCTAGCCATATTCTACAGATAACGGTATTTTTAAGTTTGTGTAGGTGCAATGTAAATATTTCTATATAAATATCTATACATATTTGCAAATTTTGTAAATAATTCAATTCAAATAATTCAATAATTCAATTACTTAGTTTTGCAATTTAATTTTTTTTTATAATTCTAATAAGCAACTTAGTTTTTGTATTCTAGAGTGTACAGTTAGTTCAGTTTTGGTCTCTTGACCAAACGCTGCACCACTCGAGGCATGCGTCCTCCAATAATTACAATATTGTAAATAATAGTTTTTTTTTTTTTTTTTTAAACCTGAAATTTCTTTCAGAGAGACTTAGTCAGGTTATAAAATGTTAACTTTCTGCATTTCTAATTCATTTGTGCGTTAAAAAAACTCATTTTTCTTTAAAAATCTGTTAAAAAGCTTCACTAAGTATGGTAATGTCGTTGGTATTAATATTGGCAAATTTGTCGCTTTTCAACAATTTTATGGTGACTTTGACAAGTAAATTCTTATTATAGATATCTCTAATATCTAAGCTCTATTTCCATTATTTGTGAAATAACTAGAAAATTTTTGTTTAACAGGTGTTACAAAAGAAATTCCAATCCTACCATTGAGTTATCCCCAAGCAGCTTACTCTAAAGTGCTCATTATAACTAAATCTCCCCTATAGTTTGCAGCGTATTGCTGTGTGTAATATTGTGGTATAGTTTATGCTATGAATTTCATGTTGTCAAATGCTATTTACGATATATATAATCTATAACAAAAAAAAAAAAAAAAAAAAAAAAAAGCAACAAGAAGGAGTTATCCGAATGGGACAAAAATTAATAGATATGATGTGCATGTGGAGAAAAACAATTGATTCAGGAAATTTGAATGATTTAATCAAGAGAAAGGGTCTCACAAACTAAACAAGTCAATAACATGTTAGTCCATTTCTGGTCCTTATGTACGCAGTTATTCTGCTTGGTATTAATCGATAGCATTGGAAGATGTGCTCCTGTGGAGTGTCGTGCCAAATTCTGTCCAATTGGTGCATTAGATTGGCAAAATCCCGATTTGGTTATAAGACCCTTTTTATGATGCTCCAAACGCCTTCAGTGGAAGAGAGATCCGGGGACTGCGCTCAGCCTCATTTCACTGAGCCGCTTATTAAAGATCTTTGAAGTCACCGAAGTACCAGTTGCACGTAGGATCGACGATAATGATGAATTGGAGCTTTGAGTACCGCTTTGCGATTGACTGGTTCTCACTTTCTGTCCTGTCTTAAAGACTGACTGTTTCTTCCCTGACGCTGTGGCCGTAGTTCACCCATTCCTGTCAAAATCATCTAATACTGGTACCGGTCCTATCCAGTTCTCAAAAAGTTTGGAGATTAGACCAACTGGCTTCTTTGAGCCTAACTACACACCACACTTATATGCTGATATCTGCACATGTTGTTTGTGCACCTGTATGCGAGGCATAGATACTGTCTTTCTGAGTTGACGAAATAAAATTCTCGAAGAATTTATGACCTGGAATCAAAATTTTAATATTCTGCCAATTGCGCAGTTAAGATGCGCTGCAGCGCCGCATGCTCACTCGATGACGGCCAAATTTTAAAATTTTGCATTTTCCATCGAAACCTGAATGTATGTCAGTTTGTGTCCAGTTTGCATTTCTCGTTCTTGGTGCGTCCTTTTTTTTTTCTTCTATAGAGTATAGAGGAAACCGGGGCTCAGTGGACCCCTTTTACACTCTTTTTTTTTTTTTTTTTTTTTACAAAAACTAGAAAAGCAATGTACTTGAAAAATGTAGTAAACAATCTCTAAGACATTCTTGACATGTCTTAATTTTTTTCTAACAATATTTCCAATATATTATGAATAAAAAAATATAAAAAGAGCTTTCACAAAGTGGATCACGGTGCCCCATGACCGAGGTACAGTGGACCACCTTCTTTTGTTTGTATTAAATTAATAAAAAATTCTATTTTGTCCCTCTAAAATTAGTTTGTTATACTATTCTAGTATAAAGAACATACTTCAAGCATTTTCATGAAATAAACTAAACTAAATGAAATTAAAATAAACAAATAAGAAATCAAATCTCACAAGGAAACATTCAAAAGGTATCGTCTCCAAAAAATATTGAAAAAAATATTTGTGATTCTACTCCTCATAAAACACCAGGAAGTAAAAAAAATATCGGCTGAAATGAATTACAGCTACCAAAAAAAAAAATATATATATATATATATATATATATATATATCTAAATTAAGCATATTTGGCGATTTAGCGCTGTTAGGCGTTCCGTTCGCTAGCACTAAGATTGCCGTGTAAGAACAGAAAAGTATTTTGTTTCTCCGCCAAGTACTCAAAATCAATACCCTAACAATGTGAAATAGCCATATATTCTTAATTTTGATATTTTTTTATGGTCGCTGTGATTTCATTTCAGCCGATAATTTTTTCACTTTCTGGTGCTTTAGGAAGTGTAGAATCACATATATCTTTTTCAATATTTTTTGAAGACGACACCTTTTGACTGTTTCCTGTAGGTAAGAAAATTTATTAAGTTAAAATAGATAATTGTTTTTTATTGTTTTATTAATATTATATAAATCTTTTATAATTTTTTTTTATTTTTTTTTTTTTTATTTAGATATTAATAAATATTATACTACTATTCAAATATTTAATATTAAAAAACAAATATTGAAATATAATTAATTTACATTTTATTTGTTGGATAAATTTCGCTAAAATGTATTAAGCTGCTTCTTTCTCTGTTCACATGTGAACTCTAAAAACAACAATAATAATAAAATTTTCCTACTATTTATTAAATTAGATATTATTTTTTCTTTTATTAATGGAATATATTTTAAATAGTTATTAAATTTAGATATTAATAGATATTACATTACTATTCAAATATTTATTCTTTTCGGAATTTTTTTATTTATTTTATTTATGTTAACATTAAGATATTTATTACTTTGGGATATTAATACTTTACATTATGTTTGTATTTATAAATTTAACTAAAACAAATATAAGTATATTAAATCTAATTTGTACTTTTAGGCACATTGGTAGGTGGTCCACTCTGCCGCGTGCCTGAGTAAAACAAATAATAATAATAAAATAATATACAGACTATAAATATCCTAATAATTTTTAGGAATTTAAGAACAGCAATATTTTGCCTTCCTTTGACAGTTATACATTATTTATACCAATCTTTATAAAATTTTGAAAACTTCAATGTGGAAAAATTACATTAAGCAGTAAAAAAAAAAGAAAAAAAAAAAAAAAAAAAAAAAAAATGTTCAAAATGGTTACCTTACTATTTCCCATGTTTTTTTTTTTTTTTTTTTTTTTTTTTTTTTTGCTGCATACAACTAGTACCATACTGCCATGCATGAGTATCAATATGAACTAAAAGAGTTGAATATTAATAGATTTAAATAAGGTTTGTCCACTGTTCCCCTGTCTCCCCTATATATAACTACCTAAGAAAGGGAGCACTTTACTCGGACATTTTGTTATGTGTTAAATACATTTTTAAGAAATAAATAATTTGCTCTATTATTTATCTTTTGTTACATTTTGGTTCATGAAAAAATTTATTAGTACCATCAAATAACAACAACAACAAAAAGAACCAAAAGTTATTCTTAATTTAATAGCGAACTTTTTTTATGTATTTAATGATTTCATTTTAAGCTCAAAAATATTTACTTGAGTAATATTTATCGAACGATGCAAAAATTTATTATCCTTGGCATTTCTACTGAAGTAATCTAGATATTTGCTTTCATAAAACATCAAATATTTCAAAACATGGTTTTGGTTTTTATGATTCATCTACATAAATAAAATATTTATTTCTTATTTCAGGTTAATATACTTATGGTATCAGGTGGTGTACGTTAACAAGTTTTTGTTTCTTATGTTTTTGGCCATTTTTAACATAATATTTTACAACTTTTCCTTTTATTGTAAATTAGATCTAAAGGATTTTAACATGTAAGTATTTCCTAGCTTACAAGTAATAAAACCATTTTATAGTGAAAATTCTCTGCTCAAGTTATTAAATTTGTTTAAAAATATTTTGCTTCAGTAATGTTTTGTTCGTGGTTTTTTAATATTTTATAACTCTTCCTTTTTTTTTTTTTTTTTTTTTTTTTACGAATGGATTATCATATATATATATATATATATTTATTTATTTATTTATTATTTAATATATGGTTGCTTTGTTTTTTATTACTGCATTACATAAAAATTTATAATGTAATTTATTATGTATACGACTTTAATTTTATTTGTTTATTTATTTTTTAATTTTCAAATTAAAAATATGCCAAAACATTCTTTATTATGATTTCTGCTAATCGAAATTTTAGTTAAATTACCCTATCAAAGAAAACTTGTATTGTTTAAAATTCATAATGGCAATATATATATTTCAATTTTGCTATTTTACTCATATTTATGAAAATTACAGAGAATAATAATAATTAAAAAAAAAATATTTTTATTTCAATGTAATATAGGTTTAAATAAAGGTATAAAAAATACCACAATGTTATTAAGGCCATTTTATAGAACCTTGTATACAAGCTTTTTCAAAAATATTTTGTAAAAATGTAAATTTAGAGGATTAAAATAAGCAGATTTATTCAATAAATGTGGTTACGGAAATTCCACTTGTAAATGCCAGTACATAAAGAAATATGAACAACAGATACATGAAAAAGATATTGATGTAAATGGAAACCAGAAATTAAAGCTCTATAATTTTACAATAAGTTCTCGAAACAGAGATCGGCATCACTTATAAAAGGTTAGTCCATAGATTGGTGCACTTTAGCGACAAAGAAAATTGTGTCACTCACATTTGCAGCAGCATATAACAGTCTATTTGACATATTTTCGCTAGACTAAAAAGATTTTCTTATACTATGCCATTTATGTAAAATGTAAATTTAGAGGATTAAAATAAGCAGATTTATTAAATAAATGTGGTTACGGAAGTGCCACTTGTAAATGCCAGTACATAAAGAAATATGAACAACAGATAAATGAAAAATACATTGATGTAAATGGAAACCAGCAATTAAAGCTCTAAAATTTTTCAATAAGTTCTCGAAACAGAGATCGGTATCACTTATAACAGATTGGTCCATAGATTGGTGCACTTTAGCGACAAAGAAAATTGTGTCACTCACATTTGCAGCAGAATCTAGCAGTCTATTTGCCATATTTTCGTTCGACTAAACAGATTTTCTTATGCAATGTCATTTATGTGACCACAGAAAAGCAAATTTAATAACGTGAAATATGATCAGTGTCATGGTCATAAAATATATCCACGACAACTTACACAATGCGGGTCGTAAGCAACACTGAAGGCATTCCTGAACTTCCCACCAAATTGAGTTGCGTCTCTGTTATTCTGGAACCCCATTCGAACACCTGGAAGAAAGAAACTTCGGAAAGGAGTTCCGGCAATAAACTTCGTAGAAAAATGTCGAATGTATACCCGGTCAAACGAATTGGTTGAATGTTCAGTCTGCAACAAATTTATTCAAGCACACATGCACACTCTTCATGCATATATAAAAAATATAGGTGATTATAATTAAAGTTATGATTTCAAAACGCTATAATTTTAAAACTACATGGGTTAGATCATCAAAACATGATAGATATAACCAGATAGATAACCAGGTGATAGATCTAACCCACTGCGGAGCTTTGGTGCGACGCAAATCCCAACCAACCATTCTTTGCCAAACAAAATTGCATAGCCTAACTATTGTTCTGATAAAATATCAAACCATTCTAATCAGTAGTTTTAAAATCATAGCGTTTGAAAAACATAACTTTAATTATAATCACCCTGCATATTCAGATTGATCGATCGCTAATTTTTATCATCAACTTTCTTTTATAAACAGTATAAGACTGAAATCTTGACTCAACAAAAATTTACTTAACAAAACAGTATTAGATGTTCATCTTTTAAGTAGGAATTATTACTAGTGCTTCAATAATTTTGTTACCAACTGTAGTCTTATGAAAATTCTGTACTCACAACGAAAATTTTTCAAGTGCTAATCACGTATTTTCTTGAAAAAATTACTGGCATAAGATTTAATCATGAATAATATTTTCCTATGATATCAACTGCTGAGTCGCAATTGAAAAGCTGAAAAAAATTAGTTAAAATGAGGGCATGGCTGCAATATCTCCACGTACGCGCCTGTTTGAAGGTTTCATTTTTACGATTCTCATGTCAAGAAGATTAAATAAATGTCGATGTTCTAATGCTTTGGCGCTCTATCAAACTGTATGCGATTTCGAACACTTGACAGTGCACAAGAGATTATTAAGGCACAGACACTGGAACACCCAAGATTTTAGATAAAGTTACAGTCGGCTGCAAAAGTATCCGAGCGCTAGCAAAAATTCCTATCTAATAAAAGTACACTTAATACTGTTTTGCTAAATAAATCCTTGTCGAATTATGTTCTCAGATTAATTAAGAACAGGATTCGACAAAGATTTATTTAACAGAACTGTATGTAGTGTACTTTTTTTAGATAGGAATTTTTGCCAGTGCTCGGATACTTTTGATGCCGTCTGCATTTCACAGGAAAGTCTAATTTACGAAGTTTTGAAAATGATTTACCTAGTTGGAAAGGCTAAGTCGGTTGAAAAACGTATTGGTTGGAATGGCATCGTTTTACATTCGGCAGCAAAATTATTCGAGCGCTAGCAACAGGTTCTATATAAAAATAGTACACTTAATACTGTTTTATTAAATAAATCCTTTTCTAATCATGTTCTTTGACTGACTAAGAACAGGATTTGACAAGTTTTTATTTAGCAAAACAGTATTAAATGAACATTTATTTATTTATTTATTTTTTTATATAGGAATTAATGCTAGCTCTTGAATAATTTTTCTGCCGACTGTAGATAAAGATGCGACGTCGGTAAAACAAATTGTGAAGTGAATCTTTAGGTGTAGTTTTGCAGTTTAGTTATAAATTATATTAAAAAAAATGTTATAGCAGATATTTAAAATGACATTTCCGCAATGTTCTGTTTATGTATTTCAGGTAAGTTAGGCTGGCCTTATCAGAGTACCTTTATAATAAAGAAGCGTTAAAATTTGCTACAATTAACGGATTACGAATGTATTTTTTCATTCCTAATAAAGAACTAAAAATAAATTATTATTGATTAATAATTTACTTTCTGCAAGTTTTTAAAACTTAGAAAAATGCTTTTTAAATAAAGACGGTCCCAAGAAAATGGGGATATTTGGTCAACATAAGGTGAGGTTGCTCAGTTCCAGAGTTGCGTTCGGCTTTTATATGGGTACCAGAATATTTCTCTACGGAAACTTTGACTAAAGTTTTTTTTTTTTTTTTTTTTTTTTTTTTTAATTTAAGGAGATATTATTCGTTTTCATCAGCACTTTTCTCTCAGAATGTTAGAGATACTGGAAGCTACTTCAATATGAGAAGTATTATATATATTTTTTAATTATTGTTCACGTGCCTCCTGCTATTTAACACGTTCACGCCGGCGTGACCCACCAGGGTCACAGCTACAGTCAGCAGCAAAAGTATCTGAGCACTAGCAATATACCCTGTCCAAGAAAAAGTACACTTAATACTGCTTTGTTCAATAAAACCTAGTCGAGCCATGTTCTTAGTCAGTCTAAGGACATGATTCGACAAGGGTTTTGAACAAAACACTTTTACGTTGTTTTCTAATATCGGAATTATTGGCTAGTGCCCAGATACTCTTGAGAAGACAATGTAAACAAAATACGCTGGCATGAACGTCTAAAAGAAGGTACACGATCCACACATTTCTTAATAACATGCACTGTAGCATAAAGTTTATCACCTTCGGGTAGTTACATTCCTCTCCTTCATTGAACTATAAAATAACTTTTTGAGTTTTATAATTCTCGTTAATCTTTTTTAAATATCCACATTTATACATTTGCAGCATTTTTAATAAACAGGCTCAAGGTGAATCAATTTCGAAACCTAACTGTATAGTTTCCTCAATGAACAAGAAATCAAATGGTGAGGTTATATTTGATGTAGTCTGTTGTACAATCGGTAACAAAAGTTTCCGAACACTAGCAAAAATGCCTATGTAAAAAAAGTAAACTTAAAACTGTTTTGTTAAAGAAATCCTTGTCGAATCATGTTCTTAGACTGACTAAGACCATGATTCGACAAGGATTTATTTAAGAAAACCGTAGGAAGTTTACTTTTTTACATAGGCATTTTTGCTAGTGTTCGGACACTTTTGTTACCGACTGTAGGTAATAACGAACAAATTTGACACTCAGAGGATAATCACCAGGTCTCAACGCTTCTTTGTTCTGTGAATAATTTGTGTTCTTTTCTTTTTCGTTTAAAGTCCTCCAAACTGTTGATCGTCTCATACGTAGCACAAGTCCAATATTTCAGGTGTTTCTAATACGATTAATCTCTACTGTCTTTATATATATATTTTTTTTTTACTGCAAGAGTACTGAGATAACTTCCAATGCCCACACCACACCTGGTAACATTAAAGTATCCATTCTTTTACAACTCCCAATGAATACTTTTAAACGTTTGGCGATTCAGAAAATGTTTTACTTGAAAATAACTCTATGTATATCCTTCATACAGGCGATCCGATGCATTTTGAAGCCGAATTCAAGAAATGCATGTTGGAAACTTCCGAATCGGTGTATCGAGGAATTATTCTAGAAATCACTGCAGAAAAGGAGGATTATAGCCACCAAAATACTTACACCTGTCGATCTTAACAGCACTCATTATCACGTAAACGTGGAATTTACGCACACAGATTTCTATATTAAACCTGCTTATTTCGGGCCACTCTACCGGACTTTGTATCTTTGGCATGTATTTCTGAAACACCCTGTATAAATTATGTTATATAAATCTTTCATGTAAAATTTAGAAGAAGGTGGACTCCATTCCCTGTTCGTGAAGTTTTTATATTTAGTCCTTCTTGTCTGTTTTTTTTTAAATATATAATAATAACATATTCAATTAGAAATTTCCATTATAAAAGACAATATTTCTTTTGCACTGTCATATATTACCATGATGTTTTCAGCCTATTTTTCATTTAGATTATTTTACCTATCATGACTATGATAGATAGATGAAGTAAATTAAATGAAAGAAAGCAATTATTAATTTTCAGAGGATGGTTTTCTACATAAAATTCCAATAAAAACGAATAATAGCATTTTATTTAATTAAAAAAATCTAATGATCGCATCAGTTAAACAATTGTATCACAGGATTAAAAAAAATATCAATCGAAGGATATCGAATTTTCAAAAAAAAAAAAAAAAAAAAAAAAAAGAAAAAGGACTAATATTTCCATATTTAAATTACGATTGTATATAAAAAATATTTAATCACGCAACTAATAAGAATTAAAAGAATTTGCATTTTATTAAAAATATCTTGACTTATGCATATATTTTTTTTATTCTTGGATGAATACAACCTGTAAAATTTTATCACATGTTTTAATGCATTTAAAAACAAAATGACCATCGAAACGGTTCAAGAAAAACATTGCCTGCATTACTTTTCTCCAGTTGCATGTGCAAGTCTGGAAAAAATCAACACGATATTTCTACACAGTTTGCCCTTTTAATGTTGCCTTAATTTAAATTTAATTTTGATAAATTAAAATTTAACTATTAAACGGTTCGCTATAATGAATAACTTTGAGAAATGAAAATTAAATCCTCGTACATCGGGGAATAGAAAATTAGGTTTTGCCTCCTTCCGAAATATATATAGCATTATACATGTCATATAAGCTAAACTTTTTTTTGTTAGTTTTATGTAAAACATTTGTTATATTTTTAAAAAATAAAAGTAAAATAAATAAAATAAAATAACTTTTTTAGTTTACTTTTCTAATTTTCGGAAGAGCTCAACATATATTTAAAACAATATACAAATTAATTAATTACCTGTATCTGAAAAACAATATTTTTCAAGTCTCATTTAAAATATGATCGATAGATGGCACCATAATTACGCAATTTTGTTGAACCAAATAAAAAGTGATCGAAATTCGTCCAGAAAGGAGCTGACAGTTTAACAATTAGTTTGACTAAAAAGATTTTTGATCAAAAAAGACTGATTTTACTCAAATTTGATTTTTTTCTAGAAATTCCTCTCAAATTATGTCTAAAAATATTTTGTTCGAGTTTGAGTAAGCAAATTAGGTCACATTTTTAGAGAGTTAAATTCTGATTATCAGTTTCAGAGATCCTCAAAACATGTAAATATAACAAATACTCAATTTCAAAAATTTGACCTGAAAACAATATCTTCTCTACTATATATATGTGTAAGATAAAGTAATAATGAGCTATTGTAAAGATTTTTTTTTTTTTTTTTTTTGGAACGAGTACAAGATTGAAAAAGCCTTGTTAAAACGTTCTTAATCATAAACACAATCTTTGCACAAGGCTGCTCTACAGTACTGTTTTGTATATAAAGCTCAATGCATAAAGTAATTCAAATACAATATTCATTATCTTTCGCAATGAATAAATATTATCTTGTTATTTATTAATGAAATGAATTTCTTTCTTCTATAATGCATCTATTTTGCTAATTAGTTCATAGATATTTATGAAAGATAAATAATCTGAAATATTTACTTTCGATATATTAATACTTTATTTTGCAAATGGTTTATTTTCTGTTCCTTATTAGGAGAGTATTATTTATGCTAATAGAAATAATATAAAAGTAATGAAAAGAAAAAAATCAATAGCTAATGAAATACTTTAATAATTATAATAAAAAAAACATTTTTTTTTTTTTCGTATTCTATTTTATAAGTAAACATAAATAAGTAGACTTTAACTTTACATTTTTAAAACATTAATTTTCAAAAATTTTTATGGCGTATAGGGATTATAAGACTGAATTTTCAGACAATATATGTATTTATTAATAATTTTTAAAACTTAGTAAAAGCCGAGAACCAGATTTAAGACCACTGAAACCACATACACTAATAAGAATAAAAAATCATCAAATTAATATTGTTAATTATTATAACAATTAAATTTACTTTTTCATTTTTGAAATAATAAATTTTACTTATTGATTATTTATTTATTTATTTTATTTTAACTTATTTTTTTTAGAATTCATTTTAATGTGAAATGAAATTTATCTTAATATTATTCTCAGATAGTTGCTGTAATGTAGCCTGTGTGTTAAAACGACATGAAACCCAAAAGTAAAATATTAAAAAAGCAGTGAGAGAATAAACAACTGAAACACATTTCTTGACAGACTATTTTTGAATTAGGAATAGCTCAGAATGGCGAAATTAAAACGTCAGAGGAGACGTTTTTCACCATTGAACACCAATGTACGACTTCTTTCGGTAGTGGCTATAATAGCAAATTCCTAGAGGATACCCTATAATACATGAAAAAAATTGAAGCTAAATATGAGGAAGAATGGGATAAAGCTATTTAGTTCGAAAAAACAGATAATCAAACAAAATAATAATAATAATAATAATAATGTAAAAAACAATAAAAACAAACAATTCTCATAGGAGTAAGCATTTGCATTCACGTGGTTTACAGTCGACAGCCAAGTTATTCGAGAGCTAGCAATAATTCCTATGCAAAAAAAAGTACACTTAATACTGTTTTGTTAAATAAATCCTTGTCGAATCATGTTCTTAGTCAGTCTAAGAGTGTGATTCGACAAGGATTTATTTAACAAAACAGTATGAATTGTACTTTATTTTTCATAGGAATTATTGCTAACACTCCTGTAATTTTGCTCTCGACTGTACAACAAGTAAAATAAGTTTAAGGTTTAATTGTTCACAACATCCGAAAAAAAAAATGAACCATTTAAGCAACATGGAGTCTTTAAATTTAGTCTAACCTAGGTCAAACAGATCAGAGTACCTTTATGACAAAGAAAATTACGAATGTATTTTTTCATTTTTAATAAATGAGGATTAAAAGTAAAACACCAATGATAAATTAATTCCTAATTTTTTTTTAAGCTTAGAAAAATGCTTTCAAAATATTTGTTGTCCCCAGAAAATAGGGACATTTGATCAGCGTAGTTGAACCATACATTAAGCCCTTAAAAAGCTATATTAATTTCACTAGTGAATTTGCAGATCAGCAGCCTCAACTACCCAGTTGCGTCACATATTATTCATCAGATCATTTTTATTTACTTCTTATTATAATATATATATATATATATATCGATTCGATTAATTTGCTACATTAATAGAAACGTTTCAGGAGGGGCTGCCGCTCCCCTGAACCCCCCCCGTTCTATCTCTCTTTCTATAACTATTTCTCTATATACAGTCGGTAACAAAAGTATCAGAACACTAGCAAAAATTCCTACATAAAAAAAAGTAGACTTATACTGTTTTGTTAAATAAATCCTTGTCGAATCATGTTCTTAGTCAGTCTAAGAACATGATTCGACATGGATGTTTTTAACAAAACAGTATTAACTCTACTTTTTTTACATTGGAATTTTTGCTAGTGTTCGGATAATATTGTTACCAACTGTATATGTATATATATATATATACGTATTCCTGAAAACTGATTGTGTTGTATTAGTTCCCTGTAGTTCATAAATACTTATACCAAATTTCATGCAAAATGATAACATAGCATATTGTAATTAATTTGTGTAGCCCTGTAAATCAATTACCAATTCTACGACCACACTTCGCCACTGATATATATATATATATATTTATTCTAATAAAATTTCATTATATTTAACCAGGTGTAACCATGTCAAAATACACTTTTAAGATTTCCGAATATAGACCGTAATATTATGAAATTTTTAATGTATCCAAGGAAAGGAGCTACAGTAATTATATACCTTAAAAAAGAATACACGTATTTATATATAACTCATTAATAACGCATTAATATTTCAACATAATTTGACACCATTCGGATGATTACAGTACGTCATCGGAATTCTTGTGTGAGGTCCCGTAAATAAAATGTTTAGTCTATACAGATATTTTTACTAGAGTAAACATGCCTTTAAGTATTTTTATAATGCATGTTAATTCCATTATACCGAATGGATCATAAACGCATTAAAGTGCGTTTAAATACAAATTTGCTGACTCTTTTATGTGTCTCTTTAAACGAGCTACTATAAACATTGAAAACACCAGTAAAAACTATTCAGCTTATTCTACGTTTTTCGTGAATAATTGCTCGAAATTTGACATAATTTGGCTGATTACGTTGCATTGTCAGAACACTTTTGTATGCCTGTACATTAATTTGGAAGCCTAAGAGCACATATTTTCTGTAGATAACATAAGTTTAAGCATCTCAGTAATATACGCTAATTTTATTTTGTTGATTACAAAGTAATAATGTCAAAATGCGTTTAAAATAAATTCATCCAATATGCCACAATGAAAAGAATTTTGACGTGTCCCTGTACACAATCCATAAAAAATATAGACATAAAAAATTATAAAGCTATTTCAATACAGAGCCTGAACGTGTGTGCCAATTTTGAAGTCAATCGGATGATTTTTATAGCCGCAATTGCGGTACACACAAATTCTGCCCATAGGACGGAATGGTAATTAAAATTTTGGCGTGTCCTTGTACACGAATTATAAATTAAGTACACACCCGAAACTATACAGCTAAAATTCCACGTGGCTCATAAATATGTGTACCAAATTGTAAGTCAATAGTGTAATTTTTGCAGTTGCTATCGCGGTACATACAACTGCTACTCACAGGCCGTAATGATAAGAAAATGTTTGGCGTGTTCCTGTACACGAACTACAAATGGAATACACACCTAAAACTATACAGCTAATTGTGTTGGGGCATGAATACATTTTTACTCTTTTATCAATTGAACATAAGGAGCCATGCTTTCATCACTTAAAGAATGAGATAAATAACCATTGTCCCTTTTGCATGCTATTTGTAGAAATCGGATGATGCAATATTTCAGAAGAGTTGTATGATGCAATATAAATGTGGAATGACGTCTTATCTTGCTTTGCAGCAACTAAAATAATTTTATTTAAAGAGAATAGTACGTAACAGTAAATATATATATATATATATATATATATATTTAGGTGATGCAGTTTTTATGTCCGCCACTGTATATATTAAAATATAATGTATATTGTCACGAAGTTCGAATAAATTATTTGAAATCATAATATAATTTAAAATGGTTTATTCGCATTAAACAACATGCAGAAAAAATAAACGGAGAACTGATTAAATTTATTCAAAACGATTTATATAAAGTTGTAATTAGAATTCTAGAAATTTCGAGAAGCGTAAATAACATAATTGTCAAATGTTATAATTGTCAAATGTATTATAGTTTTCTTACTCTGTGTCAAAATACTTGGACAGCATATAAACGAGAGACTGATTAAAGCGTTCTTTCAATATGTTTGTCTGGGGATTGTAAGCAGTCATCGTATATTGATTGATATTACATAGTCTTACAAGGATGAAAATTAGGCTAGATAGAATATGGTTATACAATCTTGTGGTGATTTATCGGGAAGTTCTAAGACTAAGAAAGATTTCTTTCTTATTAGTCATAATTATGTAAGAATTTTGCTACTTCTTTGGTTTCGTATTATGACATAGGTTTCGTTACTGTATATCATGTATAGTAGTCTCTACAAATAGTAATCCATATGTTCTAACGGTCTTTTTTGGAACTCGTCCAAGAAAATTGATATCATTGCAATGAAATGTTGCTTGAGCTGGGGAAGAGGAACTAGCTCTAAACAACCAGCAGAAAGCTATACGAATAACTGAATAATTTTACTCTAACTAATTTACCTAAACTTGTCAGGAGATTTTCAGAAATATCTCAAATTTTTGTAAGCTATTTACGGTAATTTGGGGGAAGACGCAAGTTTATTCCTAGCAATTTTTTGTATCAACAGATGGTAATACTGACCAACCTGTGTGATATGTCTTGTCCCAGTGAGCCAATGGATTGAGAACTTTTCTTAATTTATCGCCTTTAGTCGCCGTTAGTTTGGACCTCATCAGTATTTAACCTTGTCGATAAAGCTCTTATAATATTCGGTTGTTCATATTTAAAGTTCATTAATATGTTTTATACTAAATAAGATATTAGCAATATAAGTGAGTTCCTTATTCTATTACACTCACAAGGTTATCAGAAACAGCCTTAATGTTGCAACAATACGAAAATAAGCTTGCGTGTCATCTCTACCAAATATTTGGGGGAAAATGCAACATGGTTCAGAAAAAAAAATACATGGCTTTTAAATTTTCTGTGTTATTTTATATAAAGCACATTATTGTGTAAAATATAAATGGAATTAATATGTTTATTACAAAAAATAAAAATAAAATAAATTTGGTCTGGTAAACCACATGTTAGATATAGTATAGACTGTATACCAAAACAAAATTCAAAACTGGTGTATAATCAATATTAGATTTTAAAACTTCATTACAAACCATAAATTTTAAGCCAGCACAGCCGGTTTCGAAAGGACGTAGACTTACTTCATCAGGTGCAAAAGAACACGTGCTACTGCCTTGGAGGCAAAAGCAAGACTCAAGACTGAAGTTTTAAAATCTAATATTGTCTTTATAGTTACAAGATTTTTTTTTTCTTGTTATTTAATGAAAATGTAGATAGGAAATAAATAAAATCGTCAACAATATGCATTAGTTTAGAAAATAATTGATAAATTTACATCTAACCCTGGAGATCTAAATGTTACATGAAAAATAAAATTTTATGTTTTAGTAATAATGAAAATTCTAAATTTCGCATTTTCGTACTGGAAAATTAAAATTTACTTTATATTAATACTTGTAAAAAAGGAAATCCAACGTTTTTGACACACACATGCACAAAATACAGAAGAATGAATTCTATTCCAGGATACTTAAATACTTTTTTAAAATCTGTCTAATTGTTTTATTTATCTTTCCAATGTGTGAGCATAGTGAAATTTTTTTTTAAATAAAAATTATTTTTATATTACAACCTAATTATCATATGCAGATGCATAATCAAAATAATATCTTCATATAATTTTTACTGACTTTTACATATTACATATCTCAAAAAATCTATATAAAGTAATTTATTGACTGCTTAAAAACTTTTATTCAATAGAACCAAATTATTTTTTCTGGAGGATATATATAGAATCTGAACAGACAAGTAAAAATCTCGGGTAATTTAAAATTTCCGAATTAACCACCGAAATAATTTAGAAGGAGTCTTCTAAAATATGTTCTCTGGATAAATTAAATGAATCGTCGATTTCGTTAATTCCTTTTTAATGGCATATTCCTTTTTTATTCAATAAAGAAAAAGAAGTATGTAAAAGTGCAATTAAATAAAAGCCAATGAAAAATATTAAATCAGTTGAAGTGGAACTAAATATATTTTATTTAAATGAAGATTATTGAGTCACGCAGTTTAGAGAAAAATTATTAATTTTTTTTTTTCTTTTTTTCTTTAGTAATCGTCATAAAAAATATTTTTTTTTTCTTCTGTGGAAAAATACATTGCATGTTTTGTACTATTGAGACTATTTATTATTCCCCTGCAAAAATTTGTTTGAACATAATACAATAATAAAAATGAAAATAATAATAATAATAATAATAATAATAATAATAATAATAATAAATAATTTTAATAAAAGTGGGATGAATATAGAATTTTCATTAAAATCACACAATCAACTGATTGGAATAAAATCATATTTATTGAAATTTTTTTATTCCGACTGAGTGAAAATAATGCCTGGACCGGGATTATTTTTACTCAGTCGGAATAATAAAAAAAAATTTCAATAAATATAAATATAGAATGTTATGCAGACCAATAAAGACTTCTTAGACTTTTTAGACTTTTTATTTTTTATTTTTGTGTGTGTGTGGGGGGGGGGGGAGGGGGTATCTTTCATTTTTAGCAAATTTTAAGTTACAAAGACTTCATTCTGCATCAGAAAACGTAGTCACGTTTCGTTCATTTCTTTTTCTCTTAAGCTTTATGCAAAATTATGTGATAAATACATTTTATACTTACGTTTATATTTAGAATAACGTGAACATTAAAATATATTTATGACTTATACATTTGCATAATAATTTATTTGTTGTACATAATCCTTGTTTAATTCTTTCACCCACAAGTTCGAAGCAGAAATATAATGTGTAACTTATGGGTGAATAAAAAAAATCAAAAAAAAAAAGTGATCAATAAAAAGTGATCAATATGTGAGGCCTAAAACGAAAACGTTGATTCGTTATTTAGTAAAATAATTAATAATAATAATAATATATTAGTAGTAACCACAAGTGAAATTATAATAAAGAACGATAACGAATCTGCAGTCATTCGACATACTTGCCCTTAATTAGTAAAACATTAGAAAGATATATTTAAAATTAGATTAATAATCCTCTGAGGTGTTATTAAAGTGAAGTATAGAATCAAAGGCGAAAACATCAGACAACCGATAAAACAACAGACAAACCACGATTCAACCACTAATCTATTTAAGGAAAAGATAAATGTATATAAGAATTGTACTTTTACTTATATGCAAATGAAAAACTTCTTTTTGGGAATTCTTATTTTTATTCTGTTTAGATATACCAGTTAAGCTGTTGTTCAACTTTTGATATTTCTAATAAAATTATATAACAAAACATCTCATCTACTCATTCCCTCCCAAATCAGCCAATCACTTGTGATAGATAATAAATACGTATCTTTGTATACAAAACTAAATCTAAATGTACTAAAATGCTGATTTATCATAGTTGCTAGAGAGTTTTCATGACATTAATTTGTAAATATATTTTTTTTTAAGAAATTGCACAGTAAAAAAAAAAAAAAGCTAGATTACTGGGAACAGCAGATATTCCATGCTAAGCCCGCCAAAACTTTTAATTAAATTCTTTGGATTGAATTAGAAAACTATAGCCCTTTTATACCAATATTTATTGGTATGAATGTATAAATAACTCTCTCAACAAAAAAAAAAAAAAAAAAAAAAAAAAAAAAAAACTACAGTTACATTTTTAGTTTCAAAGACGCAAATGATTCTTATATGACGTCACTGAAAAGCTAACACTTTACATTTGAAGGGATTTGAACGTAAATAATATCATAGTTTAAAAAATTAAAGAACACGCTTTTATAGAAATGTGAACTAAAAAGCACAAAATATATATCTTAGTATTAAAATATAGGGTAAGAGAAAATCGTGTGAGTGACACACCATAATATTTACATACATTTAAATCTTTAATTAAAATAACTTAGAATTAAACAAAAACCATTTTAAAAAACCCTGTCTGGGATCGAACGCTGGACCTTTAGGTTCGTAGCGCGGCGCCTTACCTCAACGCCACATCGTTCACGTAGAGGAAGTATTTTTTTACAATATAAATTTTTTGTTTGCTCCCAGAGCAGTTACAAGCATACATACATACATACAAACATACATACAATCATACATACATACAGGTGAAGCTAATAAAAGCGTGTTAAAAATACAGTTTGATTGCAGATTTGGGCAAAATACCTAGAGATACTTACAAATATTAAGAAAAGATTTACTATATAATTTTTTTTTATGTTTAACCATATGACCGCCGTGAAAATTGGCCATATTTTAATGTTGTTTTCTCTTTCCTGTTTTAAAGTGTTAAAACAAAATTTCACATTTCATATTTCATATTTCACATCATTTTCAAATTTGAAAGAGCCCAGATTAGAAATAACAAAAAAATTATAATTAAGTAATTTTAAATTATAAATGTAAAAAACAAGAAAACAACAGCTCGTTGAACGGATGTATCTGACTGCTAGTTATAAGATTTAATTAGCGAATTTGAAATTTATAACATTAAACAAAACATAATCTGGTGTGTAACTCACACGACTTTCTCTTACCGCGCATTTCAATATATAAAGATAGATTGTATAATAATTCTTAAGATAAATTGCATAAGATAATAAAGTTCGATGTTGTTTTAAAACAATCCAAAATAGGTTTAGAAAATTTTATTTGGCGTGTAATTCTGTGTGATGGAGGCTGCAGTCCTCTTCAACTCCCATTCAATTATAGCACATACAATTGCTTAAAAAAAAAAAAAAAAACTGTTATTAATTTTGATACTTTCCAAATTCCTAATGGACACCAAATACCACAATTGCATTTACTGAAACTATTTGCTTGTTCGATCTTTGTGGTTTCTGTAGTGAGTGCAAAGCAGGAATAACTAGAGCCTAATTCTTACACATACAAACAGGTTTTCACTATAGGACCGATTTCAAACTGTATTTATGAAGAGTTAGGCGTATTTGCACTTTATATAATAGCAGAAGATATATATATATATATATATATATTAAGCTGAACTCCATTGAATGGAGGAAGGACTCCAGTATTTCGAGAGCAGAACTTGTTATATATGATGTACATGTACCTATCTGATGGTAATATTCAGATAAAACAGTTTTGTTTTTTAACAATGAAGATTATATAATTATAAGACTATCTTCGAATGGCTAATTACATATTCATCTCATATTGAAATAACCTTTATTTTAGCATATTGTAAAAATTACATTTTGGAAATACAACATTAAAATTTTCCGTTTTCTAAGGCTTAACTAAAGGGATAAGAGCAATTAGAATGCTGTATGTCAAAATAAATAAATAAATAAAATAAAATAAAATACGTTTAATGGATAAAACAACTATTAGGTTGTAATTTGTGTTTTACAAATCTGGTTTCAAATCAAGAAACTATTTTAGCTTTCTTTTTTAATGTTTTCCTGTCAATACACAAAGGAAATCAATTTCATCAATATCAATTATTCAGTTTCAGTCAGATGAAAATTTTTTGAATTAAATTAAGAAAACAATTAAAACCAATTGATGTTTCTATGCCTCAAACATGTATAATTAAACACAATCAATCAGTATAAATAACAATCATAGTTTCAGTTTGAAAATGGAAACGCTTTCTTATGACGTCACTGAAATGATAACATTTGAAGGGATTTGCCCGGGAGAAAATTGTTTGGTGATGCTACATAAGAGTAATTTGCGTAGATTAACGGCTTCTTCTCGTAAAAATTCCAAAAATATACTCTCAAAACATCAGTTTATGGGCTACGACCATTTAGCTAGCAAAACGGTCATTTCCCGTAAAATTTTACGGTAATTTCCTAAATTATGCTTTCAAAATATTAATTTACGGTTATGACCGTTTAGGTTGCAAAACGGTCATTTCCCCTACAATTTTACTGTCAAATACCGTGATTATGCTTTTTTTTTTCTTTTTACAGTGTAATATAGACCAATTTATAATTATTAAATGGAAATATAAGTTTTTATATGAAACCTTCAGTATTGCTAATTTAAAGATGTCAAGTCCCATTAAGTCGAATTGAAACTGGATTTGTCTCCCAAGATATTACGTTATGTTACTGGAAATATATTAAATACACTAAAAATATATTAAAGAAAAAATTAGAAAGAAGACATTAATTATCATTCTGTAAAACTCTTACTGTATATATATATATATACATACATAGTTTATTTTGTAATATCATTAATGCTATTGAAAAACACATTTTATTATATTACTAAGACAAATTTTCAATTAACACATTTAATATAAGTAATTTTTAAGTGATATGGCTTATTTCAATGTTAGTATTAATAATTTGCCGACATTATAGTTTATTGCTTTTACATTTACATGAGTTCATTTTCATTTTCCTATGAAATAAAATTTAAATACTATCGCCAATTTTTATACTAATCTCTAACTAAATTTTTACAAAGTGATTCATACTACAATTTAAATAGTAATAATAATAATAATAATAATGAAAATTTGTATGAATTTTGAAAATATATTAAGCAAACGTTTCTTACAAAAATAAAGCACTTACAAATCTTACTGACCTGCACAAAAAAAAAAAAAAAAGAGAGATCTTATACTTTTTTTGCAGATTCTTATGTAAAATGACCTCCTGAATCCGAATGTGACCATCATTTTGCCCAATCCCTACAGTTTTCTAGATTCACCTCCTCCCTCATTTTTATCATTGTATACTAATTTTATACTTATCAGTTTGATTTGGAGAGGGACGATAATTATTTGAGCCGTCTTAATTATTTGAGCCGTAGCTCCTCAGGTCTTCTGACCTGAGGAGCTACAGAGGTAGAAAGTTCTAAAACATGAACATTTCTTTCATTTTTGCTTACCGAAACACCCCAAATAATAAAAACTATACATTGAAATGTTTTTCAAAATGCTAGTGAGTGGAGTAAAGTCTCAAAGCCCTCGCAAGAAAGTTTGACTGATTCACTGTACGACGTTTGCTTTCAATAACACCCACGTTAAATGTTTTGGGCAGTAAAACATGAACAGTAAAATATGCTCCTTTGACACGTGTTAAAGATCACCATACAAGATCATCACCGTCGAGAACACCATGAAGTTCACTTTCTTATCTTAAAACGTGTACTAAAGGTAGATAACGACTGACGACTAAAATGCTCAGAGCAATGACCTTTAACGCGTGTCAAAGCAGGAGATATTACTGTTCATGTTTTAGTGCCCAAAACATTTAACGTGGGAGTTATTGAAAGCAAACGTCGTGCAGTGAATCAGTCAAATTTTTTTTGAGAGGGCTTTGAGACTTTACTCCACTCACCAACATTTTGAAAACTTTTTCACAGTATAATATCTATTATTTGGGCTATATTGGTACGAAAGTGGCAAACTGGAAGCTGTAATATGTAAAAAATATAAGAAATATTCTGAAAATAAAAGAAACAGAAACTGACAGTTTTTATTGAATTTCTTTTGTTTTCTGGGCACGAATCATCTCAAATTTCCTATTTACTACAAATGTTCGTGTTTTACAACATTCTATCTCTGTAGCTCTTAAGGAAAGAAGACATTTAACGGTTAAAATAATCATTGTTCCTTTCCAAATCAAACTGATGGGTATAAAATTATAAAACAGTGATAAAAATGAGGGAAGGGGTGTATCTAGAAAACGGTGGGTGATTGTGTGGTCATATTCGGATTCAGGAGGTCATTTTACATACTAATGTACTGAAATGGTGTCAGAGGCAATTTGCATGCCGAGCAGTGTTATTTATGTTCAATATGTGAAGCTTTTATCACTCCATAGCCATTGACTGGTCAAACAAATTTCAACGATATATTTGTATATTTTATTATTATTATTGGTAAACTATTTCATAAATTGCGTATAAAAATGACCGAGGAAAGGAGGTAAGCAATTACTTCCTAATAGAAAATTTGACGAAAATTTTCAAGAAGAATTTAATGTCGCAAATTGTTGCTCATATTGCGAAAAATTAATTTTATTCTAAGTAATAAATTTCCGTTTTCTACTAAAAAGAAAAGTGCAGTATAAATAGTCGCGAAAAATAAATTGAAAACTTTTAAAAGAATATTAAACATATTAACAACTGTTTAAAATTGAAAAAAAAATAGAAGTTTATTGTAATATAGAAAGGAACAATTAAATTTCATTGTATACTTTATTTTATCTTACATTTTGCTTCCCTGAAATAGATTTTACTTTCAATTACTGTTTTAGCACAAAATTCTCAGCTTCATGTATAAAACTTTTTTAATTCTGTTTTGTTGAATTTGAGATTGAGCAATATATCATTTTCAAACGGAAAAATTTATTTTCAGGAAAAAGTTTTATTCCTTCAGTAAAGTGATATTAAAATTCATGACAGATCTGTTACTTAGTGGAAAATACGATTTTTTTTTCTCATTGAACAAATACATAGAATTTTTTAAAAGACTTTTTTTTCCGAATACAATTGTTTGTGTTGTTAAAGTGAAGATATATAAATAAATAAATAAATAATTAAAATATTTTAGATTTTTTTTTTTTTTTTTTTTTTTTAATCTTAAACATCAAACATTAAAAAAATTCTTATAATATTAATAGGATATTGTTCGTCTCACTCATGAAATTACATCATTTACCAATAAATAATATATATATATACATATATATAATGATTTTAATGTTAAAATAATAATAATAATAATAATAATAATAATAATAATAATAATAATAATAATAATAATAATAATAATAAAAGAGCTATGAGTCTGAAAACAGCTACTCTATAAAAAAAAGTGTAAAAAATACAGCAAGCACAGATTTTAATAATTAGAAAAAGTTTTCAGATTGTAAAATGAACACAATGCGATTTTCTTTGACTTACAAATTCAATTTTATCCGAAAATATAAATTTTTTTTACTTTATTATTTATTTATTTATATTTAATCTTCCCATTTTATTTATTTATTATTTCCCCTTAAAAAATATTATTATACATAATAATGAGCATCGTCTGTCAGGAACAATTCCGGTTAGACAGCTTCAAAACAGAAAATTTTGGCAGTCGTGTTTTATTTTAAGAAATGTTGTGTATTTTTTTTTTTTTTTTTTTTTTTTTTTTTTTTTTTAATCTGCATAAATGTTACGTCATTACAAAGATCTTTCAAAACTGATTTTTTTTTTTTTTCTGAGCGTACACTTTTACTTTAATCTCATTATGTAAAATCATAGACGTATGTGAAATTCACTTTCCATCCATAGATTTGTAAACAGCGAAAGATTCATTCAAGTAATGAATCATTTGTACGGATGCAGGTAGATTTTTGCAAACCAATCAACGAAGTTTATAACTACCATTGCAATTATAAAATACCCATGGAGGATAAAATTAAAATATAATATAAAATATAAAAAATAAAATACAATCATAAAAATTATGGGCATTTACAGGCAATCATGATAATGTATTTATCTGATATAAACTAACAGTTGATTGTGACGTCATATTTATCGAATTCGTTAAAATTCAACCGTGCGAAACACAGTGATAATTTGATTATGAAAATTTGTCAGGTATAGCAAAGTGCTACAATTAAAACTCGCACTTTGCGGGTAAAATGTGAATCTGCTGTTTTAGGATTCAAGTCGTTTGAGTAATAGAGTTAGTGCCGATCCTAAGCTAAAATTGTAAATTGAAATATGCTAATATTTTGGAAACTGAATAGTATAAAAGGAGAAAGAAGATTGCTTTTGAGAGTCAGTTGGAGAGGAGTTAAAGTTAGTTGGAAGGAAGATTGTTTTGGAGAGTTAGGAGCGGATATAGTTGGATATAAGTCGAGTAGATAGCAGTGTCAGGGAATCTTCCTGATAATCGAAAGATTACTTGACCTCATGAGTTAATAAAAGTGATTAAAAGTGGTTGGGATCATTTTGCGAGTAATTAAGTAAAGTAACGGGGGTTATTTATTAATATCAAAGTATTTAAGAAGACTGCCCATTTTAAGTCGTAAGTTACCAGATGTTATGATAGTCCAGCGCCCTCCTTGTTATTTATGCTCAAGTAAAGCTCATTTACGTTATATATTTGGACTCTGTCATTTCTTCGTAGTTTAAGTATTTCATTTACAGATTCAAGTTAAAGTTAGATAAGCATGGAGAAGTTACGTTCTCCACATTGGCGCCCAAATTTGCTCGAATCCCCCCCGCCCCCCCCGAGCAAATATTTTTTGACGGCACTAATAGTGTGCTGCAATTTTTTGAGCAGCTTGAGTATTTTTTCAATTTTCATAATATCAATGTTAAAAACCACTATTCCTGGTTAGTCTATTCCCTCGAAGGAGAACCGAGACAGTGGCATAGGTTAATCGCCTGCCATTCGCTTGGCCCAAATCTATCCTATGACGAGTTAAAAAGTCGGGTCATCGAACTCTTTGCCACTCCGTATGATAAACTACGATTACAACATGACCGCTCCCTCCCCCCTCACGAACGACAGTGGGAAGCAGTAATAAACCCGGTGTAAAAACCACAAGAAATTAGTAAGTCACAGGAAGCAAGCTCCTATAATTTAAACAGACCTAAAACTGGCGATGAAGCCGTTATTTCTAGTGACAAACGTCAAATAAAAGTGACTGAAAACGAGCAAACTACATTCTACCGAGCACTACAGAAAAGTCCACATCTGTTATTCAGCCCTTAGCTACGGATAAGATATCCGAAAAATTACCTAATATTGCGACAGAGGTTGGAACGGAAAATCCATTTAAAATTACTGTGGCTGCGGAAACCGTTATTTCTAGTGAGAAAAGCCAAATGACATTTGAACTAAACGAGCAAACTTCGCCCTTAAACAGTGATACAAACCAATTTACGGCAGTTATTCAGAGTTTAGCTACGGATGAAAAATCCGATAAATTATCTAGCTCACTGACGGCGGCTGAAAAGGAAAAGGAGGTTATTTTCAAGAAGGTAATTTCAACAGGGCATTTAATCTATGGTGAAGTTTCTACAAACTCCTGCAGCCCTGCATGCAAAAGCACGGAGCGACAGCAGTCCCCTGTTGTAACTACGAACAGTGACAAGGAACCGGGCTCGAGTCCATCCCAGAAAAATGCATCTCCGATGCCGGTCTCCGTTCTACAAGCCACCAGCACGGAAATTGCCACAACAACTCTACTGACCAGTCTGAACCGCATCTCTTTTGCTGATATCAAGGACTCAATTTGTCAGGTCGTATCGTTCAGTATTTTAGTTTTTCTCAAGTATTGGTTTATCAGTACTGTACTAAAATTTTCGACATGTAGAACTTTCTTATGGACTTTCAATCATTCTCTCATAGAGATGAACTTTTTAAAATATCACAAACCTAAATTTAAACTTGCTGCATGAACTTTCTAAAATTTAAAAATGCAAAATTTAAACGTATAGCATGCACTTTCATCTCTCGAAATTTCATGTACTGTTTACATGTCATATTTTTTTTTCTGTATATAATATATGCATGTATGTACGTTAATGTTTTTAAATTCCTAGCCAACACCAGCAGTTTTTGGTAAAGAAAACCTTGTTGAACTTTTGTATAAACTTTTCCCCCCTCTTTAGTTTTTTGAATGATCCATATATATGTATCTAAATGCCTTCTGTTTCAGCCAGCACCTGCAGCGATTCGTAAGATAAATTTTCTTACCTTTGTATATAAATTTTCTCTCTAAGTTTTTACATGATCAATATGTATATACTCTACTACTTTTCTATTTTCTAGCCAACAACGGAGTCTTGAAAACCTTTTTGAATAACTTTATATATATATCTATTCCTTATATATATTTTTCTAAATGTCGTAAATTGTATAAAATAAACTTTTATAAGTGTATAAACATTTTTCTCTATAGTTTTGTTAATGTAAAATGTATGTACGTAAATCTTTTTTATTTCTCAGCGATCAACTGCAGTTGTGAAAATTTTTTATCCTTAAATATGTTTTCTAAATGTTGTATAAAGTGTATCAAATGAATTTTCTTGTTGTAAACTTTTGAATTTTTTTTACTAAAAGTTGTATGTATGAATATCTATTAGTATGGGGTAAAAAGAGAATTTTTTTTAAAAAGCTATTTTGCATGTTAATTCGCGTTTAACAAATTAACCTTATTAATCCACTAACATTTTGTTTTTCCGTACGCAAATACCTAGTTGAAATATTGCTTATGTATATATTGTGTCATTTACCTATATAAAAGGGTAGTGTACCTTCTAGTTTTGATATATACGTTTAGAAAAGTTTTAATTTTAGAAAATCTGAGGTCCAGTGGCTGATCCCGACTCTAAACCCGAGGTACAGAGGTTAAATCTGAATCCAGGCTGATCTCTTAAAGATTGTTACTTTTCACATGAAGTCGAAAAAAGTTTTTGGAAGTTTGCCAGCAGCGTCTCTTTTTCTGAAGTAAAGTGTTTTTGGAACTATGCCAGCAGTCTTGATTGAAATTTTCGTGATAAATCTACTGGAAAACGGCAACTCTTTTTTTGATGAACACTTGAAATAAAGACTTTCTTTTTTTTGCTATCATTTTTGCACAATTTAAAATTTGAATAAATTACTGATCGCATTTTTTGTTTAAAGCGATCCGCCTGTACTGGATTTTTTAAAAAAGTAATGAGAATTTTTTTCCTTTCCATTTGTTTTAAGGAAAGATGTGCCTGTATTTCCCCGCTGTAATTACGCTGGACTTCTGGTTAACTAAATTGAGTACAAACGGTTTCTGGAGTAAAGCGACTTAGTTGAGCATAATACGAAATATTTTTTTAAAAAGCTAAGTGTCCAGTTTTTGGCCGTGTACTCTTAATTTTTTTTTCCCTATTAGTTTTTTAAAACAATATACTTCTTGTTGGGTAGTCTAGTTAAATTTAAGTTTCCCCCCCCTCTTTTTTTTTTTTTTTTTTTTTTTTTTTTTCTAAAATATTATATAGTTGAATTTTAAGCAGTAAGTTACTGTAGCTAACTTTTCTTTGCATAGTATTGCAGTAATTTAGAATTTGCACGGGTAAAAACCCGTTGGGGGATTTTTTCCGCGAAATTTTTTTTCGGGGGAAGAAATGTCAGGTATAGCAAAGTGCTACAATTAAAACTCGCACTTTGCGGGTAAAACGTGAATCTGCTGTTTTAGGATTCAAGTCGTTTGAGTAATAGAGTTAGTGCTGATCCTAAGCTAAAATTGTAAATTGAAATATGCTAATATTTTGGAAACTGAATAGTATAAAAGGAGAAAGAAGATTGCTTTTGAGAGTCAGTTGGAGAGGAGTTAAAGTTAGTTGGAAGGAAGATTGTTTTGGAGAGTTAGGAGCGGATATAGTTGGATATAAGTCGATTAGATAGCAGTGTCAGGGAATCCTCCTGCTAATCGAAAGATTACTTGACCTCATGAGTTAATGAAAGTGATTAAAAGTGGTTGGGATCATTTTGCGAGTAATTAAGTAAAGTAACGGGGGTTATTTATTAATATCAAAGTATTTAAGAGGACTGCCCATTTTAAGTCGTAAGTTACTAGATGTTATGATAGTCCAGCGCCCTCCTTCTTATTTATGCTCAAGTAAAGCTCATTTACGTTATATATTTGGACTCTGTCATTTCTTCGTAGTTTAAGTATTTCATTTACAGATTCAAGTTAAAGTTAGATAAGCATGGAGAAGTTCCGTTCTCCACAAATTTGTTTAAAAATTTTCGAGATTTGAAATATATCATTATACAGTCGGTAACAAAAGTGCCCGAACACTAGCAAAAATTCCTATGTAAAAAAGTACACTTCATACGGTTTTGTTACCTAAATCCTTATCGAATCATGTTCTTACACTGACTAAGAACAGGATTCGACAAGGATTTATTTCACAAAACCTCATGAAGTGTACTTTTTTTATATAGGAATTTTTGCTAGTGTTCGGACACTTCTGTTACCGACTGTACATATATATATATTTTTTTTCCATATATATATATATAATTCCTCAGAAGTATTTTTTTCCCTCTGTGAATATTTAGAATTACAATGATTCATTACTTGAATGACTCTTCTATTGTTTAACAAAATCTTATTCTTCTGCGGACTGAGAGTGTTATTAGTGACTTTTTGATTCTTAGTGTACGCTTAAAAACTGCAGAATTTTGCAAGATCTTATTCTTCTTAGTTATGTAATAGTTATCCAGTTTATTCAAAGCAAAAGAAACATAGTGCTTCCCACGGTCGCTCTGTTCGGAATCGATTTATACGGTTGGAAGAAATGGTGGAACACGTGTTGTGAAATATCGTGAATTCTGTAGTTCAAAGAATTTTGCCGCTGAAAAATTCAATAGTTGTTGCCGGAAAGGGACAGTTTCTTTGATTAAAACAGCGAATTCTCAAGGAAATCAGTTGATTTATCCACCAGTTCTTTTAATATGTAAATACTTAGTCTTTTTTTTTCTCTCTATTTGTAAATATATTTCTTTAATTAATATTTTGTATATATCTTATTAAATTAGAATTTTAAAATTTTGAAAGGAATTTTTATAACAAAACTACCACCGTGCTTTGCACTGGCTAAAATTCTAGCAATGCAATATCAGAACAAAAACCCTTAACGGATTAAATGTTTGTGACGCAGCATTTTATTTCGATATGAATTGGAAATATGGGTCTTAAAAGTAATGATATAAAATTTTGAGTGACGCTTTACTACTAATTAAAATATATTACATAGATTTTCTTATTCCATCATTTGTTTTTTTTCTTCTATTTACATCACAGTGTATACATATTTTCAACTTCAGCACGAAAAAATATATAGAATTTACTCCCTGATACTTTTTCATCTGCACCTCGTGAATTAAAAATATGAGTTTTAAAAGAAATGATGCAATTTCTGTGACGCCTCACTGTTACTTTAAAAGATTTATTATTAAATTTCATTACAATTACTTTTGTTTTGTTGAATAAAGTATATTTACACATTGAAATAATGCTTTTAATTTTCAAATATACTGTCAAATAATCACACTTTTACTGAATTTATATTATAAATTGAAATTATCTCGTTCAATAAATTGATTTGTGTATTGCGTCAAGCTATCCAAAACTGTAAATACATATTTTGTAAATGTTACTTTGTATAATAGTACTAAGTGAAAATGTGTGCGAAGAGGTTGTGTGATGCAAAGAAAACATTTACATAATTTTTATTTAAAGTTTTGAATAGCGTGACGCAATAGACAAATCAATTTATTGAACTCGATAATTTCAATTTATAATATAAATTCAGTAAAAGTGTGATTGAAAACTTTTGAACGTTGAGAAATTTTTTGTGAATATATAGTACAAATATTCATAGCAGACTTATTTGAGGTATAATTAATGATAGATTAGTACCATTAAGATGAAATATGCAATAACACAGGTATTTTCATAGGAATTTCAAAAAAATTACATTGTTTTGAACGCCAATATTGGATAGCTTGCAAAATTGATTTTTAGCCATTAGTGAGAATTATTTTAGTTAAAACTTGATTTTGTAACTCATTTTTGAAATATATAACTTATAAATGTTTTAAAAATGATTAAAATTAAGATTTATTCATGAAATTTCAGTTTTTTTATGAAAAGACAGTAAAAAAAAAAAAAAAAAATATTCGCAGATTTAACGTTTTGAAAACTTTTGAACGTTAAGCAATTTTTTGTAAATATATAGTAAAAATATTTATAACAGACATATTTGAGTTATAATTCATGATAGTTTGGCATCATTAAGATGATATATGCAGAAATACAGGGGTTTTCAAAGGAATTTCAAAAAATCGCACTTTGATTTCAATGCCGATACTGGGTAGCTTGCAAAAATTCATTTTTAGCCATTAAAGAGAAACCTTTTACTAAAAATAGATTTTGTTACTCATTTTTGAAATATATAACTTATAAAAGTTTTACAAAGGATTAAAATTAAGTTTTATTCATGAAATTTCAGTTCTTTGGGGAAAAAAAAAGTAAAAATAAATTTCGCGGATTTAACATTTAAAAACTTTTGAACGTTGAGCATTTTTTTTTTTTTTTAATATATAGTAAAAATATTCATAACAGACTTTTTTGAGGTATAATTCATAATAGTTTAGCATCATTAAGATGAAATATTCAAAATAAAATTTAAATAAAAAAATATATATATAAAGTTACATTGCAGTGCAAAACTTATTAATATAACTGTTATTTTCCATAAACTAATGTAATTTTATTTTATAATTTATCATTTTATCTCTCTTTAGATATATATAAACAAACATTTTTCTCAAGGAAAAAAAAAAAAAAAAAAAAAAGGTACACGTATTAATATAAATAATAAAATATACATCTTAAATTAAATGATGAGAAATAATAAGATAAAAAAAAAACTTTTAATGGAATTTTCTGATGAATCATAGAGCTCTTATCAATGTGCATAAAATTTTTAGAGTGATAATGATGACAATTTTTGTGAGATGCAAAATTTAACTTTTTATAATTTTTTAACGTTCATGTTAAATTAAATGTACTTAATTTTATGCCGAAAGGAAATGAACTCGTAATTTTTTTTTTTTTTTTTTTTTTGGCAACAATTACATTTGAGCTAATACTTTAATGACTATTTTAACGCTATTAGGATGTTATTATTTTCATAATTTAATTAATTATAAAAAAAAACTAATCAAAAATTCGAAAATAGGACTTCAAAGTATTGTGTTGTCACCGGGTTTTGAGCTACTGTGAAAGTTTGAAATGTATAGCTAGTAGGGAAGTTAGTTAAAATTCGCTTGCAAGATTTGTACTAAACAAACAAACAAACAAACAAACAAGAATAGAAGTTAGTAAAAACATGGTAAAATAAATCCTTCTGTCATGCAGTTAATTCGTAAGTATCAAAAAAATAAATATTGTATCATTTTGGTAATTTACAAATTTGAGTACAGCGAGAAATTCTGAAACAGTAAATCTTAATCGCGAAGACCCGTAAATTAAAAATTTTAACGTAAAAGTTAATAGCTGAAACTAATGCAACATATATATGAATATTTTAACTCACAGTGTGATTCCAGTATGTAGGTGTAGGAAGGATTTTATAACTACTTCGAAAATGACTGAAATAAGATTGCCTTAGTATGTGACATAATATTTAATAAACACATACGTAAAGCAATAATTATTCAGTCAAGATATAACCATCAAATGAATATAATGCAAATCAAGCATTATAATGAATCGTACATAATTAAAATTTAATCCATAATGCACATAAATAAACGATTGTTTAATTTTTGACAGTACACAATAAAACCACAATAGTCTCAGCCAATCAGAGAGTGAAGGAATGAAACACCAATCACAGACTACGGTGCTAGCGCAAGGCGAATGATTACATGAATCATAAAAAATTAATCGAAACAAAATGTGAAATATTTTCTCTTTAAAAATTATAAATTTATTATGAATAATTATTATTTAGAGTATCTATAATAACAAAACACTTCCTTATTTAAAATAATATCTAAATAGTTTATGGACGAAATGTAAAATTTAAAAATCTGATTTATTTGCTTCATAACAATATATATTAAAGTGAAATTTTATTTAGCATATATACAAAAAATATTTAAAACAAACAAGAAAGTTTCTTTTTTGCATTAAAAATATATATATAAATATTTTATCGACTGCATTCAGATTAAACCAACCAACCACAGACTAACGAAACCAAATAACACCTGTTCTGAAGTCTGAGAATATGTAGAAGAAATGTATGTAGGGCGGAGTAAAAAATATTTTGATTTTTAAACTAAATTATATCAGAAACGAGAATTTTTTTGGGGAAAAACGGGGCGCGTCATGCTTCTCAGAAAAAATAAAATATCATATATCGATTTCTTAAAATTTCTTCGAGCCGTTTTCCAGAAAAAAAAGTTACACGATAACACATTTTTTCTTCGAAGTCTTAAACTGCAACTCCAGATCTAAAAAAAAAATACAATGTTGAAGTGTGAAACTTTCAGAAGATAAAGATTATTCAGAAAACATCAGATGAAAATATCTCCTATTTACTGAGATATTAAATGTCGGCGTTTCCAAATTCCTTTGATGGTAAACTAGCTGTATATATAGTGTCGCTGCTAAGCTTTGTTTAAGCTTTGCTGCATCACTCAAATAATTGTCGTTTTTTATGATTTGGTATTTACTAACGCATTCGCGCCTGGCGTCCTTATTTTGGGACGTTTTCTTTAAGAAAATCCTGAAACAACAAAACTTATTACAGCTCTTTTAAACTTTTCAAAATTATCTTTAGGGTCTGTATGTAAAATTTTATCATATTTTGGGTACGTATTTTTGTTTTTGCTCTCAATGTATTAACTGTATATTTTATGCTACTTCTGTGCTTTTTTTATGCATATTGGGCGCAATTCTTGTCTATTTTATGTATTTTTTAAATTCTATTATTCCAATTATACTGTAAACTGTTGTTTAAAAAATGTAAAATCATACAGAAAACGGAATTGAGTTTCTGGTGTATAATATATTGATGAGTTGAAAATTTGTATAATCATAAGTTGACAAGATATCAATTCAATTGCAATTAGGATTTTTTCCCTAGCAAAATAAAAATGATGGTCTAATTCAGCAAAAAAGTAATAGAGATTAATTTACCTAATATGATATATTAGTACATTCAGTTCATTTTTATAGATCAAAACTAGATGCATATCGTTGGACTATAAAATCTAAGAAATGCTGGTGGGCTTTATATGTATTTGTGTCAAAATGTGCAATCACTTGGCACATAAGAAGATTATACCAATCTTCTTGAAAACCATTATATCTTACGCGTCTGACTAGAAATATGTTATAATGTATTTTCAACAATCAACAGATAATATGCCAAGACCAGGTAGATCTGTTACTACAACTTGTAGATGCAAAGTAGTAGATTCCGTAAAAGAGCAAAAGGAGAGCTCGGCTTAACATTTTATTTTGTGAATTATGAAAGACAAAAGATGTATTTAATTTTTTTTTTTTTTTTTAGTTTCTTAAGACTATATATATATATATATATATATATATAAATCATTGGTACGTACATTGTTACGTACAAGTCGAGAAAGTTTTTTGGTCCTTAAAAATGCATAAAATTTATTTAATTATTAACGTATTAATGTTCTTAATATTTCTTCTAACATTAATGAGAGCTTACTGAAATAATATAGGAATAAATTATAACATACATGAAAAATCGTAAAAAATGCCAAGCAGAAACAACTAGAGCACTCTATAAAATCTTTTTCGTAACACAAATAAGTACATGAAGCGTCTAGTGCCATGTAGTGAGATTAACGTGAGGCATATACGTTTTATTCTTATACAGAGGCTGTTCGTACATTTTTAGACGATTTTGATGGAGTGTACTGAAGCAATTTCACTCATATTTCGTGTTTTAATTGTTCAGTTTGATAGCCCTTGTTTTTAACTATCATTCTACATTGTAATTTCTATGATAATATTGCTTTTTATAATATCGGAAGAGGTATATTTTTCTACTCCTCTTGAACGACTTTCCAAAGTCCACAAAGCGTTGTAGGTCGGTGTTTGGATAATGCTGATTTTAAGAGTCGAAAAACACAAAAATCCAACAGTGATACATCAGGAGATTTAGCAGGAATATCAGTGAAGGGTATGGTTTTAATTCCCGTTTTTTGCTCCATTTTTTTCTAAAAAAGCAATTGCGGATTGTGATGTGTGGCTGCTTGTTTTGTTTTGATACAGTTCAACCGATTGATAGCATTGTGGATAAGGATCTGGATTTTCATTTTTAAAAATTGGAATTAAAATATATTCTTGGTAGTATTTAGAGCTGATTTTGACATTTTTGTCACATTTCTTTTGCTTTTATCTTGCGCTTGTATGAAAAATCTGTGACAATTATAAATCCTTTAAAAAAAACTTTCTTTTGATTCCTTGAACCATGTAGAAAAAAAAATCCCCACTTTTATGATAATAAATTGATCTTTATTTATTGCAACCACTTAAATAGACCCAAGATTCATCTACTGTTGCGACATTTTTCCATTTTTCTCCTGATAAATGCTTTTCATAAAGATTTCACTAAAAACTAACTTTGGAAAGAGCGGAAACGCATCTTTCCATCCACTGCCTTTTTAAAAGCGCATTTTTGCATCTAAAAAAAAAATTCTAAATATCAGAAGATAAATAAAACTTCCAAAAATATAACTTTTGTGAAAATAAAATTCTCAATGCAAATGATTTTTTCGTACTGCGAAATAAAATCGTCTAAAAATTGTGCAAACAACCTCTGTAAATACACTTGCCATTTATTTAACATGCTTTTTTAACTAATGGTAATTAAAAGTATCGTTGGTACATAAATGGTTAAACCAGGATAATTATCGTAAATAATGCATTTAAATATATGATGCGAATACTAAGGTGCTATTTCTTCATTTTTGATAGCATTTTCTTCTATAAAGACTTGTATTACTGATTAGTTTGATCAGAAAATGTGAAAAAACTTGTACCCATACGTTCCTACTGTTTAAATTCTTAAAAATGAAATAAAGAATATTATTTATTTATTTATTTTTATATTTTACATTCATTTTATATCGTTTACTATGATTAAACGTAATATTAAGAAGAAAAAAAAACACGTTTAAATGGGTAAAATTTAGATTGGATAAACTTTTTTTCTTCTCTCTGATTTTTAAAAGAAATTTATATAATTTCCAAAACCCAGGAAAGTAGCGAATATTTTAAATTGTGAAATTTAATATAATTATATGTGTTTTTGTTTCCAAAAGTAAATTTAATAATTTCCTGCCGAAGACCATTTTATTTATACATGCTAAATTTACATAAACAGTAAAATTTCTTATTTGATAATATAATATTCATTTTAAAATGCACACATACGTATTACAAATATCGGTTTAACGATCTCAAAGCTTTTTTTATGTTTAAAAGCATAAAATATATTTCAAAATATTTTCTTAAAAAATAAAAGAAGTATTATTTTCTTTAATCCAAACAGAGAGAATTATCTGCTATGAAACATTATTATAAAATGATTGATTGCTTTGGTAAACCTAATTTAATTCTATTAAGAAATAGCAAGCAATTTTAAAGTTTAGATAAAAATTATATAAAATATTAATACAATATAACAAAGGAACAAATATTTGCGAAATTGTTTTGTAACAGATGTTGACATTACACACTTTTTTTTTAAATAAAATAATCCGAGTTCAAAATTAAAAAAAAAAAAAAAAAAAAAAAAAAAAAGAAAGAAAAGAAAAGAAATAAAAGAAATAATTTTTCAAACTTATATTACGTTTTTTAACTTAAGTAATCTGGTGTGTCTCTCACACGACTTTCTTTTACACTGAAATTTAATACCATAAGTACGGATTAGAGATTAAGGGTTAAGATAACCAGTACTGCTAAGTAAACTTATGTTAAAACAATTCAACTTAAGCTTTGGAACAGCTTCATTTGACAAATAGTTCTATGTGAGGGGGGCTACCGCCACCTTCACCCCCCCTTTTGTTATTGTACGTACATTTATAGATAATTCAAATCTGTTATTAAGTTCAAAAGTTCATTTAACATTATTTAGACAACTTTCACACGCATCATTTTTTGAAACTTGTCAATCTTGAACAAACGTTTCTAATAACAAACGTATTAACTTCAAAATACATCATTTGGATCGCCTAAAATTATTTGTTTTTAATTTACTCTAACAGACACAGGCAAAGATAAAACTATAAAACTTGACTTCGGTATTCAGGAAGCCTCAAAGCGTGTAAATATACAAGAAACCAATATATGAATATTTCACTGTAAAAAATATCTGTTAAATGTACAGGAAAATTCTGGCAGCTCGGGTGTTAGTATTTCTCCGTCAAATATTCAGAACAAAACTGTTCTTTTAATTAAAAAAAAAACTGTTTGATTCACAGGTTTTTTGCGTAAAATATATGTCAGTGATACAATTTTGCGGTTTTAAACAGTACATTTGACTGAGAAATACTGCCACACCAGCTGTCCGATTTTTCCTGTACTTTTACAGTTTTTTTTTTTTTTTTTTTTTGCAGTGTAGCTTAAAAAATACTTTACTTACAATATGGCTTTGAGGAAGTAATTTCAATGTCTGAACAGCTTTCCTCGACATGGAAAAATATTATATGATACAGTAAATTAAAGTAAAGCAAATAACAAATAAAAAAGAATGTTACGGCTTAAGTACTGGCAGCCTTGTATGTCTTCTGAAAGTCATGCACACAACACATGGTGCACAAAAATGTAATCCTATATTAATAACACGATGAACCTGAAATACACTTCCATCTATTTTCAAGTATTGTCGCATGATAATCAAGTTCTTTTGTGTAGCCTTGTAAACGAACAGTGAATGATTTTTATACCATATTATACATGAAACATGTTTTTACGCATATAAATAATCTGGTGTGTCACTCACACGACTTTCTCTTACCCTGAAATTTAATACTATAAATACAGGTTGCAGATTAAGAGGTAAGATAACGAGACCTGTCATGTAAACCTAAGCTAAACAATTCAAATTAGGCTTCAGAAGAGTTTTATACGATAATTAGTTGTATGTGAGGGGGGGCTACCGCCCCACTCAACCCCCCGTTTCATTAATGCACCTACATTTATATAGAATTTTATTCGGTTATTAAAAATTAATTCTGTTTTTAAAAAATAATTTATTAAAATTATTATTTCAAAAAATTAAAGTAGTATAACACTAAATATAAAAATAATTTCATTTAAGTGTCAATATTAAAAAAAAAAAAAAGAAAAAATCTATAACATTGTTTTTTAAATTATCACAGATTTATAGTTCAACCGTTTTAAAGGCATTGGCGAGCTCTTTTTAATGATACCCATCAGGAAAATTTACTCCCCTCGAGAGGGGACTTCCCACCCAGGGGGGGAGGCGAGGCTCCTACATACATAGACGTTAAACTCTACTTACCTGCAATTTCCCCTATAGACGTAATGTATTAGAATTATCTTGATTGTCCCTGTACACGAACAGTTTGCTTGATCTTAACGAAAAGCTTACTGTAGCCTCCCTATATGATACACATTTACAATACCAAGTTTGAACTTTCTGCTATAATTTGTTTTTGAGATATGCTGATAACAGACAGACACGCACACAGACACACAGACATATACACAGACCATTTGCTAAAAACATGATTTTCGTATTCAGAGGACCTCAAAACGTGTAAATATAACAAAATCTCGCGTTCGAAAATTTGGCCCAAAAACAATACTTTCTCTACGTTGTGGGTAAGAGAAAGTAAAAATTTCACCCAAAAACAATACTTTCTCTACCTTATGGGTAAGAGAAAGTAAAAATACATATTTGTTTCCTTTGGTTTAGTGAAGTCTATAGATGTTAAACTCTACTTACCTTCAATTTTCCCCATAGACGCAATGTATTTGAATTATCTTGGATGTCCCTGGACACGAACCATTTGCTTGATCTTAACGAAAAGCTTAGTGTAGCATCCTTATATGATACAAATTTGGAATACCAATTTTGAAATTTCTGCTGAACTTTGTTTTTGAGATATGCTGATAACAGTCAGACACACAGATAGACACACACACATTCCAACCGCTAAAAACATAATTTTCAGATTTAGAGGACCTCAAAACGTGTAACAATAACAAAAATTCAATTTCGAAGATTTGACCACAAAACAATATTTTCGCTACCTTATGTGTAAGATAAAGTGAAAAAAATAAATAAAAAAGAGAAAGGAAAGAAAAGAAAAACAAAACCACCCAGATATTTAAAAAAGTGAAATTTTGTTCATCCTTATCAATTATTAATAAATATAAAGAAAAATATCTTACTTTTTTATTTTTTTTTCTAAAATTTTTAACTTCGAAAAATCTTACAACAGAAGATTGGTTTTAGTTATTCAATCCTGTAATTTATTCCTAAAAAAATAAAATAAAAGTTTTCTAACTTTTTTTTTTTTTTTTTTTTAGCTTTCTTGATGATACCCAGGGGGAAACGTTTGATGTTCATGATTAGTAAATATATATATATATATATATATATATATAAAGATGTCAGCAAATATATAAAAAAATTGAGATATTAGAAGGTATATATAATAAAAAATATTTTACTTGAATATGTAAGTGTATAAATCAAATTTAAACGTTTTTATTAAGAGTTTATAACGTGCATTATGTAATGTAACTCTTGATTAATGAACATTCAAGATATTTTTTTTTATTGCTTATGATGTTACTCATTGTTTATATATTGTGATTCAAAATAAAATATGAATAAAAAAATGTACATAAATAATATCCTATCTTTTTATAATTCTATTCATTTTATTTCCGTATTCATTTAAATTTTCATTAAAAATGGAAACGAATGAAATGGTTTAAGGGAACTGGGACGTTTTAACCTTCAAAAAATCGATTTTTCAATTTTAGCCTCAAAAAATAGGGGACATTTCACTGATTCCGAAAATATATAACATGTATATAACATGTGACAGGTTTGAACTGCCGAAAGCTTAACTATTAACGTTTAAAAACGTAAACAAAGTTTTTTGCATTTTTCTCAAAACATGTTTTTTCCATATTTAGGTACGCTCGTATAAAATTCTATTCATCACACAAATCTGCAATTTTGTGATATAATATTTTTAAGCATTTTTCATCTATTAAACATATTTTTATTTATTTGTGGGCACCAGTTTTTTTAGGGGGGTGCTGTTTATGTTAAAAGAAATCATAATTTATAGAATTTCAAGTTATATAGCATTTATTTTTTTTTTTTTTTTTTTGTGTATATTAAAATAAAAATATGTTCACTATAATTATTGAACCTTTACTTATGTATTTTGATAATTTTTATGTGATTTTATGCAAAACTTTTTTTTTCTGAGCGTACCGATTTGTGGTTATGTATTTACAGACAATTGCATCAGAGCTCATATTCGATTTGCTATTAAAAAATAAATACTTGAAATTAAAACGATTTCTTTAGTGTTTTATAATGAAAATATTATGTTCTGTTTATATGTATAATATTTTAATTCAAATATAACATTTGGGGAAAACCCTTTATTTGATACTGCAATTTTAACTACTTTTTCGTTGTCGAGAACGTCCCAGTTCCCTTAAGGTCATTTGAAAGATGTCTCTTACACGAAACTTAACAAGAAACGGGACAAACAAATATTCAGTATTTCTTGCATATATATATTATTAATATATATATATATATATATATATATATATATATATATATAATAATAATAATAATAATAGTAATAATAATAATGATAATAATCTATTAAAACTTTTAATCGGATAATTTATTAATCACTGTAACATAATTTAACGATTTAGTGTGGCACATTGTCCTACTCTGCATTTCAACACTATAAATACAGATTATAGATTTAAAGTTAAGACAGCATGTAATACGTATAAACCTACGTTAAAAAGAATAGTAATTATTATTATTATTATTTTTTTTTTGACAGATTACTCTGCTCTCAACTATCGTTTCAATATAGTACCTACATTTATGTAAAATTCAAGACTGATATTAAATGTAAAGGTTAATTGCAAATTCGTCCGACAACTTTCAACTGCACAACAACTTGAAACTTATACATCTTAATCAACTATTACATGTAGCAAACTTATATGAGCTTTAAAACAAAACATTTGAATTACTTGGTTTTAATTTACACTAATAAAAAGGATACCCAAAGATTAAATACTAAAAATTCGACTTCAGTATTTAGAGAGCCTGAAAACGAGTAATTATATATCTATATATCTCTATATAAGTTTTTAAAAATAATAATAATAACAGGAGCTGATATTTTAACTTTAAAAAATACATAATTTAACGTAAGGATATGAGGAATACTGATCAGATTTACTGTAAATGTGAAAATATCGTAAAGCTCTTTTGTCATTCTATCACAAAAAAAAGTTTTTGTTTAATTATTAGTACTCCTGTATGTCTTCTGTAAATTATGTACCCATAATATTTAGTACATAAATATAATCCTAAATTAATGACACGCAGCACAACCAGAAACGCTCTTCCAGCAATTTTGAAGCGTAGCCCCATTATATTCTTTTTTTTTTTTTTTTTTTTTTTTTGTTTGTGGTGAATAATGGTGAAAGAATTTCATACCATATTCTTCGCGAAACTTAATTATTTCATATAAAGTATATACCGTAAAATCCCGAAAATAACCCCCCCCCCCATCGAATATAACCCCCTCCCCCTTTTCTTGCTGAAAGTGAAATTTCTCCGTTATCCTGAAAGTGCACCCCCCCTATAATAAAGTTCTTGCGCTAAAGTTCCCATGGAAATTTCTCTCAAGCAAGCAAGATGAATAACCGCAATACACCAGGAAAATAGATAAAGAAGGCCGTAAATAAAAACAATCTTCTTAACTGACAACACTTTATTTTCAAATCAAACATCACAGCTATGGGTTAAAAATTATTCGATAGTTCAATTAACAAGATACATAAAAATTATTGTCTTTGAGACATTCAGGTGGTGTAAAACAAATTTTTAGGTAGAGAGAGAGAGCTATTTGATTACGTGTTAATCAAGTCAGATTAGGAGCGGATTCTGAAGTTGACTCTATTGCCATTAAGATCAGACTCATGAATTACGCCAAAATTATTAAAACAGTGCCAAACTTTCCAGTCAAAGCTAATCCTTTGTTTGTAGAATAATTTAATATAAATATTTTGAATTTAGTAAGTTCGTTACAGCAGTTTATGCCAAGTTTTATCGCCAGAAGACCGTTATTTAAGGGAGACACTCAGACTAGGATTTATTGCACATCCTGTGATAAAAAAAATCTAAATTACCCTTTAATGATATCATAACGGAAATGTATTGCTTAATTTAGCTTCGAATAAATAAACTTACGCAATTTTAAAGAATGAAAATGTAATTATGTATCCAACGGCTTATAAATAAAATATTTTTTTTTTTATTATTTATTAAATAATTTAGGAAAGATCATTATTCTGAGAGATGTCATTTAAAAAGAATATGTTTTTTTGTTCTCAGATGATTTATTAATAGCATAAGGGATAAAGTATTATTAGAATTAAGATATTTATTATAGACAAAAGCGAATAAATAAAAGTAATTTAGGATTTTGTTATCTATTTTTATTAGCCATTTAATTTATTGAAAATATAATAATTATTTATTGCCTTTATTTAAAGTTATAATTAAAACTCATATATGTGAAGGAACGATTTCACACCCCCCCCCCTTTTTTTTTTCCATCCAACAAAGCTACATCCAATCTTCGGGCGCACTTACGGTACGTCGGCATTGCAGGTTAAGTTTGGCATTGAATTAAATTTTAATACTTATGTATTATTTCTAATTTAACTAATTTTTCATAAAGTGTCGGATGCACATTATCAATGGAATCATTGCGCAATTTTTTTTTTTTTTTTTTTTTTTTGTAAGAAATGATAGCCTTTAATATTTCCTTTTAAGTAAGTACCGTAAAATCCCGAAAGTACCCACTCCATCGAATATAACCTCCCCTCCATTTTCTTCTTCTTCTTTTTTTGATAATTTTTTTAAAGAATCTTGATTATAACCCCCACTCCCACCTCCACCTGAAATTTATCCGTTACTTTTGGGATTTTACGGTATGTTTATTTCATTTTGCTTAGTTTCGCCTGTGGATATTCTGTACCTACCTAAATTTCGCCCACATAGCTTGAATTCTCTTTGATATCCCTGTATAAGAAATCTTTGATTGATCTCATCAAAAAGTTTAATTGTGCAGCCGTTTATAATACAAATTTAAAATATTGAGATTAGCTTTCCTGCTGTTATCTGTTTTTGAGATATGTGAATTACTGATAGTTACACAGATTCACGCACATACATACACGTACACAGAACAACTCCTTAAATCCGGATTTTCGGTTATATAGGACCTCAAACGTATAGGTTTCACAAAAACTGAATTTCTAAAATTCCCCCTAAAAACAATGCTTACTCTACTAGACATATAAATAAGAGAAGGTAAAAATATATGTTATGAAATTGTATATATATAATATTAAATGCAATGAAAGTTATTCAATGATTTTTTATCAACTACTGTTTTAGCACAAAATTCTCAGCATCATGTATAAATCTTTAGCTCTGTTTCGTTGAATTTAAGATTGGGTGATATATCCTTTTCAAACGGAAAAAATTGAATTGAGGAAAAAGTTGTCTTCCTTTAGTAAAGTTATATTAAAATTCATGACAGATCTTTCATTTAGAGAAAAATGCGAAAAAGATTTTTATTTATTTATTTATTCATTTTTTAGCAAAGACATTACTTCTTCTTTTTTTTTTTTTTAGATGGCTTTTTTTCTAATACAATTCTTCATATTATTAAAGGGAAGGTATTTGTAAAAAAAATTTCTAAATAAACAAATAAATAAATAAATTTAAATTATTTTAGATTTTTTTTTTCCTTTTTTTAGGGCTGTGGACCATTAGTCTCAATCTGCGAATTTTTACGATACCAGTTTCGATACCAGGACCTCAAAACGTATAGGTTTTACAAAAACTGAATTTCTAAAATTTCCTCTAACTTACTCTACTAGACATATAAGTAAGAGAAGGTAAAAATATATTTTATGAAAATGTATATATATAATATTAAATGCAATGAAAGTTATTCAATAATTTTTGATAGCTAGAAACAATATACTATAATGGAAAATTGTGGAAAAACATTAAAGAAACAAAAATATTAAAAGAAATTTTATAACACACTTAAAGAAAAATAAGCAAATAAATAATATGTTAAAATATGTTTGATTCAAATTCCAGGCAGACTGTCGGTATAAGAGGTGAGTTTATAAAGCCGTTTAAAAGAAAATCTAAAATGAATTAAGAATATCAGATTTTGATATAAAATGTGAAATCAATATACATTTATTTTCATTTGAATGGATTATTATGCAATTAATCTACTTTAATCAATTTATTGTTATTTATTCATATAAATGTCAATAATTTTATACACATATGTTTCTAAATTATATATATATATATATATATATATATATATATATATATATAAACGTATTACAGTTTTTTTTTTTTTTTTTTTTTTTTTTTGTGGGATGAAAGAATGCTCACTAGGAAGCGTGTCGCAATCTGAAAATTCTTTTACATTAACATAGTGAACAAAGCAAAAAATTGAAAATCATTATTAATATTTAATTCTTAATGATTACTGAGTAACCATTTTTATATTTGTAACATAAGTGTTTTCCAAAATATTTTTTCTATAATAAATATTCCTTTGATAGTGTTAGAGCTGAAGGAATATAATAGAATAATAACAGAAGAATAACTCTGAACTATCTCTTGCGACAGATGAAGGAAGTTTGAAATACACATAGTTACGATTTTTCATCATAAATTGGATTAGATCAAGTATCATTTAGAGATAATTCTTAAACCTGATGTTATTAAATGTGTCTCACTAGTTTTTGGTATATATTTCACTGCAGTTATTCCAGTAAGTGTTCTTGATCATTATCGATTTGAAAGAAGGTATTGTTTTATATATATCATTGATGAATTAATGGAAAAGGTAGTTTAATAATTTAGCTAACACTGTATCATACTAAAATGATATGTAAAATTTAAATTAAATATATTTTTAAGAATAATTTAAATTTTTTAAATGAAATTAAACATTTAAATTAGTTTTAACATTAAAAAAAAAATACTACTATGCGATGTATAATATATATATATATATATATATATATATATATATATATAGCATATATTGTATACATCTACATATTTCAAAAATCAAACAAAAACATAAATTAATTTGTATATAATTAAAATTTAGGTATAGGATTTGCACTAAGAAACTATAAATTAAGGTATTTAGTACTTTTTTTTTTTTTTTTTTTTTTTTTTTTTTTAATAAAAAATCCCTAACAAGTTATTGTGATTTATTTTGTATAAATAAAACAAACAAACATTATAAAAACTAGACCTATAGCGCTTGTTATTTAATATGATGTGTGTAAGTCCTTTGTTAAATAATTTTTAAATATTAAATTCTATTCCGTACCACAGCAGTTAGTTAGTTTTCATTCACTGACATTTTTTAATTGAATTTTATAACAAATAATCACCATAATTTATTGGATATTTGAATTAAGAATTTTAACTTTCAAATCAATTTGTCAACTAATCTGCATGGAATAACAACCTGTAGTTACCCGAAGTTGCTATTTCATGTAAATCGGAAGACAAGATCAACTCGAATTTTGCCAACCATGCGATAATCATCGTATGGTTAGCAAAATTACGCATAGTTATCAAGTCTCCGATATAGACGGGAGACTACACACCAGAAATTTTCTATAGTATAATTCAATTTATTTAATCGTGGGAAAACTAATGTGAAATATTTGTATAAAAAATACTGGTGTGAACCCTGGTTTAAAAATTAGAAATATTGACAAGTATTATAGTGAAAACGCTACTCAACTCTCAAAAGCACACAAGACATTATTTAAGATATGCAAGGAAGGGTTTATATTATCTGCTTTTTTTTTTTTTACTTTTTTCTACAAAACGCTCATCCAGGATTTCCCTTTTAGATCCCGGTAGAGAGCAAAGGGGAAAATTTTATATGAAACAGTGCGGTTGTTTACAGACAATGCAGAAAAAACCGGAAATTCTTTCAACTGGTTCAATGAACATAAAGTTTTCTCAAAAAATAATGGTGTTAAGAAAACAGACAGACATTTTTTTGATGGTCAAATTCTGATCATGACATCTTAAAATGTATAAATTCACCAGAAACCGGATTATGAACCTTTTCACGAATCCAATATTTTCTTGTTTTTGTAGAAGAAAGTAAAAAATAAATAAATAAAATAATATTAAAAACAAAACAGAATCTTTTTCGCTTATTAACAAGTTGAGCGCCACGCGAATTCTTAAGAGAATCCCATTCAGGCCACGCGCGCTGCTCAGAAGCGTGTTATGTTTACCGTGTTATGTTTACCGTGTTTCAATAAAATCCATTAAAATTCCTTAGTGATATAATTTTATAATAAATAAAAATTAAGTAAATTTTAAATAAATTGTCAGTAATTACTTAAAACTATATATATATATATAGTTTTTTATTATATTTCACACTGTCAGTCACCAGTGTCTGACGTGACCTAAACGGAACGTTCAGTGTCAGCCACCGATGGCTGACATGTCGCTGAACGTCTTAAACAGATGACATTAGTTAAAATCTTGAGGAAAGGAAAAGGGAGATATTAGATTAAAAAGAAAATAGGAAGAAAAAATTGTAAAAGGAGAAACAAATTATTGCACATTTAAAACTATGTATTAATACACATTACTTCATTTCCAGAGAAACTTTAATAATTGAAAATAACTACAGATCGTAAAAACAATTCTAAAATCAAATCTTATATTTAATGAAAAATGCGCGCCGCGAACGCCTGGTCGGTAGAGCACGAAGCTCGTATTTGAGAGATTGTGAGTTCGATACTCGAGCCAGCCAAAGAACGTCGTATACACTAATGGTGGCTAGAGCACGTAAAATCCGTTGTGGCCGCAGTGACTTACATATTCCCAACCAAATTATACCTCTGGGGTTAACAAAGCGGGAGAGCCATTCCCTCTGTAGAGGATCATGTGTCTGGCCTATACTAGACCGTCGCAATTTAACCACAGCGCGGTACCAGTGCGACGTTAAACTTAACTAAATAATCATTTAACGAAGAACTGTACTGTCTTGGAGAATTCTCCTGTTGTATATCACGAAATATTTTTAAGGGAAAAATAATATTCTATATTGCACAGAAAGTAATCTATAGCAACTTATAGAAGAATAAATATAATTTATGTTGACAAAAGATTTAATAACAATAAATATAATGACTTTTAACGCGAGAGTGCAATTACCAAATGTTAATGTTCAATATTTCAATATTTCAATTTTACTAAAACATGAAACTGTATAACAGTAATAATGTGCGGCTAGAAGCATTTTTTTAAATTTCCATTATTCTCTGGTGAGAAATAAGCGTATATATTTTTAAAGTAATATTCAGTTTATTGTAAAATGAAATTTTAAAACACCATTTTCTCTATTTATTTACTTATTTTTAACGTAGTTCTATCAAGTTAAAAATGCTCCACTTGTCTTTTTTTTTTTTTTTTTTTTTTAATGGATCTTCACGAAAATTCATTTAAAATTCAATTGTGACTGTAAATATTTTTTTTATTCTTTTTAAACATCTAAAGCTACTACCTCTAAAAAAAATAAGAAAACGAAAATCTAAGTAAAAAGTTAATGCTTAAGAATCATTTGGAATTTTAACAATTAATGTATAATTTTAATTATTATCTTAATAAATTACAAAGCGAATGTTAGTTGTAATATAGAATTTTTTATCTCTAAATAAGACTTTATGAAATTTAACTTATTGCAGTAACAAATTTATAATTATACTTTTATTTTTATTTTTTCCTTTTTCAAATCCTCCTTCACATTTTATAAATTTTTAATGAATACTTCAATTTTTTACACTATTATATTATCGATATATAACTCCGTAGAACAGATTAATAAATTTTGTATTAAAAATAGCACTCAACATAATAAAAAATGTAATTAAATGAGAAATTTTACTTGTTTCTTTTTTCTATTCAAACACTTTTATTTGCGCTTAGAGTGATTTAATATTTTTCATTGATTCGTATTTCATTACATTTTAATTTAATTTCTTTCTATATTGAATAAAAACTAAAGATATCATTAAAAAGGGATTAACGAAACCGAAGATTCCTTTTAATCCAAGCAAAGAACACATTTTAAATGATTCCTATTAATTGAATTCATTGATTTGTTGAGAAATTTTAAATTAGCAAAGCTTTATTCCAGTCAGTTGAGATTCAACTTATTCTGGAGGAAAATTAATTTGATTGTATTCAGTAAAGGTTTATTGAAATAGTCCATTTATTACTTTATATCGATTTTTGGAGAAGTGTATTAAGTAAAAGCCAGGGAAAATAAATCGATGAAGTTACATTGGTGTACGTCAAAGATGCATAACTTGTAGGAATCAGTATTTTTTCCAGAATTTTTTTCTTTCTCACTCTCATTTTATTATTATAATACAACTATAATACCGAAAATTGATAACGAAATATGTAAAGTTTATAAATAATATAAATATTCTTTAAGTCAATATTTTAAATGCTATATTCATTTTCTGTTTTATTTATATATAACTGAGTAGAGAAATATAGAAAGTTCATATATAACTGAGTAAGGGATGCACATGCAAAATACAATGCTTCAGCCTTTAAGAAGGACGAAAATTACATTACATACAAATAGAAAAAATATAATAAATATTCATCTTGAAGGAAAATGACAAATTTACACAAATATACACACAACACACACTCGTATTATTTACAAAATCAGTTCAATTTAAACAATTTTATGAAATTAATTTTTGAAATGCATTTTATGCAAATTGGTACATAAGTATCATTAATGTACGTATATGAATATGAATATAAATTTGTCTGGCATATGAATATAAATTTGTGTATTATTGTTTATCATACATTTTTCTTGAAGACTTTTTTTTTATTAAATATGAATATATATTAAAGAATATCTATCACGCTTTAGATTAATAGTTATAATTACTAAATAGAAAACAGCGCTTCATCACAGTTCTTCAATCTTCCAAAAGAGAAGATTGGATTTTATATTAACATCTGTTTTTTCAGTTAAAACTAAGTTAATTATGAGCCTTCTTTTTTATTAAATTATGTGTGTACTTATATTTTAATTTAAAAATACATTTAAAGTATAAGCAAAATTTATTATTTTTGTCAACAAAATTAAAAACTTTGTATCATTTAAACTTATATATAGAATGATTTTTAATGATTTACTTAACATTTTCAAGAATGTAAAACAATGTATTGCTTTTTAAATGATGTGTTGTTTACTGAAATTTTTCTTAAAAAAATAAATTGTTCTTTAAAAAAATTAATAATAATTGAATAAATCATATATATATATATATATATATATATATAGATAGATAGATAGATTATTTTCTTTTAAATTATTAAGCCACATATTTATTAAGATATCACACGGGCTTTATATTAGTTTTCTATTATTAGAATTCGCACTAACGGAACCACGTTCTTACTTGGATATGATTTATATCTGATATGCAATAGGTTTTTTTTTTTCGCATATGACTAGTATCTGTATTTTTAGCTAAAATTTTGTATTGAAAAAAAAAAAATTACAACAAATACAGTGCGTTTTACATGGAATGTATTTTTTTAAAAGACTGATATTATGGAACCAGAAAAAAAAGAAACTTTATTCGATAATTACAGCATACTTTATTTTTAACTGAACAGGAGAGCAGTACACTTAAAATTTTCAGCATGCGCACTAAATGTCGATTTTTTTCAATTGGGAAAGTATATCAAATTTCGAATTCTCAGAAATTGTTTAAAATTTTGTAGACAACCACGTAAATATATATAAATAAATAAAGGAAGATTTCAAACACTCTCTCAGAAGTGGCAGACGTTCTGATGTAACAAAAGTTTTAAAATCCTAAAATTTAAAAGTATTAGAATAGTCATAAAAGAGAACGCAACTTGTAACAATAATATAGCTAGTTACATTTTAAATGCAAAGAAAATTTGCTGAAAATAAAAACAATTAAAGACATTAACGTTTTGCATGGAGGATATATATTAGCTGGTATTTAACGATCCATTTCGAACGCTATATAGGTGACTTCCAACCCTATATCGCACCTGCCCCCTTCCAGTTTTTGGATACCGATATTTTTATATAGAAATGTTTTATAAGCTCATGTACCAGTTTTCTATGATTAACTGACATAAAAAAAATTATGAAGAGATATCGGTATCCAAATATCAGAAAGGTTGGTACCTATGCTATATGAAGTTTCTATTATTCTCCCTTGTATTTTTAAAGACGACAGCAGACATACAGAAAAACTACAATTAAAATTTTAATACTGCAAAAAATTATAGCTTAATGCAGTACTCTTTGTAGATCAGAAATATTATATTAAAATTAATTTTCGCAGTATAATTGAATTATTAAATAATCGTTAAAGCAAAAAACTATATTCCTACATTTTTTTTTTTTTTGTTGTTTATTATTTTCATTTTATTATTATTTTGCAAACAGCTTTAGAAGAATTTAACAAAACTTTGTTCGCATTTTTTTTTAAATTTACAATCATAAATTATGCCCCTCCTCAAAAAAAAAAAAAAAAAAAAAAAAAAAAAAAAGAAGATATAAAAATTGGAAGTTGTATATTTTATGCTATAATACACACACACACACACACATATATATATATATATATATATATATATATATATATACAATTATTTATACAATTATTGAACTATATAAAATAAAATTGTCACAACTGAACGGTTTGCGTTAGGACTTTCAAACTGCAGCGTTGGACGCAGGGTATGATGGGAATTAGTATGCGCTTGCACACGCACCATTTCCAAGTGAAAATGGTGCCTGAACAGCGTGCCTGAGCGTATAGTGCTTGTGAAGTCCTTATATGCGAGCAATAACAGTGATCGAAAACTCTCTACACCCTCAACGGGTAATTGTGTGGTGTGCAATGGCCAGTCACGGAATAATCGTGCGATATTCGCTGACGGCACGGTGAATATTGAACGGTACGTGAAGGTTTTGGAAAATGGTTTCACCCCCATTATCCAAAGGCCCTTGATTTCGTGTGCCCGTGGTTTATACAAGACGGAGGTCGACCCCATCGAAGCTGGAGAGTACTTGATTTCCTGGAGGAGCCTTTAAGGGACCTCCTTCTGGCTCTGGGGTACCCAAAGGCCACTGGCATGGGCTTCGATTGGCCGCTATATTCTCCCGATCTGAATCCATACGACTCCTTTTTGGTGGAGCTATAGTAAAGACAAGGTGTACAGCAATAACCCCAAAACCAATGCTGAGCTAAAAACAGCCATTCAGGAGGACATCGAGAGCATCGATGTTCCGACACTTCAGCGGGTCATGCAGAATTTCACTATTCGTCTGAGCCACATCATCTCCAATGATGGCAGGTATATCGAACGTGTCATAACTTAAATCCGAATATCTGTAGTGACATTCACTTGTAGAATAAAGTGTGTCGAAGCCGTAGTTTGTAAGTAATTTTCATTTTATTTCATATAGTTCAATAATTGCCACCCTATATATATATATATATATATATATATATATATATATATATATATATATATATATATATATATATATATATATAATATTAAATGATGTTTTATGAAGATTTCGAAAAATAAGACGCGTAGAACATTTTAAATTTGTCCAAGTACGTAATAATTAGTTTTGAAAAAACGATGATGAAAGTTTTTATTTTACAACAGATTCAATATTTGTTTACAAGTATAAACGCTTATAACTCAGCACATAATGATAGAAAAAGAAAAAATATTTTTGCCACACATCACTATTGCTACGTATGTTCATATTTTAATAAAATTCATATACTGAATATTCAAGACAATTTTTCGATTTTGAAAGTACAATCTTTCTTTAAGCAGTTGAGAACCCCTTGGAACCTTAGTAATATTGAGTAACATGTGTAGTTTGAGTTGTAAAGTTAGAGGTGAATTTGAATAAATCACTAATAAGATCTTAAAACGAAAGATTTTTTTTTTTTTTTTTTTTTTTTTTTTTTTTGAGAGCTTTGTTCTCCGCAACATTGCATTAACGGGGTTCGAGAGTGAATATTTCAGAAATGCCAAATATTGAGTGAAATAGGCATAGATAAATCACCAAGGTCTTTTGTTTTATTTTATCAAGTTTTCGGAATTGCATATAATACGAGATGAGAGTAGAATATATTGTCAAGTTATGCCAGTGAATTTCAAAATTTCTTAACTAAACAACCCCTATCATATTTTAATTCGTTGAGGGAGGAGGGGGATATCTGGGTCATATAGTAAAAAAAGTATAAAAAAAAAAGTAAAATTATTTAAAATACTAATTGAATATAACCCAAGATTTAAAAGGATTCTAATGGGTTTCAACCGCTTAAAAAAAAAAAGGTGGAGTTCCATGAGCAAAAAAATTCCGCGTCCCATAAACTGATTTATTAGATTTATTGTCACCTTCATGTAATGCATTGGAAGCTGCGCATTTTGAACGAGTGATAAAAACTCTAGTTATAATTTTAATGTCAGTAACTGCATTATTGTTATTGCTTTTATTGTCTCTTTTATATTTGTCATTTCTTAAATTTATTTAGTAAAACTTTTTGTACCAGTTTTTTTTTTTTTTTTTTTTTTTTTTTTTTTTTTTCATTTTATGCCATGTTTTTCAGAGAAATGTTCTACAATGTATAATTATGATTAAATTAAAATAATGTTGCTCTCATAAAAAAAAGAGAAAAAAAAAAAAAGTAGTGTGAAAACAAGACGAGCCCTAAAAATTTCACTGAATAAATTAATATATTAGCAAGTACGCTGTTTCAAATTTTCACTTTTATCATTAGCAAAGATTTGTTTCATTTTAATTTCTGATCGATAAAAAGGAGCATCTAAATTTAGTCTGATTGTTTTCAGAATGTGGCGTACTCAGGGTTATTGTGTAGAAGTTAAATGACTGCACATGATCTCTAAGCTTGTAAGGAATGGTCTCTGTGCGGGAGGAGGGGTTCTTTTAAAGGAATCCTATCCCGTATTCGCACAACATTAGGAGATAAATTTACCAAAAATTACTAACGACTATATCAATAAACCCTATTTTGGATTGAATCCGACATTTACCGTCTACAAGAATTTTCCCATTTACACCAAAAGCAGAAACTCTCGACCACTATAGGGTAAAACTGCTGGTTGCTGGTTCATTTTACTTTTATTTGTTTATTTTAAGTTTATCTATTTGTTTATTTATTTATTTATATATTTTTAAACATAAACCATTGAAATTTTAGCGATCAGTACAACTTAATTGAAACACAGTGTATGCACGTTATATTAAGACATATATCTCAGAATTTTCGATGCTTTGTATAGTCACTGGTTTTACATGAAATTAAATCTAATTCTAAGTAAAAAATGACTGCAAAAAATTATTACTTTTTACATTACTAAGATTGTAGAAATTGAACCTTTGACGATGTCAAAATTTTAAATTTGCCAGAAAAAATAGAAATTTCTTTAAAATGCATCTATGTATAAGATCTTTATTAGTTTTGGAAATAAATTAATGACATCATGTAAAAATCAATATCTGTAGTCATCGAAATATTCCCATTAGGGTGGTTCGAAAGAAACTTTTTTTTAAATTTCAGATCGCTATAGTGCACAAAAGTTGTCATTGGTATAGACAAAAGCACTAATTATTATATTTTTACTAATTTGTCTTCCGGTCGCGCAATGCCATCGAAGTTAGCAAAAAAATGTGAAAAACCTTAATTTTCCATAATTTTTTTAAGCAGGCCAGATAATTTTAATTGCGTTCCTATCCCATGAATTAACTACTAAAAGTATCTAAAATCAATATATATGCACTTATTACACATTTGTTTCATATCATCCGGTCGCGCAACATACTACAAAATGAGTAAAATGAGTAGTTTTTGCAAAATTTCGAAGTTTAACTGTTTAGTACATTTTAATCATACGACTTTCAGAGATGTTATAGTTTAATTCTATTACAATAATATATTTAAAATCCAAGCATATAAGATAAACGCGGCTATAAGATAGACGTGGCGTACGTGACGAATGCCAGCGATGCACGCGCAGCGCAGCCCGTCGCAGCCATTATCGTTTCCCGCTATTTCCTTCAGTCTGCTCATGCCGCTAGCTCGAATCAGTACTAGATTGTGTTGTACTTAAGTCCTTATTTTTCTGTCTACTTTTGCGTTCAGTGTTTGTACTTGAATACGGCAGTTATTGATACAATGGACGTGCCAAAGAAAGTTGGTACAGGTACAATAACTATAAAAGATTTTAAGTGCCCTATTTTTGGTCACCCACGAGACTTGTTACACAACAAGCTTCCTACTCATGAAGGTGTCCTTCGCTGCTGCTTTCAACAGAGGTTCAACCTAGCTGTGACAATAAACAACAAGTGAATATATTTTCAAGAGAAGCCTCAATAGTGGCAAAGAAAATTATCGGTTTATATGACAAAGCCTCGATCCCAACAGTTACGGAGTACAGAGTCATCCAGCTAATTAGTTCTTACTACGAATCATACAGTAAACTCAGAAAGTCGTTTCATCGTGACAAAGATAAACCAGCATTCAAACTTAAACTTGACAATTTCAAGAAGAAAGGATGCTCTCTTTTTGATATCGCGGCGTGTAAATTTGTAATTGTTGCTAATGGCTGTTCATGTAAGAAATCTCCAGATACATGAGTATGTCCTCTAAGTGTGAACTGCATTTGTGAAAGAAGAAAAAAAATTCCACCTTTGGAATTAAGGTCTATGTACTTTATGTACGCGACATCAAAAAGAGAGCATCCTTTCTCCTTGAAATTGTCAAGTTTAAGTTTGAATGCTGGTTTATCTTTGTCACGATGAAACGACTTTTTGAGTTTACTGTATGTTTCGTAGTAAGAACTAATTAGCTAGATGACTCTGTACTCCGTAACAGTTGGGATAGAGGCTTTGTCATATAAACCTATAATTTTCTTTGCTACTGTTGAGGCTACTCTTGAAAAAGATACACACTTGTTCTGTATTGTCACAGTTAGGTTGAATCTCTGTTGAATGCAGCAGCGAAGAACATTTTCATGAGTTGGAAGCTTGTTGTGCAACAAGTCTCATGGCCGATCAAAAATAGGGCACTCAAAATCTTTTCAAGTTATTGTAGCTATACCAACTTTCATTGGTACATCCATTGTAACAATAACTGTCGTAATCAAGTACAAACACTGAACTCAAAAGTAGAATACGAACTTAAGCACAACACAATCTAGTACTGACTAGAGCTAGCTGAAGCAGACTGAAGAAAATAGCGGGAAACGATAATGGCTGCGACTGGCTGCGCTGCGCGCGCATCGCTGGCATTCGTCACGTACGCCACGCCTATCTTATAGCCACGTTTATCTTATATGCTTGGATTTTAAATATATTATTGTAATAGAATTAAACTATAGCATCTCTAAAAGTCGTATGATTAAAATGTACTAAATAGTCAAACTTTAAAATTTTGCAAAAACTACTAATTTTACTCATTTTGTAGTATGTTGCGCGACCGGATGATATGAAACAGATGTATAAAAAGTGCATATATATTGATTTTACATACTTTTAGTAGTTAATTAATGGTATATGAACGCAATTAAAACTATCTGGCGTGCTTAAAAAAATTATGAAAAATTAATGTTTTTCACATTTTTTTGCTAACTTTGATGGCATTGCGCGACCGGAAGACAAATTTATTAAAAAATAATAATTAGTGCTCTTTTCATGTCTATACCAATGGCAACTTTTGTGCACTATAGCGATCTGAAATTTAAAAAAAAAGTTTTTTTCGAACCACTCTAATTCCCATCCTGAAATCTTTCAAATAAATAAATTTTAAAAAGTTACAAATTATTATTTCGCTGCATTTTGAGTCTCACATTTGATTTTTACAATTAAAATCTAATTATATGAATACAAAAAAAAAAAAAAAAAAAAACTGCATGATGTCACAACGTTCACATAACATTTTATATTATTTAATTTAATTTATATTTATGTTTATATTTATGTTCCATTTTTAAGAACTGAAACTGAATCGATTTCAAAAGGGAAAATCAATCAAATATTTACTAATGAAAAAACTCATAAGGATTTTAGAAAATATAAATTTTAGGGAAAGTTTATGTCAGAAAATTTCACTAGAAGTTCGTTATTTAGAGATAAAAGAACATGTTCGTGAAGGAAAATATAATCACAATGAAAATAATTAATTCAGATTGTTTATCTAAAATGATTATCTACGAATTAATTAGTAAAATAGCGTTATCAATACAGAAATAAAAAAGAGTCATTTTATTAGGAAATATTATTTTTTTACATAATATTTAATCAGTTGAATAGATAATGTGTATTTTATTTCAATTAGTTTATGCTTTGAGCAGTTGTTAGATAGTTATTCAGTAAAAATATCTCAATTAAGAGTTTCGTCAATAAGCTTAATAATATTTTGTTATTAATGTATTATTTCGTATTGAAACAGCTCTAAAAAAGAAAAAAAAATATCTCTACAAAAATCATTTTATTTAAATTTACTGAATTTCTCAAGTATTCCATTTTCACATCTAATATTAGTTCACATGTAGTTTATTATATATTATTATTTTTCCAAAAGATATATCTGGATGTGTTGTCAATTATTTTGTAGTAACTACCAAAAACATTTTAATTATTATTATTATTTCTTAATATTACGTTTCGTTATCACGCATTTATTTATTTATTTACTTTGCTTTTACATTTGTACATTTGTATATTAGAATTTATTATGAATAATTTAATAGATTTATAATAAACAATATTAGAGAACACAATCCAAAGACAGAGATAGCAAGTGTAAAATGAATAAACAAGAAACTTAATTAGTTTACAAACACTTCTAAATTTTATCTTATTTCACTAGCAAACAAAAAAAGTAGTTCAAAATATTTTTTACTGTGTTAAGTTATACTGCATGAACATATTTAAAATTTGAGAATGAAATGAAGGATGAGTGAATTAAAGCTATTGTATTTAAAATTAACATTTCCACTTTAACAACATAAATATATCATACTATGAGAGGAAAAATAGCTAAGGGAGATAAACATATTCGTTTGGCATTGTTAAATGCACACAAAGGGGATTCCGTATCCCGCATTAAATTGCAAGTCCTTCCTGAATTTTAATATCCCCTTTCAAAAAAAAAAAAAAAAAAATGTACGTGTTATTTAGAATCGGAAACACTGTTTAATTCCAAATTTGCAGACACAGGTAAAAAAGTTTATACGAGAAGCAGATTTGGGTCTCTCATTTTACATATGGAAAAAAAAAAAAAAAAAAAAAAAAAAAAAAAAGAAAGAAAAGAAAATATGAAATTTAAAGATTTGTAATTTCAAATAAAATAAAATACCTTTGTCAAAATAATCGGATCTTTTTATATTTTTGTTTATTTTCATATTTATTTTCTTTTATATTATATCCTACTTGCATGCTTTTTTCTTTCTTTCTTTCTTTTTTTTTTTTTTTTTTTTTTACTTCCATTTATTCAAATTTTATATAGATGGATAGAATCTTTCCGTATAGAATGTAAAGGAATTTTTTGCTATGTCGCACAATAATATTCAGATAGCATATTTGCCACAACTATGTAGCTTTACACGTTATGCTACGGTTACACACGTGCAGCTGATAACATATTTTGGTATTTCTTTATGTGGTAAGCTGGCATATAGCTAATATTACACGAAATTTTTTACAGCGTAACATTTTTCTTTTTCTTTCTTTCTTTTTTTTTTTTTTTTTTTTCTTTTTCTTTTTTTTTTTTTTTTTTTTTTTTGTGTGTATGTGAATTGCATTATTTCTTATAATTTTAATTGCTATTCTACAAGCAAAGCAATTTATTAACAATACATACGGAATTGTACAGATTTAAATGAATCTTTTTACTTGTGGCAAAATTTAGAAAAAAGAAAAGAAAAGAAAAGAAAAGAAAAAGCTTGACACAGGGTACGAAGTAATATTTTGTACAAAATAACTGAAATTTCATTATATTAGAAAATGCACTTGCTTTCAAAACAATTTTCATTTTTCTACCTTTCTTAAATGAACATTTTATGATACAACTGTATCCTTCCAATCGTATTTTAAAGATTCCTTTCTTATCTTACGCACAGTACAAGAAAAGGTATAATAAGCAAAAATAAATGAACCATAAAAATAAATATAATTACTGACATCCCAATCACTTGATCAGGATATCGAGTTTGTTATATTTTCTAGGATTACGTATGCATAAATGTTTATATAAATGCGTGTTTTGCTAAGATAAGGTTTCTTAAGAAAATATGCGGTTGGGAATTTTTCCTTAACTCGACTTATTCTTTTTATCGGATGAAACTTCCTGTTAAACTTGTAGAATCTTTACTCTTTTTTTTTTTTTTTTTTTTTTTAAGTTTTTGCAATTAAATATTTCTATTTACTATAGGCATTTTTAAAAAGGGTTTAAGTAATCTTTATCAGACTTTTAATAGTCCTATATATATATATAAAAAAAAAAAAAAAATTATTTACTAAAACAATGTTAAAGAAAACAAATGACGTATAGTTTGAATAATAATAATAATAATAATAATAATAAAATCAATAATTTTATTTTGTCTGACTTCAAAATAATTTAATTGCATTTTTTTCCAATGAAGATATTTAAAGCAAATAAACAGCGGTTGGGTTATTTATTTATTTATTTTTTTTGTAAGATTCAGTTCTTGATTTTAATATGTATATATATATATATATATATATACATTTTTTAAACATTAGTATGTTATATTGTTCTTGTTAAACTGATTTTAAAGATAAGTTTGTCATTTCATAAATAGGACCTTGAAGTTATACAACCCGAATCACTGACTCAAATATCCTACAAGCTGATTACAATCCCCCAAATTTCCATAAAAACATATTATACTATTTTTTTCTATTAATTTACTGGTGCAAGTTTTTAGTTTCGCTGTCTCTCTTGCTTTTATTTATTTATTTATTTTTCATTATTAACTGATTTTCTTTAGACAGATAATCCGTTTTTAAAGAGACTTATTTTTAGGTTGATTTCTTTAGAAATCGACCTATTGCAATCACTTCGTTTATCTATCTATCTATCTATCTATCTATCTATCTATCTATATATATATATATATATAATGAATATTTTGTCCTCACGATAACTCCCGAAATAATACTCCAAATCGAACCAAATTTGGACAGTGAACTTTTCTTATAAATATCTTGGATGAGTTCGTTAACTAAGTTGCTCCGACTTTTTGTTTTCAAGTAACAGCCACTTGAAAATTTAAAACCCACAATGTAAAAAGCAGATTTAAAGCAATATTTGCTTGAATTTTGATGTAAATACAGGCCACATAAAGGTCTCAATCAAGTTTATTAATGAAGTTTATCCGCCGTGTTTATTAAAGTGGCAGGTATTTTAAGTTATGCGGGGCCACTTGAAATCAGGCTACCACTTGAAAATTTAAAATCACTATAACTTCCGAAATAATACTCCAAATCGAACCAAATTTGGACAAAGTCTTAACTTATCTTATAAATATCTTTGATGAGTTTGTTAACCAAGTTGCTCCGCCATTTTGTTTTCAAGTGGAGACCACTTGAAAATTAAAAATTCAAATTGCAAAAAGCGTATTCCGATTTTTTTTTTTTTTTTTTAATTTTAATGTATACATAGTTTATACAAGTGTCTGAAAGAACTTTATTAATGAACTATATCCGCCATTTTTAATAAAGTGGAGGATATCTTAAGTTAAGCGGGACCACTTGAAATCAGGCTACCACTCGAAAATTTAAAATCACTGTAACTTCCGAAATAATACTCCAAATCGAACCAAATTTGGACAGTGTCTTAACTTACTTTATAAATATCTTAGATAGATGACTTTTTTAACCAAATTGTTCCGCCATTTTGTTTTCAAGTGGAGACCACTTGAAAATTTCAAATTGTAAAAAGCTTATTCCGAGTTTTTTTTTTTTTAATTTTGATGTATACATAGTTTATATAAGTGTCTCAAAGAACTTTATTAATGAACTATATCCGCCATTTTTATAAAATGGCGGATATCTTAAGTTATGCGGGACCACTTGAAAATTTAAAACAATGATAACTTCCGAAATAATACTCCAAATGGAACCAAATTTGAACAGTGTCTTAACTTATCTTATAAATATCTTAGACGAGTTTGTTAACCAAGTTGCTCCGCCATTTTTATTTCAAGTGGTGACCACTTGAAAATTTAAATTGTAAAAAGCGTATTCTGAATTTGTTTAAATTTTGATGTAAATACAGACCACATAAGGATCTCAATGAACTATATCCGCCGTTTTTAATAAAATGGCAGATATCTTAAGTTGAGCGGTGCCACTTAAAATCAGGCTACCACATGAAAAGTTAAAATCATAATAGCTTCTGAAATAATACTCCAAATCGAACCAAATTTGGGCAGTACCTTAACTTATCTTATAAATATCTTAGATGAGTTTTTTAATCAAGTTGCTTCGCCATTTTGATTTCAAGTGGAGACCACTTGAAAATTTTAAATGCAAATTGTAAAATGCGTATTCAGAATTTCTTTGAATTTTGATGTATACATTGATTACATAAGTGTCTCAATGAACTCTATCCGCCATTTTTAATAAAGTGGCGGATATCTTAAGTTAAGCGGGGCCACTTGAAAGCAGGTTACCACTTGAAACTTTAAAATCATAATAACTTCTGAAATAATACTCCAAATCGAACGAAATTTGGACAGTGAACTTATAAATATTTTGGATGATTTTGCCAATCACGTTGCTTCGTCATTTTGTTTTCAAGTGGAGACCACTTGAAAATTTCAAATTCACATTGTAAAAAGCGTATTCCGAATTTGTTTGAATTTTGATGTATACATAGACCATATAAGGTTCTCAACCAAGTTTATTTTAACAGCCCTTTTTTGGAAAGTACCGGATATTTTATACTAAGCGGGCCACTTGAAATCAGGCTCCCACTTGAAAATTTAAAATCTCGATAACATCTGAAATAATACTCCAAATCAAACCAAAATTGGACAGTGATATTATCATATAATTATCTTGAATGTGTTCACTGGGAAACATGTTCTGACATCTTGTTTCTAAGTTGCAGCCACTTGAAAATATGCAATCATGATAACTTTTAAAATACTAAACTGATTAAAATAAAAGTTGGATAGTGAACTTATGATTCAAATATCTAGGATAAGTTCACTTGGTGACTTGATCCGCAGTTTTATTGACCCCTTGATTGGCAACTTAAAAATTTGTCATTATGGTAACTTTAGTAATACTGAATCAATTCACATCAAATTTGGGTAGTTTATTTATCATTCAAATACCTCAGATAAGTTCGCTGGGCATCTCACTACTCTTTTTTTTCCCAAGTGGTGCCTCCTGAAAATTTCTTATGACGATAATTTTTGAAATACTTATTTAACCCTTTGAGTGCTGAATACTCGCGGCCTATGCGGTCCATACGGACGGCGCGCGGTTGTCGCTGACGATCGCCAGGGACTGAATACTTTTTCGCGTAGTATGGATCTCGTTGACGGTGTATGATACATTATAATATAGTATACAATTATTATTCCGTTGTCTATTTCACACTAAATGAAAACATTTTTATTTTCAATATATACTGTTTACTGACCTGGAGAATTTGAATTCCCAGGAGAAATGAGTTATTAGAAAATAACTGAAGTAGCGTAAAAAACAAAAGTTTGTTTTTCATCGTTACTAAGTGACGAGGTATGCGAGTGTTGCATAGTACACTGATCATTTTTGCCGGGCGTGTATTTGCGTCCGTAGTCCATACTGATAACATCTGCTAAGGGCGTATTTGCGTCCATAGTCCATAGTGATAACATCTGCTAAGCGGGTATTTGCGTCCATAGTCTATATTAATGACTTTCGCTGGACGCATATGTGCGTCCATACCACTCAAAGGGCTAATTTAACCTAGAACTGGACAATGAACTTATCATACAAACATATTGGATGATTTCGCTGGGCAAGTTGTTTCGCCATTTTGTTTCTAAATCGCAGCCACTTATACTGCCACTTGAAAATTTGCCATAATAATAACTTTTGTAGCATGGCACTGTTTTGAACCACAGTTGGACAATGAACCTATCCTTCAAATATCTTGGATGAGTTTGCTGGGCAACTTGTTCCACTGTATCGTTTGTAAGTGGCAGCCACTTGAAAATTTGTCATTATGGTAACTTTAGTAATAATGAATCAATTCACATCAAATTTGGGTAGTTTATTTATCATTCAAATATCTCAGTTAAGTTCGCTGGGCATCTCACTACGCTTTTTTTTCCAAGTGGTGCCTCCTGAAAATTTCTTATGACGATAATTTTTGAAATACTTATTTAACCATTAGAGTGCTGAATACTCGCGGCCTATGCGGTCCATACGGACGGTGCGCGGTAGGCGCTGACGATCGCCAGGGACTGAATACTTTTTCGCGTAGTATGGATCTCGTTGACGGTGTATGATACATTATAATATAGTATACAATTATTATTCCGTTGTCTATTTCACACTAAATGAAAACATTTTTATTTTCAATATATACTGTTTACTGACCTGGAGAATTTGAATTCCCAGGAGAAATGAGTTATTAGAAAATATCTTAAGTAGCGTATAAAACAAAAGTTTGTCTTTCATCGTTACTAAATGACGAGGTATGCGAGTGTTGCATAGTATACTGATCATTTTTTCCGGGCGCGTATTTGCGTCCGTAGTCCATTCAGATAACATCTGCTAAGCGCGTATTTGCGTCCATAGTCCATGCTGATAATATCTGCTAAGCGCGTATTTGCGTCCATACTCTATATTAATGACTTTCTCTGGACGCATATGTGCGTCCATAGCACTCAAAGGGCTAATTTAAACCAGAACTGGACAATGAACTTATCATACAAATATATTGGATGATTTCGCTGGGCAAGTTGTTTCGCCATTTTGTTTCTAAGTCGCAGCCACTTATACTGCCACTTGAAAATTTGCCATAATGATAACTTTTGAAACACGGCACTGTTTTGAACCTCAGTTGGACAATGAACCTATCCTTCAAATATCTTGGATGTGTTCGCTGGGCAATTTGTTCCACTGTATTGTTTCCAAGTGACGGCCACTTGAAAATTTGTTATCACCGTAACTTTTGAAATACTTAATCAATTCAAATCAAAGTTGAAAAATGAATTTATCATTCAAACAGAAATCAAATTTCACGCAACTCGTGAACCAATCTAGTCATCGCGTCCATCTTTGGTATATCGAGAATAAGTATTTTCTCGCCAAAAGTCGCCAAAAAATTCGCCATAGGGGGAAAGTCGCCAACTTTTGCACCAAATTCGTTACCTGCGTTACTGGATCTTTTTAATGCGTTTTTAAGAAAAAAATTAGGCTATTTTAATGCTAAAACAAACTAGAAATGCAGAAAACTAACATTTTATCAACTTACTAAGCCTCTTTGAAAGATTTTCTACAAAAAAAAAAAAAAAAAAAAAAAAAAAAAAAAAAAATCAAATTTGCAATGATATCTTAGATGAGCACCTTTCTCTGCCATTTTGATCCAAGTGGCAGCCACTTAATTTTTCAACACGATGATTTTAAGATTTTGAATTAATTCGAACTATATGTGTACAGTAGACTTATCTCACAAATACATTTGATATATTTGTCAACTTAACCTACCATTTTGTTTCAAAGCGCTGTCCACTTAAAAATTTAACATTCACATAAAAAGGTATTTGTGATGTAACTGAGTGTAGACTCTTGAGAACAGAAATTTTTTCTTGTATGAAATTTTACTCTTTAATTAATGAATATGACATCAAACATGAAGATGAATATATACACTGAGAATTTTATATACATATGAATACCCATGTACTCATGTAATAATAAGAATAAAACAACGGAATAAATCCGTTACTCGGGCGCGCCAATCGCACCCTGCGTTACAGGCCGAAGGCCAAAGTCTCTCTCTGCGAAAATACCTTCTCCAGCTCACGGCGGCTTCCAAGGTTGGTTTGTTGCATAAAATAAACTTAGGCGTGATTGGTTGCATGACAGTATTTATGAACCGATTTGCTTAAAACTCCATATGTGCATAGCTTACATCAATATTTCTACCAAGTCCATTAATAATTTGTAGCCGCCATTTTGAAACAAAATGACTGACGCCTACTTGATAAGAAAAAAGAAATCAACCTACCCTTCCGAATAAGCCGGGAGGACTCGTTTAAATTTAAAATGAAAAAAAAAAAAAAAAAAAAAGATAATATTATCTTTGAAATTTATACATCAAAAATATTTTTTTTTTCTTTTTATCTAATTAAGATTATTTTCTGTTTATACGTAGTTAATATGCTAAAAAAAAAAAATTATAATATTTCTGTTGATTTTTAAAGTTATTTAAAAATTATTAAAAAAATATTAAATTTTCAGAAACTTTGTAAAAGTGGATTTTTATTTATTTATTTATTTTTTTTATTTGAGGTATCTGAGACCTGAAGTATTTTTTTGAGCAATTGTTTAAAACAATTAAATTTTATAAAAATATTGTGATTACTCTGTCTTTAATATTCCTGTTACGTTGGTTGATTGTACAAATAAATAAATAACTAAAATAAAATAAATCTCCATATCATTATTTTTTTAACGATAATTAGTAAATATTAACATTTGAATAAATTTTATTTTTACGATCATGTATGCCTGCTTTAAGCATACTATTTTAATAAGTGGTGGTAAAAATGTATCTAATTAAGGTTTGTCTAGGTAACAAGTAACGACGTATTGGCTTATAAATTACTTTAGAAACGCCTTTATCGTGTAATTGTTTAACGATTCATATCGCTAACTCATTCTAACCAATTTAAGTTTTGTGAAATTGAGATTACTTTTAGAAAGCCTTTCTTTTTAAAACTTCCTTTAACAGTTTTTAACATTTTTATATGATGTAAATTAAAAGAATCTAGAAAAGTCTTTTTTAAAGTATCCGAAAAGGGTAAATTGTAACTTTTAAAGCTTTATTAAAAGCAATTATTGAAATCATTGTAATGTCAATGAAAATTTACTTCTTTAAAATTTAACTATAAGATGCTTAATTATACTTAATCACATTAGATTTTTCTTTAAGGATAAGGATGAGAGAATTTTATTTAGTGTTATTATTTTGGTTACGTGCTACTTCCGAGAGTGCGATTTCCACACCGTGCTATTTGCGAACAAATCTTACACCTGGCAGCTTATTCCTTCCCCATTTCAAGATAAGGGGGTATCGTGCCAGAGAGCACAGTCATAATTCCCTAATCGATCTATGGTATTAGCTACTTTTGTTAAAAGCTGTCAGTAAAAAAGGAATAATTAAGTGGGACTGTGAAAGTCCATCATTCTCATTTTTATTTGAACATGCTCCCTCTTTCGTTCAAGATAAATTAGTAGCGAAAGCGAACAAACAGCTTTTAGGCAATCTCTAATTTTTGAAGATCTTTTAAATGTCTGTTAAGTTAAGATACATGATTCTGTTGTGTAGATAAATGTATATGGATGCTTTTAATTTGTATGAAAATACATTGTATGCGTGTATATATATATATATATATATATATATATTGTGTGTATGTGAAATTTTTTACACCGTAATAGTGAAATTAGATATTTCAATTATAAGACTATTGTTAAAAAAAAATTATTTTTTTCTATGACTGACTGTGAAGTCGTTCCTTCACATATATGAGTTTTAATTATAACTTTAAATAAAGGCAATAAGTAATTATTATATTTTCAATAAATTAAATGGCTAATAAAAATATATAACGAAATTTTAAATTACTTTTATTTATTCGCTTTTGTATATAATAAATATCTTAATTCTAATAATACTTTATCCCTTATGCTATTAATAAATCGTCTGAGAACAAAAACATATTCCTTTTAAATGACATCTCTCAAAATTATAAGCTCTTCTAAATCATTTAATAGATAAAATATTAAAAAAAATATTATTTTGTTTATAAACCGTTGGATACATAATTACTTTTTATTTCTTTTAAATTGCGCGAGTCCACTTTGTTATAAATAAATTAGGCAATGTGTTTATGTTCGAAAGTCATTAAAGGGTAATTTAGATTTTTTTATCACAGGATGTGCAATCATTTGCAGACTTTTGGTCTCGCTTTTTAACGGCTGTCTGGCGATAAAACTTGGCATAGAGGATTGGCGTTATTTCTTTTCAACGATCTTGCTAAATTCAAAATATTTATATTAAATTATTCTACAAACAAAGGAATATCTTTGGCTATAAAATTTGGCACTTTTTCAAAATTCTTCGCGTAATTCAACAGTCTGATCTTAATTGCAATAGAGTCAACTAATAGATTCGCTCTACAACTGTTGACAGTATAACATGTGACCCCGTAGCTCTCTCTCTCACCCCTATCTTTTGCATTCTCGTAACTTATGGTCATGCTGAAATTCCACTATTGATGTACTGTTGATTTTCTTATGAAACCTTTATAAAATATAATGAATATGTTTTACTGCGAACTATTAGTTCTTTTTGTTTCAACGGCCTTCTTTTTCAGCTATAAGGACCTGGATAATAAATTGAACTTTCGACAGTAGAATCTCAGGATTTCTACTTAATACTGACATACACTGATTCATAAGGGAGGGCGGCAGATGTTTTCTTAAATCCATTTACAGTTGACTATAGACATACAAGAAAAAAAAAATGTGTCATATTTATTGCTTTTATAAATAATCTTTCGGAAGAAAATAGTGTTATTTGCATATGCATATTGTATAACAGGTCCTCATATATAACGTGTTTTTTTTTTTTTTTTCTATATACGTGTGTGTATTTGCACGTTAATTTTTATTTATTTATACATTATTTTTATTTTTTTACATCAAGTTAATTTTTATTTACGTCAAGTACTGACTTATCATTACAATAATCATACATTATCAAGGAAGACTTGAATTAATAAATATTTGTATTTAGAAATAAAGCTTTTTACAAGGCAAAATATAATGAAAAATTTATTATGAGTTGTATATTGTTGTTGTTTATATATAATAAATGTAAACAAAATATGACAGAAAACAATAATCACTAGAAGAAGCCACAACGGCTTATAAAAAAATAAGCAAGCGAGAAATAAAATTTAATGGGAAATCTTTGATTAATTAACATGTTAATTAAATGATCATAATGTAAATGAGATTTTAGACCATCTGCAAGTTCAGAAGTTTTAAGGATATTAAAAATTGTGTTAGGAAACATGCCATATTGTACATTTAAAGACATTCGTTAAAATGAATTTCAATTTGATTCAATAATTTAACTATTATCTTAAACATTTTAATTAATGACCTTACTTTTTAAACAATACAATTATTGTGATGTTATTTTAAACTTACGTTATACATGAATTATATTTCTAACCTTTATATTAAAATTGTTATTTAAATCCATAGATGTTGCATAATAATGTTAATAATTTATTATTATTATTATTATTATTTTATGCTGTTATACTTGTTTCATATTTGTTATCAGGGTTGGCAGATTTTTGACGCATGACAATTTTTGACGGTTTAAACCATGGTTCAAATCGTCATGTCAAAAACCTATATTTATAATTTAATTGTCATATAAAAACCTAGTTTAATAAAATATAGTTTATAAAGATTTTTTGAAAAGTAAATACATTGGTGTTCTTTGAAATACACATTGTTACAACATTTTGATTAATGTAGAAAAGGCTTTTGAAATTTTATTATGAATTAGTTTTATGTTCATTCGAAATATGCGGTGATACTTTTATATATTACTACGACATTTATTTATAACTATGCTTAATATTGTATATGTTAAGCATATTAATGTTTTTGGAGAAACATTATTATGACATTTTGATTAATATAAAAATAAAACTTTAGGCTTCTAAAAATTCATGATTTATAAATCATTGATAGATCATTTTGATTGATAAATCATTTTATTTGCAATACAACATTGTGTATTTTTTTTTTTTTTTTTAGTATTGTGCTTTTAGTATTATATATTTAACCAGTAAAATAAAGCATAGCCTAATATTTTGCATTTAAATATTTTATAGAAAAAAAAATATATATATATATATATATATATATATATATATATTTTTTAAATGACTGTTGATATAGCAAGTTTTTAAGAAAAAGCAATAATTCTGAATGTTAAACAAGCTTGAATTGTGTCTGAAATTCTTATAATTACCATGAAACAAGAGAAATAAGAACGCTCTCTGGACATGCGTAACTTGTAATAAATTTAATATTTACTTATACAGAATTTTTAAAAAAAATATTATTCTAAGCTGTAGGGCCTACTAGTGGCCAAGTGGTTCTACGTTCAAAGCTGGTAGACGTGAGATGCCGGGCTCGATCACAGGGCGTGCTCGTCGGTCTAGCCATTAAAAGTTTTTCATGGTTTTCTCAGAAACCTTCATAAATACGGGCTAGGACCGTTTAAAAAGACCCCTCACAGAGGGCACTACTCCTTAGGCCTAAGACCATAGAGTAGTCAATCAGCCTTTCTCCCAAAACACCAAACACCAACAGTCCAAGCTATAAGCAGGTACAAATATTTATACAATCAATAATAATCAATTGATAAAAATTTATTAATAAATGTAGATTATAAATAAAATTATTTTCAAATTTATATTGATTTCTGCCCGCATATATTATATTTTACTTAAAGAAAGAAAAAAAAAAAAAACCTCCAGTATTCCTGTGTTTTTATGGCTTATATTAAAAATCTTAAGTAAATTTGGAATTTTAAAATTTCATAAATATTAATATAAATGTATATATTAATATATTAAGAAAATGTACCTAATTTAATTGTTAAAAATTATGTATATATATATATATATATATTTAATAATATTTTATTAAATAACTCTTTAACTATTTTTTCTAATTATAATAATCCTTATATCTATCTACCCCTATATATATATATATATATATATATATATATATATATATATATATATACATACAAACTTTTAATATTAAAATTATTTTAAAACAGATTCTTTTTTCCCCCCATTGAAAAACGAAACATTACCATTAAGTAATCTCAATGAATTCATTAGAAATATATAATTTTTTTATTAATTAAATTGTTTATCTAATCGTTTTAGTTAATTTTTTAAAACTATTTTTATTTATTTAATTTCATTTTTAATCATTCATGGGATTTTTCTTTTTAATTAAAAATATTTAAAAATTGTTTTTTCAATTAAAAGCTCAAATAGTTCTATTAAACAAATTAAGTATTAAAAATTTTCACATTTGATAAATAAAGTAGTTTTTAATAATTTTTTTAAATACTTAGAATATATATATACATATACACACACACACGAAGTATTTTGAATACAGATTAAAAGCATCCATACACATTTATCAGCGCATATAACGATCAATAATCATGTTTTAACACAGGCAAAATTTAAAAGATCTTATCAGCTTATCTATGACTAGAGAGGGGACATACCCAAATATAAATGAGAAGGGTTGACTTTCAAAGTCCGAATATATCATTTTTCTTCCAGACAACTTCTAACAAAAACAGTTAATCTCTTCATAGATTAGGAGAGGGGAATTAGGCTTTCTGGGAGGGGAAAGAAGCAGAGGGCAAGCTAACAGGTGTTCCATTCGCAAAACACACGATAATCCCCTATTTCGGAAATTGCACGGTCGCAAGTAGCACGACACCATTATTTTCTAATTAATTATTTTCAGATAAGCTGTTATTGTGTCATTTTAAATCTCCCCCCCCCCCCACACACACCCTCTCATAATAAGAATAAAATTTTACACCATGCTTGTGAAAGTAACCTTTAAAAAGGGATTAAAACACCTTTGTCACAAATAAAGAATTATTTTTGTAATTTACTTCATAGACCTCGAAATTTTAAATCTGAATTTTAAAATATATTCTGTTAAATGCAATTGAAAGAATGATTATATATTTGTTTATCTAATGAAAAGTTAGTAAAAAAATAAAATAAGCTGATTTTATTTTTTGCTTAACACATAGTTATTGTGATTTCTAAGTAATCCTGTTACCAATATAAAAAAATAAGTAAATATATCTAATTATTATGAGAAATTAAAAAAGACGAATGTTATTTTCCATAAATAGTGTTAAGAAGTTTATTTACATTCTGTAATAATTCGGCATGCATGTATCTTTATGCATGTGCAATGAATCTTTTTTGTATTAATCTTTTTTTTGAATTGCTTCTGATATGATCTTCTCTAATAACAGTTGACAATAAAATTTCTGTCACCTTGATAAAGAATGTCCTTGCTTGATGTTTGTAACAAAACAAATAAATAAATAAAATAATAATTAAAAAAAAATCAGGTTGATTAAGTGCATTCTGTTCGTAATATTCTGTTATGAACTACACTGTCAAAAAAAGAAGAAAAAAAAGTAAATTTACATTAATTCTTAGTTAAAAGTAAGTAATCAACATTCTTAATATTTATTCTGTATTTTTATTATTTAATTTCACAATGAGAATTTAAAATGAATGTTTCTACTTAAAATATTATTATAGTTTTAAAAAATTAAAGAACACGCCTTTATAGAAATGTAAACTAAAAAGCACAAAATATCTATCTTAGTATTAAAATGCAGTGTAAGAGAAAATCGTGTGAGTGACACACCATAATATTTACATACATTTAAATCTTTAATTAAAATAATTTAGAATTAAACAAAAACCATTTTTAAAAAATCGCCCCTGTCTGTGATCGAACGCTAGACCTTTAGGTTCGTAGCGCTGAGATATACCTCAACGCCACGGCGATCACGCAGGGAAAGTCTTTTTTTTTACGATATAGATTTTTTGTTTGCTTCCAGAGCGGTTACAAACATACATACAGGTGAAGCTAATATAATATTATAGTTTTAAAAAATTAAAGAACACGCTTTTATAGAAATGTGAACTAAAAAAGCCCAAAATATCTATCTTAGTATTAAAATGCAGGGTAAGAGAAAATCGTGTGAGTGACACACCATAATATTTACATACATTTAAATCTTTAATTAAAATAACTTAGAATTAAACAAAAACCATTTTTAAAAAATATCCCCTGACTGGGGTCGAACGCTGGACCTTTAGGTTCTTAGCGCGGCGCCTTACCTCAACGCCACATCGCTCACGTAGAGAAAGTATTTTTTTTACAATATAAATATTTTGTTTGCTCCCAGAGCAGTTACAAACATACATACATACATACAAACTTACATACATACAGGTGAAGCTAATAAAAGCGTGTTAAAAAGCATTCCACGTCACAAATATATTCCTACCAATAATTAATTAAATTAATATCATTCATTAAAATGAACATATAAAAGAGATTTTTTAAACATCGCTGTTTACTTTTCTATGTAATTTTACATAAGATTTAAGATAAATAATTACCAGTATTTTTCTGTTGAAATTTATAACAGTGTACCATCAATAATTATCTTATAGATCCATTTTTGTTTATCAAAGTCATTAAAAAAACCTTATATTGCGTTATATGTAATAAAGAATTTTATTCAGCTTTACGTGATTCGTTTCGTCATGTACGTAAGTAACATTGCAGACCACAACATTCTGAAAAGCATTTTTAGAAAATAAACTAGCATGCTTACAGCTGAAATAGTTTTAAGTATTTTCTTATGTGTGTGACATGTAAATAACCAAATGAACTTTAGAGATAGAAATAAATCCAATATAAAATGTACTTTATCAACTGTAGTGAAGGATGTCAATATATTAAATAACTACAGATATGTACACTAAAACCATTGTAGGAAATACGTTTTTTATGGCTATTCGTTTCTGTAAGGCAACATAGTCTCAGTGTAACGATAAAAGTTTGCTGGATGTCACAAACTATTTTGCTGAGAAGATATTATAACGCACTAATTATTAACACGTTCTTCTTTAATTCTAGATTTGTGTATAGTTTAAATGGTACTTAAATTAGCATTATGGTAGAGTTAGTTCGATGCTTATTACCATCATGCAAATTTTGGATTTCCACACATTAAAACTATTTAAATAATCTCGATCTAGAAATATGAAATATTAGATAGAGTGGCTATTTATGCACTTCAGCCTCAGTGATACCATGAATGCAATGGAAAATCTACATTTATAATTAAACATTTATTTGTATTACAAATACTAATTTTTAGACATTGTAATCAATTAACGCACTATCCTCACTACGGCGATGAATGCTTTAAATACGAACTGCGAAGGTTCAGAGTGAAAAACTTCAACTTTTTTTTCCCTATAAGATAACGGGTAATGAATTATTTATTTATTTATTTATTTTTCTATTTAGCTTTGTTTGTAAATTCTGGTGCCTTTTCATATTAAAAGTTAACAAGTTTTATCAAATTAAAAATATAAATCTGTTTTCGCCTTATTTTTTTTCATTTTAAACATATTTTTTCTTTTACCTCATTAATAATTTTTCATATTCAGATTTTGGATAAACCATGCTTGAAATAAATGTTTTGTATTGCATTTTTACTCATGATCTGAAATATGTACTTTCTTTTTCTCCAGTACAAATATTTCCAAGAATAATGAATTTTTACATTTATCCTAGTCAGAGAAGTACACAGAAACTGATGAAAAAAATCGTATATATATATATATATATATATATATATATATATATATATATATTATTTTATGCTTTGAAAAAAAAAAAAAAAAAGGTTTTAATATAGAAAACTGATACTATTTTGTAAATATACACGGAAAAAGACTACACATATTTATGATTGTATATATGGGCTTTAAGTGAGATGCGCTGAAAGATTTTCAAAACAGCAATAACAACACCCGCAATAGAAAGTTCTATTTACAAAATGTCCAATAGAAAGGGCTTTGAACAAAAAAAAAAAAAAAAAAAGAGTCTAAATTTACAAAGCAAATGTGAAATACATAAAACAATTTAATACATATTATTTAGTTCATATTTTGTACATACATTATATATATATATTCTGAAATTAGCCTTTTTTGTTCAAATACCAATTGGGCATTTTAGAATAAGAACTTTTTTATTGTTGATGTTTTCATCGTTGTTTCGAAACTCCCATTTACGCAAAGCATTGAATACGCACATACGACGCTAAGTTTAACCTCAGTTTATATGTCTACTGATAAGCTGAATTTGGACCTAACAATTACTACACCTGTTCGCTTGAAGTTTTCCTTGTTATTTTTAACTTAGGAAAACAAATGAAATATGAAATAGTGATAGTGTTAGAAGTTTGAAAATTGCATTTTTTTTTTCTTCGATACACTATTCCTCAAAAAATCGAAACTTTCCCATCTATGTATTTGTTAAGTAAACTCCACAGTTTTTACAAGGACATTGAATTTTCAAGTTAGATTTTGAATTAACTTTAGTTTTCTTCTTTTTGTTAAAGCGTTTATCCTTTTCTCCCGTGTTAAAATTTACCCCAAAATTTGCATATGTCGAATACGTTACCCGGGGTGTTTACCCTGGTCCCAAACATATCAAATGTATATATCATATTTTTTGGACTTTGTTTTTCTTAATGTGTTCTTCTAGTTTTCAATCAAATCTAATAAACTTATCATTTCTAAGTTTTTGTTCAAATGTTAAAAAAATTTAAATGTGTAGGGAAATGCTTTCAATAATGTAACGAGTTGAGATATTTTAATTATTCAAAAAGTCTTACATTCCTCAAAATTTTTACTTTATGGAAAGTGGACTGTAATATCTCCTTATGTAGTGTTTATGAGTACAGTAAGCTGAGATTACACTTACCTCAAACCATGGGGCAAGTGAATGAAAATAGACGGTATTAACAATAGTATGGATTAATTGGAAGGTTGGTATGTTAATTAGAATGTTGGCAGTTATAGATACGTGTTTGTCATGACATGTCTTAAAGATGTATATATGTTTGTGTGTCTGTGTTTACGATTTTTAGGCAAATTGTTTAAATATTCGGAGCTGACAATGATATAAAATTCATTGTATATAAATTATACAATATTTATGAGTCAGACAATTAGTATAAAACGTCATTTCTTTTACAGTCTTTAAGCTGAGAATGTAGAATGTTCAACTAAAGTGATATTATCATTAAATTAAAGTAGGCTAAACAAATTACCAAAGTTAAACGTTAGAATAACTATAAACCCAAATAATTTAAATTCTGTTCATAAACGATTCTTTTAAGTTTTTTATTCATCCGTTATACAAATTCCAAAAAGATTGTATTCTAGATTTTTTTGGATATAATAAAACTGCAATTTTTTTGTAAAATATTAAACATTTATTTTGAAATTTTGAAACTTTGTGAGGTCGAGACTATAGACGATCACCAAAGTTGAGACTGTCAAATCACTTCGTCGCCAGTGACTCTGCGAAAGTCTTGGTTTTATGTTGACATGGTGCTGCGATGAAAGAATTAGGTTCTGAGAGGTACATGAATTAAGTAATTTTAAAAGGTTTTGATTGAAATGAAGAGAAATGAAGTTGTAGAATGTAGTATATTAGAGTGAATTGATAGTGAGAGAGAATTGTAGCGGATTAGTGTGAGAGGAGGTGGAGTAAAGAGTAATGTTGGTGGTGATAGTTTTATGCGTATGTTAAGTGATGGTAGAGAGGTGTAGTGTTGTAGCGTAAAGTAAGAGAAGAATCTGTCGCGCCTCGGGAATCCAGCCGACAATTCTAGTGTGAGAATATCTAGTAGTAACATAGAGCAGTTATCGACAAGATCAGTAGTGGTGAGATAAGCTGCCTTTTATGATACGCTTTCTTAAAGTTATTTCCTGGGGTTAATGAGACTAAAAATTGAGTTAGCCCAACACCTCCTTGATATTGAACGTTAAATAAACTCTTATTTATTGTTTAACTTTGTCTCGAGCTCTTATTACTATCTAATAAAGTAATTGAGTTAATCTTTAAGATTGAGGAATTGAGATCATGGAGACCGCGAATTCCTCACAACTTTATTAAAAAAATATATATATTTTTTGCAAAGTTTTGATCGTGCAATTCACTATGTATGAAAAACACATCTCCATACATACATGTATATATTATAAAACGTTTATGATAACTTTATGTTTTGAAGAAAAGGAAATGCTAATTGATTTTTTTATTATTATTATTTATTCCATAAAATGATTTTCAAAAAGTTTAAAATGCACCAATAGCGAATATTTATAAATCGGGTACTGACCACATTTTTGTTTCAAAGTAGATGCTTTCCAGTTGTAGAATATTTTCAGAGGATTAGAAATAAATTATTAGCTGTTTGAAAATGTACATTTATTTAACCAAAGGTGTGTTATTAATTAATTATTAATAAGTAATTAATTGATGAAAATAATGCATACACACACACACACACACACACACACGCATATATATATATATAAATTTGTATCATAAATTGAAATAATATTATCTCTAAAAATGATTTTAACCAGTAAATGAAATTTTAATAAACTCATTGTACGTTAATATACTAAATAAAAGACTAGCCATATTTTCTGTCAGATATTTACTTAAATTCAGCTTGTCATTTCTAAAATGTTCTAATCTGTTTTGAAAAGTAATGTATTACGAATACATTGAAATATTCTGCAAATATGTTGAGTAAAATTAGTTCATATTCGTTTCATATTCTAAATTTTCGAAAATACAGAACTTTTTCTATTACTACATATTAATTTAAAATTTAATTTAGCCAGTTGTAGGAAAAGCTGCCTATTTCTGATCATGATAATATTTTGAGTCACAAGTATAGGGCGCACACATAGATGCAAAACTGCATAGTTTTTTTAACACAACTTTTTTAAGGAAAAAATTAGCTTACCCAATCACAAAATTTTTTTACAAAATTTATATATATAAGAAAAGTCCTATTAAAACTTTGCTATAACAAAAAACTTTAAAAGCTTGCAGATATGCGCACAGTAAAATAGTAGATGTAAAATAGAATATAAAAAAACTTTTTAAAAGGAAAAAATAAATTAAAAGCAAAATAAAAAAAATGTTGGTTAGCTATTTCAGTTTTATGAAAGTGAAGTTTAGACTAAGTCAGTGTACAAAAGCGAACACCAACAAAAATTAGTTTATGTCCTTATGCCTAACTACATTAAAAAGAGGAAAATGAGAAAAGTCTTAATTTTTTTAGTGAAAGAAGTCTCACTTAAAAAGTCATGACTATAAATACCTGTCGTCTAAGATGTTAATAATATAGGGTTGCCCAAATCTACCCTACAAAAAGAAAACCTGTTTTCATTGTTAAAATTCAAAAGTGTGTACAGTTGTGCAGTGTCCACAACTTGTACACGAAACATTTTCTTTTTCTTTTATTTCTTTTCTTTTCATTTTTTATTATATGGTACAATATCTACTACTGGTGCTTTTACCTCAATTAAATAAAATAATTTCAAATTGAAAAACTATATGATAATAACAAAAATTTCTAAAAAAGCGTATTGCTTTTTTTAAGAGTAAAAATGTTTTTTTTTTTTTTTTTTTTTTTTTTTTTTTAACTAACGAAAGTTTAATGCAAATAAGTTTTTATTATCATTATTATTATTAAATTGTTTTAGTCTCCCTTAGTTGGTCGTAATTTAATTGTTAAAGTAATTTTCTATTTTTTATCCACTGATAACTATAAATAAATTAATCCATTACATATTTATTAATTTCATTAAAGATAAATGTTTAGATCAATAAAATACTAATATTGTTTAACTAAAATCAGCAACAAAGATTATAGTTTACAAACATATTTAGTCAATATTATGTATTTATGATCACCTAAGATATAGATATGTATAAAATTTACTTAAAGCTAAAAGTAATTTAAAATTTCTATCTCCAACTTCCTTTTTAAAAAAAATATTAATTAACTATGCATTTAAAGAAATAATTTAAAATTTTCCCTCAAACGCAATTATTTTATACGAAAATTTCATTATACTTAATGGAAGCATATTTCGTGGAAGGGAAGTCATTTAATCAATATGTTCACACAAAACTTTAGATGGTTCTTTATTATGAAGTTTGGAAAAATTATAATTGATCCCTTACATTAAATTTTCTAAATGAGATTTAAAAATTATTATACATTAGGAACAAAGTTCTATATTAAATTTTCCGAATATTAGACAAGTAATTAATTTTTGTTTAATGAGAAATCATTGGAAATTGAACTATCGATATTAAATTAACATAAATTAAACACACTCTCGAAATTTTATTATTATTATTATTATTATTATTTACACTAATTAATTTTTCAAAATGCAATTATATTGCATTATGGATTTCTGCTTTTTTAAATTTGGGTTAATACAACATATTATACTCCTGGTAAAATGTTTCATTAACACACAATCTCTTTATAAAAAATATTATTTATTATTATTTAAATAAGTGTCCTTCTTTAAAATTAATCTTTAACAATATCTGATATGATTTTTCAGGTAGCCGTTGCCGTGCAATAGTTTCTATTAATACTGAAAATAGAAATAATTATTTTCTCAAAACACTAAAATGTTCAATAAATTTGTATAAAATATCTTAGTAAAATTAACGGTGTCACATAAGTCCGTATATGCTTTTAAAGTGCATAAACTTTGAAATAATGGTTGCAATTTTAATATTTCACTGTTACATGTGGTTAACTAAATTCCTGTGATGTATTCTGTATCGGAGAAAGGCTAACACAAACATTAAAAGCACTCGTCGTGCAAATTGTATTGTAGTGAAGGAGTATCTTCACATATATTAGTTTTAATTACATTCGCAAATAAATTTAATAAATAATACTATATTTTCAATAAATAAAATTTCCATTGAAATAGAGAACGAAATCTTAAATTGTCTTTTATATTTAATAACATTTGTCTCTCTATAAATGAATATGTTAATTCTAATAATATTTTATCTGTTAATCTATTAAATAAATCTGCTGAGAACAAAAACGCATTCTTTAATCTTAATGATTTATTCCGAGTAATATAATTGTCTTTTACCAAATAACGCTCTTTCAGATTTCTAATTCTTTCAATACTAAACCATTTAACAAAATAAAATATAAAGAATATTATTTTCATCTATTAACCGTTGTGTATATATAAATTACATTTCTTTCTTTTAAATTGCGTAAGTCTATTTATTATAGCTATGTTGAACAACAAATTTCCGTTGTAACATCATTAAAGTGTAATTTATATTTCTAAATGACAGGATGTGCTATAATTGCGTCTCTGCGTCACCCTTTCGCAGACGACATTCAGGCGATAAAATTTGGCATAGGTGATTGACATAAATTTCTATAACGAACTACCTAAATTCAAAATATTTATATTAAAATCTTCAGGAGACAAGGGATTATGTTTGGATATAAAATTGTCGATATTTTTCTAACTCTTTGCATGTTTCAACAGTCTGATTGAGATTGTCATTAAGTAATTTTCAGTATTCGCTCCTAGATCGTTGTTAAGTAAATACGTACCCTCAAACCCTCTCTCTCACCTCATGCCTTTGCATTCTCGAAACTCACGGACTAGATGTACTGTCACTTTAAAGATATGTTGAATGATGAATATGAAGACTCTCCGAAATAAAAATATATTATTATTATTACCCAGTCTGTGTCACTTTCTCGGCCATCTTTTACAGCAGAATGGACCTGGAAATGGTAATGCAACAACTTATACAAGAAACCCGGAACTACTACTTAATATAAGATATCCTGGTCACGGCACCAATCTTATGATTACTTCACTGATCATATTTATTTTAGAATTTTTTGAATCGTTTATAATTAATCATGTGCCTAAAAATTTATAAATGAACTAATTTTGATACCATTATGGTCTTAAACAGAGGAAGTGTTTACATAAATATATTTAAAAAAAATGACTTAAAAACTATTTTAGATCCTTTGTAATACCTGCTCGAACAAATTCGCGGTAATGTTCTAATTACATTAGTGAGTAAGCGGTTTTTTATGTCCCTTAGTGCTACGGTCAAGGAAAACCCTAAGAATGGACTGGTTTCATAAACAGAAATTAAAAATTCACTTTATAAAAGCAACCAATTTCTGCCTTTATTTGAGAATGTTCAATTTGCTTCAATTATCTTCATATTAATCAAGTTCTATAAGGTCGTTAATTCTTTTATTTTCCTTAATGCAATCCACTATTTCTCTAAATGCAGTTACCAGGTTAAATCAGTTTATGGTTTTGTACTTTGAAAATTCCGTTTTAAAACACGACAATCTTCATATGTCTTCATATAACTGCATACATCTTCAAATAACATTACCTGATATTTTATATGTCGAATAGCTGAATGGATGTACAATCAGTAAAACTGTATTGAATTGGATGGACACACACACACACACACACACACATATATATATATATATCTTGAAACACACATACATATATAAAAAATATATATTTATCTTCTACCTTTTTTTATATACACCGTGACCAATAATTTCTCATACAACTTTGAAGCACGTTGAAAAGTTGTACATATGTGTAACTGTAGTTCCAATTATTTTGTAGGAAATTTAGTGAAAGGTATAAAGCTGTTGCAAGAGTAAATGTCGTGGTAATTATAAATTTTCTTTTCCTAGGTACAATGAAGAAATTGAGAGAAATTGTGATAAATAAGTTCATTAAAGGAGAGCAGCCGGGTGAAATATTCAGAGACTTGAAAGCCCGAGGGGTGAAGAGAGATTTCATTTAGCTATTAGAAGGTATAATGAGACGTCCTCTGTCGATGACAGAAAAAGATCTGGCAGACCGAGGTCCGTTTGGACAAAAGAGGCTGCGAAAAAAATGAGAGAAAGGATACGACGAAACGGACAATGATCTGCTAGAAAATTAGTACGAGTGCTCAAAATATCGAGGGGATCAATGTTGAACATTCTAAAAAAGGATCTTGGGTGCAAGGCTTATAAAAAACGTAAAATTCAATGAGGTTCGGAGTCTGCTAAGATGAAAAGGAAGATAAGCGTGGAAGAAATTCTTGCTTGGCACGCTGGGGATGAATTTGTATTTTCAGACGAGAAACTATTCATTTTACAGCAAAGTCTCAACCCCCAAATTGACAGAGTATGGTCAGCTTCTCTTCATAACATCACTGAGAGCCAGCATTACGTTCTGCGTTATCAAAATGCTTCGTCTCTGATGGTTTGGGCCGCTATTTCCAAAAGAGGAAAACTCTCGTTAGTCTTCATTGATAAGTGGGTAAAAATCAATGCACAATATTATAAATACGAGGTTTTGGAAAAAGTTATACTCCCAAATGCCCAGAGTATGTATGGGGTGGAATATTTCTACTTCAACAAGATAATGCCCCTTCTCATACCGCACGTGTGGTTCATGAGTGTTGCAGTCAAAACTTGGCTTACGTTTTGCCGAAGAACGAATGGAACCCCAAACTCCCCTGATCTGAACCCACTTGATTATTTTGTGTGGTCATATATGCTCTCCCAACTGAATAACTATAAAATCACCGATTTGAGAAAATTCAAAAATGTAATTCAAAAGATATGGCAGGAAATGTCAATGGAAGCCGTGCGTGCCGCATGTGATGGATTTTAAAAGAGACTTAAGCTCGTTAAGAAACTGAAAGGCGGAACTATTCCAAAGCATTTATTGTAAAGATACTCAGTGATTGCTACTTTAATTTGATGCAAAAAGTTTTTGTATGATTTACTTTGTGCTGTTGTAATAAAAATTTGAAAGTGTATAAGAACTTATTGGTCACGGTGTATATACACTCCTTCTCATATTTATAAGGAAACTTTATATTTTGAAATAACTAATGTAAAAATAATTGTGAACAAGATTATACTAAGTGTACTTAATATATCTAGTATTCTAAAAACTAAAACTATTATAATTTTTTAATATAAAACAAAATTAATAAAAAATATTGCAAAATGTGTTTTTCACCACGTTTTTAGATGTTCATGATTATAGGGACAATCCAAATTTTTTCGTTTTATTTAACTTACTAGCGGATAAATTACAGTTGACATGCGAATTTGTTATTTACTGGCTAGATTAATTCATATATAAGCCTTCAACTTTTCTTGGACGAACATTACTGATAATTCCTCGAAAAAAAGAACGTTCAAGTAGTGAAGTATGATAAATGTGTTTTTTAAGTGGAAGGATAATTTCAATCCACCGAATTTCTAATGAAATTCGAAGGTCTAAAATTGCTGAAGGAAATGTGATCAAAAATTGAACTGCTGGTTCGATAGGTGAGAGATCTGATGCAAAATCAGAGTTGTTTTACAGAGATCGAAGACTCATAATTCCTCTTACTGTTCTACTCATAATGATTGCTGCCGAATTTGCTCGTATTTTGTAACAAAAGGTTAGGGTCTACATTTATGCATGTTTAAAATAATTAATAATATGTTAAAATGAATAAAAAATCTGTAATAATCAATCAGCATTTAATGGAGGAAAGAACGTCTGTGTTAAAGTTGAATAAAAACAATATTAAATGGTAAAATGTTGCATTTTCGGATGAAAAACATTTTATTCTTGATTAACCAAAGGGTTTTAACAGTTACTGGCACGATCTGAAGATAGAGAAAGACAGAGCGGATTTTTTAAAGGCAGATATGAATCGGGCATTTTAAAGGTGGATCTATGGTGCTCTGGGGAGCTGCTTCTACTGAAGGCAGAATGCATTTAGTAATTTTTTCTATCATTATGAACATCAAGAGAATATCCGCAAATTTTAAACGTGGAATTATCAGATTTTTGTTAGATTTTGGGGGGTAATAATATTTTTTTCAACAAGACTTACATTTTTTCTCTACCTTTAGATCAATAGGAAATAGTTTGAAGAAAGAAACTTCTGTATTATTGCCTTTACCATGGCCTAAAAGTTGAAAAAAACCTTAACTTATCATATTAAAAAAGTGCATGTAAGTGGAAAGCAATTTTAGATAGTTTAAATGTATTAAGAATATCATATATGCTATATGAAATGGCATTGAAACTGAATATTACAAAAAATGTATATATATATATATATATATATATATATATATATATATATATATATATATATATAAACCAGAGAGAATGTCTGATTGTTTAACCCTAAAAAGAGGCCCCATAAAACATTAATTTAAGGAATAACTGAAAAAAATTACTAAAATTCGAGATGTTCTTATAATTGTGAACACCTGAAAAATCATCTTCTTACCATATTTAAAGTTTTTTAAGATAGAAAAACGATAAAACTTTTTAAATATAGTCTATTAATGAAATTCAAATTAATAAAAATATATTTGTTTAAATAATAGTGTTCAGTGTTTAGTTAATATAGAAAAACGGGTGTCCTTATAATTATGAGAAGGAGTGTAATTGAAATTTCGTGTCCATTGTCGTTGTTTGAAATTTTATATCATTTGGCCAACTGGTCATCTAAAAATTTAAGTTTGGCAATTAAAGGATGACAGAAGATTTTTATTTTGGCCTCCAAATATTTGAAAATGTTTAAAAAAATAAATTTTTCACCTAACATTTTTATTTTTTTTTATTTTTTTTTTTTTACGAAGTGCTTGTTTTAATTAATTAATTTATTTTATTAATAACAATATTGCTTTGTTTATTTTAACACATATACATTGAATAAATTAGAACCAGCAATTCCAAAAATACATTAGTTCTGTTTGAAATTCCTTCCAAATAATAATAATAATATATAAATGAAATATATTTTTTTCTTTAACTTTATAAAAATTAAATGTATAAACTAACAAGTTGTATTTTTTTTCTTAGTTCTCATTTTGTTGGAAGATAAATACTTCGGTTTTTAACGATTTAACAAAAAAAAAAAAAAAAAAATCACTCGACAAACTGAAAATATAAATTTATTTTTTCAACAACTAGTCCTTTTTGCCGTTTCTGTGATTTTTTTAAATTTATGAATGCATATATAACTCTAATTTAGAAACTTTTTTTTTTTTTTTTTTTTTTTTTTTTAATATACACTGTTGACCATTAAAATTGCTACACCAAGAAGGAATGATAATAACAGAATGAAATTTGTTGAACACATGCGTTACAGTAGGAAAAACAATTGATTAAAATTTTAGGAAATTGTGAGTAGTATGTACTGGGAAATAGTACATAAAGCAGCAACCTCTGTGAGCAATAACAGAACTTATCTGCCTAGGCATTGAATTGAACAGCGATTGGATGACATGTACGGTTAGAGTACTTCATGAAACTTTAACACGATTCCACAGTTCATCGATCGTAGTTACTGGTGAGGTGTGGGAGGCCAGTCGCTTTTCACCGATTAAACAGTAATTTTCATTGGTGCGAAATCAGGAGAACGCGCTGGGCATAGCAACAGTCGAACACATTCTGCATCAAAGAAGGTCCGGACAACACAAACAACTTGCGGTATTGCATTATCTTGCTTACATTTTGCGCTACGAAGGCCTCGAATATAGTGCAGATGAACGGGCTTTACCTCATCAGAAATTTAAATGCCGGTATTCAGAGTGCCAGGAGTGCGAACAAGAAGTAATCGAGAAGTGTATCCAAGTGATGGACAGTATGACGATGTCGAATTTCAGCGGGCAATTTGCATTATTCTCATAATGTCGTTAAATACGGATAAGGCAATCTTGATGCTATAAACAGGATTGTGATTTGTCTGAAAGGTGACTTCACGCCATTTCTTCGTCCAGGTTCATCGTTGACCACACATTAAAGGCACCCATATCAGTGTTGCAGTTTTGAGGGTAATCAGAATTTTGGTAGCCGCCTACTGGGTCACTACCTGGATTGATGGTATGTGGTACGATTGGATACACGTTGTTTTCATTTCCGCCACTCTGAATAACAGCCATTACATTTCTCACAAGTTAAGGTTCGTCGCTCTGCCCTATATTCAAGGCCTCCGAAGCGCATTATTTAAGCAGGACGATGCACAACCGCAAGTTGTCCACATTGCCTAGACCTTCATTGATGCTGAATGTGTTCGACTGTTGCTCTTGCCAGCGCGTTCTCTTGATCTCGCATCAATGCAAATGACAATTTAATCGTGGAAAAGCGACTGCCCCTCCCCCCGCCACTCACCAGTAGCATCGATCGATGAACTGTGACATCGTGTTAAAGCTTCCTGAAGTGCTCTACCCGTACATGTCATCCAATCGCTATTCGAGTGCCCAGGCAGATATGTGCTGTTATTGCCCACAGAGGTCACTGCTTTATGTACTGTTTTTCAGTACATATAACTCCAAATTTCCTGATATTTTACTTAATTGTTCTTCCTACTATAATATATGTATCCAACAAATTTTATTCCTATATTATCATTCATTCTTAGTGTAGCAATTTTAATGCAAAGCAGTGTATATAATGTATCTATTATATGACATAGCTTTAAGTACTTATTATGTATATTAAGCATAAAAATTAGGTGCCATTAACACTCGAAATTTGCATTATTTCTTTCACTACTCTAAACTTCTTTTTTTTTTTTTTTTTTTTTGTTCATTATCCTATAAAAACTCTATCTATAATTTGTAAATTTTAAACATATATGAGTATCCTGTACGGACATCATTATATTAAAAAATCTCTCTAATTCATAGGAAGCATATTTTTTATAATATATGCTGTATATATTTCAATGGAATACTGTTTATCTTTATTTAAATTTTAATATAATTTTACAATATTATCTGAATAATCTTATCTTTTCACATTATCTTTAAATAAAATTTATCATTTCTTCCAAAATATATCTAAAATGAACTCTTTACTATTTACTTGAATGTATATTATGAAAATAGCCTCGCTCTGATTTCTGATTTTAAATTTTGTCAAAGTTCAAAATAATATTGTTTTATATAGTCATTAAAAAATAGTGGTATATGCATTACGTATATAAAATTACACTATTCATATATTACGTATTCGTAAATTTATTGCATGTAGTTGTACAATTCTAGATTTAAAACATTTGTTTTTTGTAATCATTTTTTTTTTCTTTTCTTTTTCTTTTCTTCTTCTTCTTCTGTTTTTTTTTTTTTTTTTTTTTTTTTTTTTGTAAAACAATAAATATGCGAATATAAATGTATATCAACATATTTATACACTATCTACCAATAACATACGTATTGTAAAATGTCTAGAAAGGTTCTTTAGGAATCCTCTTGAAATTTTGGTAGTTTAATGAACTTTTATACCTCATATATTTCAGCAAAAGTTGACCAGTAAAAAATTAAACAAAAGTCAAAATGTGTTGTATCGCCCTGTAAAAGAATAATGCTCTAAATGCATTTTAGCTGTGGCATTGATAAGGAGGATATTTTTCAGTATCTGTATAAAATTTTATGAAGCTATCACATATATCCACCTAGATATAACGATTTTTAAAAAAGAAATTTAGAAAAAAAAGTCCACTTTTTTGGTCATAGCATGTAGTGTATTAGACTCAGTGCAAAGCCTTTTTTTTTTTTTTTTTTTTTTTTTTTTTTTTTTTGCATACTGCATTAGACACATCGTACTGCAATTAGAATGTAAAAATGTTAAATATCCTACAAAATATGACAATTTTTACTAAAGTACTTTTAACTGCGCATGCGCTAGCTTTTAAAAAAATTCATTTGCATAATTTAATAGTCAAATGTATTGAGCAACGTATATGAAAACTATAAATAAATAAATAAATATATATATATATATATATACCATGTAAATTCAAAAATTCATGAGAGGTAGAATGAACAGAATTTCATTTATCTCAAAATAAAAGATACGGGATTTTACACACATTTACATTTTAATTCAATCAATACCAAATGGTAATACAATTTTCATTGATTGCAAACGAATATTTATAAAATCCTCAATCAACTTCCTTTTTTTTCAGGAGAACTGAAATTCTGTTCGTTATATCTCTTATAACATTTTTCATTTTAACGATATTCGTTTGGGATTTTTATATAAGTTGTTCACTATTTATGCCTATTAAATTATTGAAATGAAATTAAAAAAACATGTATTTATAAATTATTCAGTAAAAATGCTCAGATTTCGCAAAATATTTAACAATTCTGCATACTGATTGCTGAATGCTGTATGCTGTGTCTAATATAGAATGCTAAATTCCCTAAAAATGACTTTGCACTGGATCTGTGTCTAATGTATTGTGCCAAGTTTACTAAAATTGGCTTTATACTAGGTCTAATACCCAAAGTGTTATAATTAAAAACGTGGATTTTTTTTTTTTTTTTTTTTTTTTTTTTACCGCAAATATATGTGGTAGCTTCATAAAAATTTACTCAGATAATGAGAACTATCCTCTTAATCACATGATACAGCCAAAACGCATTTAAAGTGTTACTTTTTACAGGTGATCCAAAATAATTTTACTTTTATTTAGTTTTTTGCTGGTCTTCTTTTTCTCTTCAGGACATAACTTTTGCTGAAATATATAAATTATAATATGTTATTTAAATTGCTAAAGTTTCAAGATGATTTCAAAGGAACTTTTCAAGATTTTTGACAAAGCATCAAATTTCGAAAGGGCCCAAATGCTTATTGGTAGATAGATGGAAATATTAAAGATAAATAATACATTACAAACTTATATATATATATATATATATATATATTAATTCAGTTTCTTATTATCATTTATTTATTTATGTATTTTCTTCTTTTTTTTTTTTACCAATGTACCATTTTTTTTTTGTTGTTGTTGTTATTTTAATTTCCTTCTTAAAAATTACTAAGTAATTGAATTTTATTATTACTATAAGAAAATTTAAAAACAGTTAAAGATTAAATACCGTTATGGGTGAGAATTGTTTCCATTAATAATAATAAGAATTATTTTGAAGAGAAATGTTAATAATTTTTAAACTAATAAGAATTAGAAAATTAATTAATAAACTATACATTAACTATTAAATAATTAATTTTTGATTTTCAAATTATTATGTTTATTCAGTATAGTTGGTAATAAGCAAGATGTATTCAAAGATGTGTATTACGAAAATCATGATTTTTTCAAATAATTTGGCTTTAATTATTATTTATGGTGTAAACAAAATATACATTTAATTGTTAAAATAAAATACTTTTCAAAAGGTGGAAATACATTACTAAACATTTATTTATTTTTTTATTTTTATTTTTTTAAGATGATTTCCAAGAAACATTTCTAGATTTTTGACAAAGCATCAAATTTCGAAAGTGCCCAAATGCTTATTGGTAGATAGTGTATGGAAATAAAAATATAAATAATACATGACAAACTTATATATATATATATATATATCATTTATTTATTTATTTATATTCTTCTTTTTTTTTTTTTTTTTAATTTCCTTCTTAAAATTACTAAATAATTGAATTTTATGACCACATTCTATGACCACATTTTATTGACCACATTCTAGAGTTTTCTCGAAAAATCTGGGTTCCATGGAACAGCATATAAGGAGAGCTTCCTCGCCAAGGCAGTCAGTTCAGTTCAGATCTCAGCCAACTTCGCTAGTGCTTGCATTGCTCTTGAGCCTCTTTGAGAGAGACTTGCTTCAAGTGTTATTGCTATACAGTTTGTACTGTGGATTTGCTATTGACAGCTGTTGTTTAAGCTGTGGTTACTGCTTGAAATGAAGCTGATAATTGGCTTATTGGCCTGTATTTTTCCGGAACTTTCTGTGAATAAATTACTGAATTTTTGTAAGTTTGGCCTTTCATTCCCGGACAACTCACGAACCCTCAAGTACGCAACATTTCTGGTGTCAGAAGTGGGATTGTCTGTGAATGGTTATAACTAGAGCTATGGAGGAACAGATGAAGAAACTTCTAGAAAGCTTAGCTACCCCGATGAATGAAATGAAAGAAGGGCAAAGAGAGATGAAAGATAGCCTTAGTCAAGAAATGAAAGCCGGACAGAAAGAATTGAAAGACGGCTTGACTGAAGAAATGAAGGAAATGAAAGACACTATGGGTGAAGTTCAGGAAGAAATTAAATCTAATCAAGATGAGATGAAGAGAGAGCTTTCAACGGTGAAAGAATCAATCGAAAGTAAATTATCGGATATGGGAAGCAGAATAGATGGAATAGAAGAGAAAGTTTTGAAAATAGAAGGAAGTTTTCAAGAGAAAGCTATGAAGATAGAAGAAAATGTTATGAAGGTTGAAGAGAAAGCTATGAAGATAGAAGAAAATGTTATGAAGGTTGAAGAGAGTGTTACGAAAATAGAACGGAGTTTCGAGGAGAAAGTTAAAGAAAACTTTGATCAAGAGCTGAAAGGAAGGTTTTCAGAGATAGAAGGTAAACTGAAGAGAATAGAAGAAGATCTGGAGAGAAAAGTGGAAGAAAAGTTAGAATCCCTGCCCCAGGAAACTGAAAAGAAAGAGAGAAGAATCCAGAATCAGGAATTTATTAAGCTTTCCACCTACAACGGCAGTTCCTCGTGGCATGTATATAAAACGCAGTTTTCCATCGTAGCTGAAGCTAACGGCTGGGACTCTGCCGCCAAGTCAGTCCACTTAGCAGCAGCATTACGGGGAGATGCAGCCGAGATACTGAGAAATGTTACTAAAGAAGAAAGGAACGACTTCGAGGCCTTGACTAGAGCACTGGAGCTACGGTTCGGAGAGAAGTGTTCTAAGGACTTTAGTCGCCTCCAGCTAAAGTCCCGTTACCAGAAAACGGGCGAAAGTTTGCAAGAGCTGGCAGCGGACATTCAGAGATTGTCACACCTAGCTTTCTCAGACTGTCAAGCTGACACTCGAAACGACTTAGCTCTTCAGTACTTTATCGATGCTGTTCGGGATCCAGAAATTCAAAAAGCGCTGAGACTCTCCAACATCAGAGACGTAGAATCAGCTTTAGGCTATGCACTTAGGATAGAGGCAGCCCAACAAGCCTCCCGTAAAGACCGCCATACCCTAAGAGCCGTCTCGTTAAATGATACGCCTGCTGATGAGAATGAAATGAAGAGAAGTTTCGCAGAGATCTTAAAGAGATTGCGCAGCCTGGAAAATAATATAGAAAAAAAGGATAGGAAGATAAAGTGCTGGGGCTGTGGAGGGGATGGTCATGTGAAGAGGAACTGCCCCGTACGACCAACTATAGGAAATCATCCGGCTTCACCATCACTGCAGGGAAACTAAGAGGAGGCCATCTCGCGGGGCGGAGGTTGCCTAAAATTAAAGAGCCCCAATTTACAGTATTTCATGTTTCATCGATGAGTGGCAGCGATAATGGACTTCACGTCTATGGCCAAGTCAACAACGCCACCTGCCGGATGATTCTGGACACGGGAGCCAACGTGACCATCATTAGAACGGATTTGGCTCAAGAACTAAAAGAGAAGATCATCTGGACTCCGCCCTGCGTTAAACTCCAGACTGTGACCGGAGACGAAATCAAAATATATGGAAAAATGAACTTGGCCATCACTTTTGGGAATGCCAGTTACCATCATATGGCATATGTGGCTGATATAAGAGATCCTTTAATCATTGGAATTGATTTCCTGAGAAAATTTAACTTTCAATTGGACTTCAAGAATAATGAACTGCATTCGAGTTCGGAAGACATCGCTGTGTTCAACACTGAAAATCAAGACATTCAGACAATTTGCCAGATAACAGCCAAGTCTGAAATTTCCATTCCTCCACACACAGAGACAATAGTTTCAGGAACACCACCTACAAAGCAATACTTCCGCTATGGACTGATTGAATACCCGAATACAGACAATAGCCCAAGAGGAGTTCTGGTAGCTTCATCTCTAGTTGATCTCTCAAAGAGTACTATTCCTGTGAGAGTCGCAAACATCATCGATAAGGTCCGAACAGTGAAGAAGGATGAGGTGTTAGCAGCCTGCACTCCTGTAACATGCATCAACCGCCCCACGCAATCAACTGAATCCAAGTCTTCTGAACAATTAATAACGGAATTACTCAAGAATGCAGAGTTAGGAAAGGAACAGAGATGTGCTGCGGAGAAGCTACTCCAAGAATTTAAAGACCTTTTTTCTCGAACACCTGAAGATGTCGGGAGAACGAACATCACCCAGCACAGAATTGATACAGGAAATCATCCTCCAATCAAACAACATCCAAGAAGACTTCCCTTTGCTAAACAGGAAGAAGTCACTGAACTTCTAAGTGAAATGCAGCACAATGATGTCATCGAGCCATCAACGAGTCCTTGGGCCTCTCCCATAGTACTGGTGCGGAAAAAGGATGGTTCAACAAGATTTTGTGTGGATTATCGACGTTTGAATGACATCACGAAGAAAGACAGTTACCCTCTTCCCAGAATTGACGACACATTAGACACACTTGCTGGCAATAAATGGTTCTCGACGTTGGATCTGAAGAGCGGTTACTGGCAAGTAGAATTACATCCTGATGATCGTGAGAAGACTGCATTCACCACGGGACAAGGACTGTGGCAATTTAAAGTTATGCCGTTCGGATTATGTAATGCTCCTGTCACCTTTGAACGCCTGATGGAGACAGTGCTAAAAGGACTTTCCTATGAAGCCTGTCTGGTGTATTTGGATGATATTATCATTGTGGGGCGCACCTTTGAAGACCATCTACGAAACATCCGAAAGGTGCTGGAGAAACTCAGAATGGCTAACCTCAAATTGAATCCAGGCAAGTGTAACTTGTTCCGTCGTAAAGTGAGCTACCTCGGCCATATCATCTCTGCCGAAGGTGTGAGAACTGATCCTGAGAAGATCTCTGCAGTCGAGAACTGGAGTCGCCCTGAAAATGTACACCAACTACGAAGTTTCCTGGGGTTATGCACTTACTACAGAAAGTTTGTCAAGGGTTTCTCAAACATTGCCAGACCACTGCACAAGCTGACGGAAGCCAAACAGAAGTTCCTGTGGACAGATGAATGTGAAAAAGGGTTCAAGCGACTTAAAGAGGCCTTAACATCATCGCTTATCTTGACATATCCACAGCCCGACAGACAGTTCACACTTGATACAGATGCCAGCCATGAGAGTGTCGGTGCTGTTCTGTCGCAGGAAATTGATGGTCAAGAACATGTCATTGCCTATTGGAGTAAATGCCTGTCTAAACCAGAGCGAAATTACTGTACCACCAGAAAAGAGCTACTCGCCATCGTAAAAGCCATAGAACATTTCCATCATTACCTCTATGGCAGAAGATTCCTGCTCCGGACTGACCATGCATCTTTAACGTGGTTGCTCCAGTTCAAGAACCCGGAAGGACAGATTGCCAGGTGGATACAACGCCTGCAGGAATATGACTTCGAGATACGTCATCGTAAAGGGACTCTACATGGTAATGCAGATGCCTTGTCACGGAAGCCCTGCTCGGAAAGCTGCAAGTACTGCTCTAGAGCCGAACAGAAATACCTGCCGATAAATCCGGTTGCCTGCCAAGTTACTGTCTCAACACCATCAGATCAAGATCCGGATCCATGGAGTGACGAAGAATTTAGAAAATCCCGGAAGATCCTGACATAAAGCCAATATTACAGCTGAAGGAGACGACCAGCAACATACCTAACTGGCAGGACATTTCCAGATTTAGTCCCATTACGAAAAGTTATTGGGCACTTTGGGACTCTCTTCATATCAGAAACGGCGTATTATACAGAAAGTGGGAATCTGATGATGGGAAAAGCTTCAGATGGCAGATTTTATTACCAAGATCAAAAATTCCAGCTGTTTTAGAACAACTGCATAGTAGCTCTACCGGAGGCCATTTTGGGGTAATGAAGACTCTGCAGAAAGTTCGGGAACGCTTCTACTGGTGCAAGGCAAAGGAGGATGTGGAGAAATGGTGTAAATCCTGTGAGGCTTGTGCGGCACGTAAAGGCCCGCAGAAACGAAGTTGAGGAAGACTGCAACGGTAAACCGTGGGAGCACCATTTGAACGGATTGCAACCGACATCTTGGGTCCTTTGCCACGGACCTCCAGTGGAAATAAATACATTCTAGTCGTGATGGACTATTTCACCAAGTGGCCTGAGGCATATCCCATTCCCAATCAAGAGGCAAGCACAGTCCCAGAAGTCCTAGTGCAGCAATGGGTATCAAGGTACGGCACGCCCCTACAACTTCATACCGACCAAGGTAGGAACTTTACCTCTGATGTTTTCAAAGGTCTGTGTGAACTACTCGGCATAGACTAAACCCGGACAACTCCCTTACATCCCCAGTCGGACGGCATGGTCGAGAGGTTCAATCGTACCATCCTGAATAACCTCTCCCTTCTAGTATCAAGGAACCAGCAAGATTGGGACTTGAAGTTGCCATTGTTCCTGCTGGCTTATCGAAGTGCTGTCCATGTAACCACCGGCTATACTCAAGCCCAGATGCTGTTTGGACGTGAACTTCGTCTCCCTTGTGATCTCCTGTTTGGTTGTCACCCGATGCGCATTCATCGCCCGAGGAGTACATCCAAGATCTCCAGGCACGATTTGAGAACGTTCACAACTTTGCTCGGGAGCGAATTCACATTGCATCGGAGAAAATGAAGACAAGGTACGATCTAAAGGCTACGCAACATGAGTTTCAGGAAGGAGAGAAGGTCTGGTTGTGGAATCCTGTTCGACGCAAAGGACTCTCTCCCAAGTTACAGTGCAACTGGGACGGACCATACACAGTCTTAAAAAGGCTGAATGATGTAGTGGTGCGGATCACTAAAACACCTTCATCAAAACCGAAGGTGGTGCACTATAATAGGCTAGCCAAGTACCACAAGTAACGGTAATATTAAAAATTAAATATGTAAATACTGGTAAAATTTGCGCATGCGTAATGTAAATATTTGTATATAAATATTTGTACATATTTGTGAATTTTGTAAATATTTGTATATAAATATTTGAACATATTTGTGAATTTTGTAAATATTTCTCACTTGATTTGTATTTGTATTTTATCGTTATATGCATCTTACTTTTTGTGTTTTAGATTGTGTAAATTTGTTTAGTTTCGCCTCTTAGCCAAGGGTTGCACTGCCCGGGACGTGCAGTCCTTGGGAGGGGGGCAGTGTTACGAAATTGTAAATAATTGTGTTTATTTTTGTATAAATTCTTTCAAAGAGGCTTAGTAAGTTGATAAAGTGCTAATTTTGTGCATTTCTAGTCGTTTTAGCGTTGAAATAGCCTTATTTTCCCTTAAAAACGCGTTAAAAAGCCCCAGTAATGCAGGTAATGGATTTGGCGCCAAATTTGGCGACTTTTTCCCACCTTGGCGATTTTTTTGGCGACCTTGGCGAGAAAATCCTTATATGGGATATACCAAATATGGAAGCTGTAAGTTGATTGGTTGACCAATCTGGGTTCCATGGAACAGCATATAAGGAGAGCTTCCTCGCCAAGGCAGTCAGTTCAGTTCAGATCTCAGCCAGCTTCGCTAGTTCTTGAATTGCTCTTGAGCCTCTTTGAGAGAGACTTGCTTCAAGTGTTATTGCTATACAGTTTGTACTGTGGATTTGCTATTGACAGCTGTTGTTTAAGCTGTGGTTACTGCTTGAATTGAAGCTGATAATTGGCTTATTGACCTGTATTTTTCTGGAACTTTCTGTGTATAAATTACTGAATTTTTGTAAGTTTGGCCTTTCATTCCTGGACAACTCACGAACCCTCAAGTACGCAACAATATGTATATTCAGTATAGTTGGTAATAAGCAAGATGTATTCAAAGATGTGTATTACTAAAATCATGATTTTTTTAAATAATTTGGCTTTAATTATTATTTATGGTGTAAACAAAATATACATTTAATTGTTAAAATAAAATACTTTTCAAAAGGTGGAAATACATTACTAAACATTTATTTATTTATTTATTTTTATTTTTACACATAATAATATTAAAAAACGAGCTATTTTGAAATTTTTTAAAACACTAATGGTTTACAAGTAAATAAATAATTATATATCCGATGCAAGTAATTAAATAAACGAAACAAGTAAATGTATACAAAACAAGTAACTATATATATATATATATATATATATATATATATATATATATATATATATATATATATATATATATATATATACATATATATGCAAACTTTAGCCAAAAAGAAAAAAAAAAATGATACCTGAATGTTTGAAATACTTTTATATTTAGAAACTAATTATTACTTGTTAAAAAATTCTGCAATAATTTATAATTGCTGCAAATAATCTCTACATAAAATTAAAAAACAAAAAACAATGTGAGAATGTGTTTATGTATAGTCGTCGCTATTTAGGCAAACGACGGATCGCAGAACTACAGACTTTCACAAGGAGGTCCGATATGACATCTCTTGATTTTTGAATTATTTGTTTTTTAAATTATATAAAATTTCATATATTTCTGGATGGATCGACTCTGGAGACAGAAACGCAGATCTATTTTTTTTTCCCTTGTCCATACGAGTTGCTGGTTGGATCGCCATGCTAACAACGCAAAAGTCGTGGATTCGGCTTCCAAGGGCAAATGTTTACTTTTGGCATGTAATACTGCGCTGAATATCTTTATATATATATTTCTTTTGTGCGTGTGTATGTCACTGAACTCCTCCTAAACGGCTGGACTGAGTTTAATGAAATTTTTTGCGTGTCTTCAGGTGGATTCGAGAATGGTTTAGATTTACAAATGAAAGTTGTAACTTAATTAGTTCTTCCTTAATTAATTTTTAACCAACTCTTTCAACAACTTTTCCACCTAGATGGCGTGAGTTGTCGTAAACACGATGTTAGAATTTATTTACTGTTGAAATGAAAAATGAATTTTTAACCGTATCTTACGAAGTGTTTAAAATATTTCTTCGAAGTTAATATTTTAGAATCGTAAACACGATGTCAGCATTTATTTAATGTTGAAATGAAAAATGAATTTTTAACCGTACGTGTTTAAAATATTTTTCCAACGTTAATATTGTTAAAATGTTAAAATTAGTTAAAATGGTATATTCTTTTTAAAAATTCGTCAATATCCGACGGAGTTATTTTATGTTAAAATGAAAAATGAATTTTTAGGCCATTATTATTTGTGCAGATGGAAAATGTACTAAAAGTTTTCCGAAAAATTTCACGATCACAAATGTTAACGGATATCCAATATATCGTCGAAGAAATCCCGATAATGGCGGACAATCTTATCATCTATGGCGGTCATCTATGTCAACAACATAGATATTGACATTGATAACCGTTGGGTGGTCCCATATTCGCCTCTGCTGAGCAAAACATTCAATGCTCATATTAATAGCAAGAAAATCAAACTTCTTCACACACCATAAATTTTAAATCAGCACAACCGGTTTTGAAAGGACGTAGCCATTCTTCATCAGGTGCAAACACGTGCAACTGCCTTGGAGGCAAAAGCAAGACTGAAAGCAGTACAAAATCCAGAGGGGGAGGAGCAACACAAACAACCAATAGGAAGCAACATGCAGGACAGGACCAATCAGAGAGGAACACACGTACACACACACCACAAAATGAGGAGGGAGGAAAGGAGTAAACAATTTTTTTTTTTCAATAACATTAAACTAATAAGTAAATTTAATAAAATTTGTCCATTAATTATTATTATTTTTATTTAAATTAGAATTATTTTATTATAACTAATATGATGTTATAAACATAATGAAGGAAATTATTTAATTGAATTAAACAAATTTTTCCAGGCTGTAGACAGCAAAGTGGAATCTGGATTTTGTCCTGCTTTCAGTCTTGCTTTTGCCTCCAAGGCAGTTGCATGTGTTTGCACCTGATGAAGAAAGGCTACGTCCTTTCGAAACCGGTTGTGCTGATTTAAATGTGTTGATATTTTATGGTGTGTGAAGAAGTTTGAATTTCTTGCTATTGTCTGTACGCCAGTTTTTTTTATTTATTTTTGGTGCTCATATTAATGTTCAGTTCTGCAGTTCAGTGAAGAGCATCAAATACATTTGCAAGTATGTGAATAAAGGCAGTAATATGGCTGTATTTCGAGTTGAAAATACCAATGTGAATGCTCCTCCGGTGAATAACAACGATGAAATAACACTTTACCAAATTGGCCGGTACGTCAGCTCCAATGAAGCTGTTTGGCGTATCTTTGGTTTCCCAATTCATGAACGGGATCCAGCAGTTCTTCATTTAGCCGTCCATCTTGAAAATGGCCAGCGCGTATATTTCACGAGCGAGACAGCGATTGATCGTGCTATAAATCCACCAAAAACTACACTCACCGAATTTTTTGAATTGTGTAATCGTGCGGATGCTTTTGGTGCTTTTGCACGGACATTACTCTATTCAGAAGTACCACGCTATTTCACATGGACTCCAACAAAAAAATGGATGCCCCGCAAGCAAGGCATGTCCGATTGATGCATGTCCCGGTTTATTCAAATCAAACACCTTGGGACGAGTATTTACAGTCAATCCAAGGCAGACTGAGTGCTTTTATCTCCGACTGTTATTGGTTAATGTCATCGGCCCTTTGTCATTTCAAGATTTACGTAAAGTGAATGGACAACAGTATCCAACGTATAAAGATGCATGCCTTGCACTCGGCTTGCTGGAAGACGACAACCAGTGGGAGTGTATGCTTGCTGAAGTAGGACTGAGTTGTACAGCAAAACAAATTCGACTACTATTCGCTATAGTGTTGACTACATGTTTCCCGGCCCGAGCAGAGACATTACGGGATAATCACAAAGATTCAATGACTGATGATATATTGCATCAACATCGTTCACGGTGCAACGATCTAACGATAGTATTCAGTGACGCTATGTACAATGAAGCATTGATTGCTATTGAAGATCTTTGCATTATCATTGCCAACTTACCACTCAGTCATTTCGGTATGCATTCAACAAATCGAAATGCATCTGATTTAATAAGCACTGAATTGAATCGTGAACTACAATACAATACTGTAGAAATGGCAGCGATTGCTGCTCGCAATGTCCCACTAATGAATGAAGAACAAAGAACCATTTACGCCGCATCATGCTCGCAGTTTTGGCAGGACAAGGTGGATTCTTTTTTTTTTGGGGGGGGGTGCACCAGGTGGAACTGGCAAAACATTCCTTATTTCGCTATTTCTCGCCGATATACGATCAAATAATGGCATCGCATTGGCTGTTGCATCATCTGGCATTGCGGCAACTTTATTGGATGGAGGCAGAACAGCTCATTCATTATTTAAACTGCCACTAAATATTCAAAATAACCCAGACGCAGTGTGCAACATAAAAAAACAATCGTTCATGGCCACAGTGCTGAAATAGTGTAAAATTCTTATCTGGGATGAATGCACTATGGCACACAAACATTCGATTGAGGCGTCGAACAGGACATTGAAAGATATAAAAAACAACGACAAACTATTTGGCGGCACTCTGTTACTCTTTTCCGGTGATTTCAGACAACCACTTCCCGTTATTCCGCGTTCAACATACGCTGATGAGATCAACGCGTGCTTAAAATCATCGTCATTGTGGCGTAATGTTGAATAAGTACAACTGAAAGTAAATTTGTGCGTTCAAAAGCTTCAAGATCCATCCGCTGAAACATTCTCAAAACAATTGTTAGATATCGGCGATGGAAAAGTTACTACAGATGAAACTGGATGCATAAAATTACCGACCGATTTCTGCACAATCATTGATTCTCAAGATGCTCTTATTGACCAGATATTTCCCGATGTACACAGACGATACACAAATCATGAGTGGCTGGCAGAAAGAGCAATTTTAGCAGCACAAAATGTGGACGTCAACGAATTGAATCTCAAGATACAACATTTGTTACCAGGAGACTTGGTGTCATACAAATCTAATGATACAGTTTGCGATGCCACCGAAGCTGTAAATTATCCAACAAAGTTTTTAAACTTATTGGATTTACCAGGCATGCCACCGCATATTTTACAAATGAAGGTTGGATCTCCGGTTATTTTGCTTCGTAATTTGAACCCACAACGGTTGTGCAACGGCACGCGATTAGTCATAAAAACATTAATGAAAAATGTTATCGAAGCCATCATTTTAAATGACAAATTCCGAGGTGAAAATATATTACTACTGCGAATCCCTATTATACCCACAGATGTGCCAATTCAATTTAAACGCCCTCAATTTCCAATTAGATTGGCATTTGCAATGACTATCAATAAGTCTCAGGGCCAATCGATGTCTGTCTGTGACTTAGATTTGAGCACATCATGTTTTTCACACGGACAATTATACGTGGCTCTCGAGTGGGCAAACCATCCAGTTTGTTTGTATTGGCGAATGATGGGATAACAAAAAATATTGTACACTCTGTTGCATTAAGGGATTGATATTGTTTTTTAGCAATATTGTTATAAGTAGCGATATGTATATAATTTTAAAGAATCAATTTTAATAAATTAAAAAGATAAATGATTGTTGTTTTGTTATTTTTATATTCTTTCACCGTTCACAGCGCTCCATACATCTTGCACTTATATACCACATCCTTACACACTTACAATAAGTTAGTTATTTTTTTCTAGCAAAATATTCTCTAGAAATAATTTATATGACAAAACAACGTTTGTCGGGTCAGCTAGTATATATATATATATATATCAAGTCCTCATAGTATTCTTGCTTATTGTTATGTAAAATGACCTCCTAAATTCGAATGTAACATCCATTTTGCCCAATCACTCGCCGTTTTCTCGGGATGTCAACCCTTCCCCCAATTTCTATTACTCTTTTTAATTTTATGGCAATGAATTTGATTTGGAAAATGGAAAAAAAGAAAAATATCTTAACACTTAAAAAAAAAAAAAAAAAAAAAAAAAAATAAAATAAAAAATAAATGTATAATAAATAATAATAACGATTGATTAATAAAATATAGTAAATTTAATGTATAATTTCAGGGGAAAATCCCACCCTAAAATTGTCCCTTGCTGCAAATGTTCATGTTTTTGAATTTTCAAACTTTGTAACCCGTCAAATGATATTTAACACTTAAAATAATATTTTCCTCCCCAACAAATCAAATGTATATCCATAAAATTACCGAAAAGTCATACAAATAGAGGGCATCCCTAAAACTTTGGAGTGATAGGGCAGAAAAAGGCGTCATATTGGAATTCAGGAAGTCATTTTACATTAGAATTTGCAAAAATGACGTTCGGACCGATTTTCCTATAGATCAGTGTAATTAATGGAAAAGGAGTTAATGGATCAGTGAAAATCTTTCATTGTCTTCATAGTATACTAAACCGTACGGATATCAAACAAATGACAAAAAACAAAGCTAAACTTTATAATGTGTTTGTCGCTTTTTAGGATAAAAGGCTGAACTCAGAGCTATTGAATTTTGCATGGAGGTCTGTATTGATCTCTACTGATGCCCCTCGAAGCCCAATTTTCAATCTTTGGATTAGTTTTTCTTTTTTTTTTTTCTAATTAATTACAAAAATTTTCATTTGGGTAACTTGTCTCGTGCTGCCATCTGTTGTCTTAGAATGAAGACAGCCATCTGTTTTAGAAGTGTCTCTTTAAAAAGGTAGATATTGAATAGCAGAGCTCAGTTCTGCCCTAAATTTAAATGTAAAAAGTAAGGTAAATGTATGTTAAGGCAAAAAGACAATGAGTGGAATCCGGAACGAAAACGCGGAGTCAGATAAGACTTTGCTGAAGGCAGCGGAGTAACGAAGTGAGGTTTTATGCGATTTAAATATTTTTTTATTTAGTTTTTATTTATAAAGTGATTAAGGCTATTTTTTTTTCTTTTTATTTTTTTTTAATAGTTGTACGAACGAAGCGTTCAAAGCCTGTTCGTATTATAAATAATAATGGGGTAAGTATTTCGTGAATTAAAAATGTTATATATAATTCCATTTAAAATAATAATAATAAGAAGATATGAAAACAGTAATCAGTAAGAAAATCATTATTCTAAATAATGATACACAAATATTCTTAAATAGAATTAAACCCATCAAAACAGCTTTATAAATATTCTCAAGACAAAATACGCTAAAATACAACTTTCAAAATTATAATGAATTACAAGATAATTCGAAATTAACAAAAATGTTTTCTGTAGTAAGAGACATTTTTCCAACAACCTGAAAACACATGAACAGAGACTAATTGGAACTGTTCTAAAAAGTTAACTAACGGATTACTCAATCACTTATAATTAATCTATATAATATTGCCCGATTATCTCAGATGTCAAGTATTAGGTAGTTTGATGGCTAAAAATATATTTCCTCAAGCACCAGAAAGTTTCATTTTTACACCCATTTAACTGATCTATACCATCACATATATTTGTGAAATAGCATTTAGCAGAAAAGTACACGTATTAAGAATATTTTTAACATGAAATATGTTATTCAAGATTTCTGTAGCATGTTCTGTATTGAAAAATCTATTGAATGATTTGTGAACAGTATCCCTAAAAATATTCCAAATACATATTATTTTAATCAGCTTCTAATATCTTTAGGCTACGTAGAATATAATAAGTTTAATATATGTTATCCAGATGCGCATTTGAAATTTCCTCTAAAATAAGGAATAAATTGTTTTTATAATATTGTTTTACAGGTCTAATCTAAAATTTTCAGACACATGATGAAGTGCAGATATGGAAAATGTTCGAAAATATTTTCAGTTGTGTATTGATAAATACATATTTTTTTTTAACTTTTTAGCGCAATGTATTGCTCGTATTGTTCTTCTAATCAATACAGGGCTACAAAAAACCAATCTATATTTCTTTTTTAAAATCGAAATTGCAAATATAGTTGATAAAACAAATAAAACACAGCACTTTACACGTTAAAATCCAAGTCAAAAGACTTAGTTTAAAAGTTTACAGTATACAAGTTAAAAAAAAAACATCACGACGTTTCGTCCAAGCATTGTTGCTTGTGGACATCTTCAGGTTTAGTTCGCTTACTGCCAGCGTCTTGATCCTTTAATATATGTAGAATGGGTTGCCATACTTTCGCCAATTCTTTAGAATGTGCATAATTGATGGCGCGTTTATCGTATTTTGTTATCTGTATTTTTTCTTGTATTTCAAGTTTAATCAGACTGGAGGGGGTTGCTATTATTTCAGCTTGATTCCATGAAGTTTTAGCATTTTTATTTTATAATATGTAATCTTTAAGATCTGTATTTCCGTACGGAGATAGTAAAGAATATTGATGTTCGGAAATGCATTTTTTTAAACTTCTTTTTGTTTTCCCTATGTAATAAACAGTGTCATTCTCAATTTCGATAGGTATTTTATAGACGCCTTTTTGGGGAGGGTTAATCTGATGTTTAATTTTTAACAAGCTTTGTAATTTTTTGTGTTTTAAATGCTAAATTATAATTGTAGTTCTTTAATATATTTCTGATTGGGATATATTGTTTATGAAAATCTATTGAACTGATGTTTTTATAGTTGTCTTTTTTAATTCTAGTTTGATTTAAGGTAATTTTAACTTGATCTCTCTTTTGACTTGGATTTTAACGTGTAAAGTGCTGTGTTTTACATGTTTTATCAATTTCATCTATACATGTGTTAAAAACAATTGCTCAAAAAATATAGTTTTTGTGAATATTGTTTTGTAAAGTATTATAAACAGTTTTACCAAGTTGTGCGCAGGAATTTATAATAGAAAAAAAGAAATATTTTATATTAAAATCTGTGCAAAGTATTTTTGAGCATAATTATTATTTTTATGTAGCACAAAACATAAGAAAAAGAACCTATATAATCCCAATGCACTCAAACGTGTTTCGACATGAAAACATAACAATATTACTATTACACAAACACTAATTTACAGTTTTAATCAAATCAGTCAAATATATATTTAGTACACATGTAAATATGTCTCTAACAGCAAATTCAGCTGTCTTACAAAGATTTCTTTTCTTATTATTCTAAGTCCTGTCCTTACTCACCAGTCGTTTATTGCACGGGGTCAATTACCCGGGATTTATGGCCCAAAGCGAATTTTGAGACACTAAAAATACGCATGTACAAGCTGGAAATGAATACCAGCACCTTGGCATTGAAGGACTGAGTGCTGACTAATTTCCCACTCATAAGAGGGGGGGGGGGGATAAGTAAACATAAATGTACGTGTTGTGAAAACTGAATCTGAAAAATAACATTATGAAGTTTTACACTGTATGGATGAAATAAGCATTCTTTAAAATATATACAGCATTGATATTAAATATAATATTATCTATGTCATAACTAGCAGTTTCATTGGAATATATTTGTTTTTATTGTCCTTTAACTTATATCATGTAACCTATATTTTCTTTAAACCTAATATATATTAAAAGACGAATATTTGTGTCTGTGTATGTGTGCATTCTTATCTAAATTATATATTTTCTTCAAGACTAGGCACTTGTAAATGTTTGACCCCCCTCATCCCCCCCCCAAAAAAAAAATACACTTTTTTTTATCCTTTTTTTAGATTTTTACTTACTAAACCCAAAAATGATAGTAAACAAATTACATCACGTCAGTTTGTTTTGTAAAACTCATGCTTTTAATTCCATTTTACTTGAAAGCAGGAAATCCGGTAGCCTATTTTTAAGTACAAAGAAAAGGAAAAAAAAGAAAAAATAATTAAGTAGGAAAAAAAAACAAAAAAGTACCACAGAGAGATTGCATGACCATCCCTGTGCCATCAACTACAATCAAAGGATGTGCAGAAATTATCGGAATATATATATATATATATTGCGTGGATGCGTGGACATGAGGGAAGCAAAAAAAAAGTAAAGGTATATTTTTTTCTCCATTAGAAAAAAAAAAAAAAAAAAAAAAAAAATCTGTATTTTAGTACCCCATTACAAAGGTAAAACATATCTTATAATTAAAGGGTGACGAGAAACTACAGTTGGAATATGTCTATAAACTATGTAAAGCGCATAAGCGCATGTGAGTGCATAATAAGAGGTAAAAGCAGAATATTGTAGAAACCTCCATATTTGATATGTAATTTTACATCATCTGTTTAAATAAAACTATGTCTGGATATTATGCCTTATCATTCAACAGATTAAAAGAAACATTTTCGGTTTGAAACATATGCCTTTATTGTTATGTATATATATATAACTATACATTTATAAAAAAATAAGTAACATTCAGACATCGGCATAAACAAAATTGATTAGTTTCAACTACCAACCCCAATACGCATGCACAAACGAGGTTATAATCTAACCATTTTGTTTGCTTTA